>CM053791.1:712823934-713423934 GCA_028749045.1 Cupressus sempervirens | reverse complement strand
AGTAGTTATGATGCTCTGACCAATGAAGTTTGGCATGAGATTGTGGATTGAAAATGCATAAATTTCAAATTTTGAAATGTTCAGTTATTGTATAGATGGATGTGGTACCTGTTGGTTGATGGTGGCAAATAGAAATCTGACAAGTGGCATCATTGAATTAGAGGGAAAATGGAAAAGAATAAAATAAAGTTTTAATTCAAATTTCGCTAATCTGAATGCACATGATTTTCAAATGGTGAAGATTTAAATGAATTAAATTTTTTTATATAGTTGTGACTATATAGAACATTTAAATTTTCCATTTTTAACTCTGTTCACAGTCCAAGAGCTGAATTTTAAAATTGGTCTTAGAGGCATAATTTTTGTGTGAAATATACGATGTAGCATACCATTGGAACTGGGAAGAAATGAACTATCCATTTTTGCAGTCCATTTTTATGCAGGTATTCATCAAAAGCAGCTATAGGAAAATTTGTGATTTTGGGGGCATCTCAGTAAAAATGTAGATTTATTGTTTCCAATTTGAATTGATATCAAATTATATCATATTTGACCTCATCAGCAACTTTAAGGATGATTTGATTGTTTTAAATATAGTTGGTTACAAATGATGTTTTTTGCCAATAGTACATTTAAATTTCATGGTAAAAGAAAAAGTTACATGCCATAATTAGATTTTTAAGGCTCCATCATAGATGTGATATCTATTTTGAAATTTTCTTATGAAGATATTTTGTTGATTGTTTTGAGGAAAATATCAAATATTTCGACATCATTTATGGTTTTAATTGCAAGTAGATGAAGAAGATCAGTTTCAACAAAATCATATTAAAGACAATTTCAATGGAACACATGTCAATTTCATATTCTAGATCCTAAAATATCTTCTCTTCTATATATTTCTCTTCTCTACTCATTGTAAGGGTTCCAATTTTTATGACTAGTGAGACCACAAGGTTGGCTCTAGTTTTAGAGTTGTGATACCATTTTCCTCAGTGTTCCTTTGTTATGAACAACATAAGTGTATTTCTTTTGAAGCATTTTACATTACACAGTCATCCTTTTTGTGTATTTTTTGAGTTTGACATATAGATGATGTATTGTTTTCAATGAAATTAATACAAGAGCTTCATTTTCTTTAGTTTCATTCTGATTCTCATCTCCTGCTTTTGTTATTTGCAATATTTTGTGTTTAAGAATGAAGAGTTTAAATTCATTTGTAGTTCTTTAAGGTTTTATGTTCGAATAAATTTTCTAGTGGAACAAAGATCCATGTAATTGCTTGTTTACATTGACAGGGTTGTAGGTTAGACCAGGAGGATATTACAATAAGTATGAGAGTTTTTATGAAGACTTATATCTATTTGCAAGCCAGATAGATGGATTAGATGTCTAGATATATGAACATATTAGGATATCCATCTATATGTTAAGGTTTAGTTGATGCCCAATGGATAAGGGACTAGTCAGCTTAGATATTGCATGTTCTTTGTTGTTGCATACCTAGGTTATGCTAAGATCCAAATTATCAATTGAATATCTTTCCCTTCATGTTTAAGAGTTGAAAGAGTTTTCCATCACTTGGTTTATCAGGTTCATGTGCTCTATTATTAGCTGTTTCACCCATGAATGCTTGCATAAACATAGAAAACTAAGGGGTTTTATCTGTTATTAAGATTCAGTTGTATGCCTTTACACTAGTACCATATAAAGAATGTAAGGTCCACCCACCTAGGTCTAGCAAAGAAGAAGGAGAGTTAATTAGCCTTATAGTTGGCCCAAGACTATAGTCAAGTGCATCCATCATAGGAATTTGCTAGCCTTAGATGTACTAGTCTAGTTTCTTGGTTATTTTCAAATCTGTTAAATTAGGAGCCAACAAGAAGGATGAACATAAGATCATGGCTGAGAAAGGGTTGACACATACCCTAAATTTGTTGAGAAATTTCATAATAGAATGGATCAAAGTCATTTTGAGCTATGTTCATGACATGAAGATGTGGTTTGCAAATGGAGTAGTTAAGATCACAAAGTAGATCATTCATCATGTCACTGGATACCCTATTATGAATAGGGTTAAAACTATTCAATGCCAAGGAGGAGATGTGATTGAAGCCAACAAATTGGCCAATGGAACAACAAAGGAATGATAATTTCTACTATTGGAGATGCATAAATTGAATTCTTTGTCAGAGTCATTGCTCATAAATTTTATTAGTCAAGCTAACCTGATAGTGTACCATTTTTTGCAGTCAATTTAGGATGGAAAATTGTTAAAAAGGATCATAGTTGTGACTTAACAAAGTGCCAACTCACCTAGTTAGTAGAGAATCTGAAGAGCATAAGGAAAGCAAAGAATAGTTTATGAAAGTTTAATCTTTGATAGTTTGCATTTAATTTTACGTGCAAAATATGTTTCCTACTATTGAATGTAGTCGAGGATAAGTCAAGGCCTATTACCTATTAGATCAATGAGTTCATAAGTTAGATTGGTGATAATTCTAAAACTATTATGTGTTAGGGTAAAGCATTAATTTAATTTAATTTATTAAATTCACTTTATTCCCTTCTTAAGATTTTACTTTATGCACCTTTTGCATCTCTATTTAATAATTAATTAGTAATTATTATATAGCCTTTTCCTTTTAGGTTACCCTTTTCTGGTTTTGATCTCCTTTTATAAGGATTGATCTTTTGTAATTATCTTACATCTTTTTCATTTCTCATAATACAATTTGCATATTTTTAGAGCAAAAACCCTTGCCTCATCTCATCTTTTTCTTTTCTGATAGGTTTTTTACATGTAGGTGTTCGAGGGCTTTGTGGATTTGTATTGATCAAATCCTTCATGGTATTAAAGCTAGATCTATTGTAGCTTGTTCGTTATTTGGAGAAAAATGAGAATGAGGGTTTGACAAAAAAAATCTAGAGTTTTTCAAGTATTTTTTGTGAAAATAGGGGGGTCTCTAATTTTTGGAGTAGGTTGAGGCCAAATAGACATCACAAATGGATTCAAAATGCCCCGAAACCCCCATTTTCATATAAAGTTTGTCAATTTTGGACGATGTTGATCCGGAAGGAAAATTTTTTTTTGCTTAGCAGGGTCATACGACCTTTGCATGCCATACGAGGCAAAAAAAAATTAAAAAATCATAAAATTTACCATTTTTGGGTTAATATAGTTTGAAAAAACTGCCAACAATCACCAAGACCACTAGTGGCAGCAGTGACCGCCAGCAGTCCTGCCAATCATAGCAGCTTCAACAACCACCGATGTTGGGTTTTGCCATCGTCATCGATGCCTCCACTCCATCCTCCCCCCTAGCCTTGCTCTGCCAGTGGCGCCACTGCCCAACTCCTCCCCCACTTTGCTCCTTTGTAGTGCTACTCTCCCACCACTGAGAAACCACCATCGCTCTGCTTATGGTGGTGTGTTTTTTTCAATATTTATTTTTAAAAAATAAATAAATTCCTTTTTATGCTCAATGGGGGGCCCTGTTCATTTTTTGAGATATCTTGAGTATACGGGGGTCTTTTTTCAATTCGAAAAAAAGGTGTCAGAAAGATGGTTATAAGACTAAGACAATGGAGGAGAAATTTTTGGGATTTTTTTCTAGATTGAAGTCTATTGATGACTTCTAACTTCTGGAGGACATAACTTCTTTGTTATAGCTCCGTTTTCCATTCCAAAAAAAGTATCAAAAAGCTCTTCTCAAGAAATTTCTAGATTCTCTATCATTTAACCAGTATTTAGTACTAGGTAATTTTCATTCATATCTGAAGCTATTTTGGTTTTTTCTTGTTTACGCTTTCCTTCTATAAGCTGGGGTTCAGTTATTTGCATTGTGGGGGGTGTTTTTATATTACTTTTTGTTATTATATCAACATATCAAAAACATTCAAAAAATCCCTTCTAAAACAATGGCCGAGACCTCTTCTAGTCTAGTACTGCTAAACCCACATAACTATAATACATGGAAATCCCATATGCAACGACTTCTCCATTCAAAGGGTTTGTGGTCTTGTCTAGACATAGTGTAGCCAGTTTTTCAGAGTTAATACTAGACTTTGCAACACAAGAATAAGATGGATGAAGCCATGGATATAATTTCTTTGATTTTTTTAGACAGGTTATAGTTTCATCTTGAAGAGTGTTCCAATCCTCAAGAAATGTGGGACAAGTTTAAAGGCTTGTTTGGCACCATCAATGAGTTCAAAGCACTTCAGATAGAGGTAGAGCTTATATCTCTTGAACCTGATGCTTTCCCCTCTATTAAGGACTTTCTTATGAGGTTCAAATAATAGAGGACTTTATTACACAGGGATGCAGGAAAGAGAAGATGAATAAGGAGTGCATCTACGTAATTCTTTCAAAGCTTTGAGGAAACTTTTAGATTTTCTTTTCTACCTTCCATTTCACTATGGATTCCTGGGTCCCAGATTTACCATGCCCACTTTTAAGGTCTTTTGTGATCGATCGACTAGAGAGAAATCCAAGCTTACACAGTTGGATACTATCACCAGTTGAAAGACTTAGGCATTGGTTGCTCAAACATCTACAAGGAAACAAAAGAAGAAACCAAAACATAAGTCAGATTCAATAGGTAGTGAGAGTTCCTCCAAGCCTTCTCCCAAATTAGATGCTTGAAAGCCCTCTCAGAAGGGTAATAATTCTAAGTATGGTGAGTCTTCCTTGAAGACTAAGAAGTACACATGTGAACCTTGTAGTTTTTGTGGCAAGGAAGGACATCCACTTTCTAGGTGTTGGAAACATTTTGAGGCATTAGAGGAGGCCATGCAATGTTCTAGTATTGCTTCTCTAAAGCCTCCACATCCACCTAGAGGGAAAGGACATGCTCTTTTTGCACAAGCATTATCTTCTACAACTTCTTGGATTCCTAATTCTGAAGCTTCCCATCATATGACACACTCACCTGATTTGGTTACCTCACTTGCTCATAGTGTTACTATACAGGTTATAGTTGGTGATTCTTCTCAAATTTTAGTCATAGGTTCAAGAACTATCTCTTTACAAGGTGGTTCACTACATGTTTTTCTCTTGGTTCCAGCCATTTCTATGAGCCTCCTATCTATCTTTCAGATTTGTCATTCAGGTTCTGGAAAGATAGTTGAGTTCTCACTGCATGATGTGGTTATTTGAGACCTCCATGATCCTAACTTGGTTATTACTATAGGGAGTGTTGATCTTTAGTCTCACTTATATTAGTTTTATGGTTTTGAGAGCTCTAATTCTATAGCCATTTCTCTCATTGCTCACGTAGACACAATGAGCAAGCTTTGGCATGAGCATTTTGGCCATGTCAACTACATATATCTATAGTAGATGAGTATATAGGAGCTAGTGATTGTTACCTCAAATCTCTTGTATTGATGGCGTGTGTCAAGGTTATGCACTTGGAAAACATCATAGAGATCCTTTTCTAACAGGTAGATTGACATGTGCTAAGGCAACATTGGCATTGATATACAGTGATCTTATGTAATTTTCCACTCCATCTTTTTGAGGTGCTTGATATGTGCTCACCTTCATAGATGACTTTTCTAGATGCACATGGGTGTACTTTCTAAAGTACAAGTCTAATGTCTTTGATTCCTTTCAAATTTTTAAGACATTTGTGGAGAAGTAGACTAGTCTTTCTATCAAGCGTATATGTACTGAAAATGGGGGGGAATATGTGAATCAATCCTTTAGATATTTTTGCACTAAGCATGGTTTACAATATTAGTTCTTTGTTCCCTATACACCTTAGCAAAATGGGGTTGCAAAGAGAAAGAACATGATATTACGGGAGATGGCCAATTATATGATACAATCTTAAGCTACGAGTTCTTCATTTTGGGATAAGGCTATCAATTGTACCAACTATATTCAAAATAAAATGCCTCACAAGGCATTGTGACACTTGACTCCTAAGGAGGCTTAGACTCATGTCAATCCTGATGTTTCTAATTTTTGCATTTTTGGTAGTGAGGCTTGGGCATTTGTTCCAGATGCTCAATGAAAAGCCATGGAGAAGAAGAGTTGACCACTCATTTTTGTTAGCTACTATGAGGATGTGAGGGCATACAAGTTTCTTGATCCTGATTCCAAAGATGTCTTATTTTGACAAGATGTTTAGTTTGATGAGCATTATTCTTTGATGAATCCTTCATCTTTAACTTTTTCCTTACTACCTAGTACTTCCTCTACTCCTCTATAGGATTATGCATCCTCTAAGGAAGATCTTGATATTGAACCCCCTTCACCACCTCCACCATATGTTCCATGAGTGACCAGGTGGGCTTGTGATACTATTGATGCAACTGGACCTTTGGCAGGTGATCATGTAGATGCTCCTTGTACTTGTGCTCAGACTGCAGGTGGTGACCTTTTGAGTCATGCCATTTTAGATGATCCTCAGATTTTTCACAGGCGATAAGACACTCATAGTGTGATAGGGCTATGGATGAGGAGTACTCTTCTTTGATGAAGAACCACAGATGAGATATTTGTCCTCTTCCAAAAGGAAGAAAGTTGGTTTAGTGTTGTTGGGTGTATCATACCAAGTATGTTGTAGATGGTTATATTGATAGGTACAAGGCACATTTTGATGCAAAGGGTTTTCATAGGCTGAGGGTATTGATCACTCTAAGACCTTTGCCTCTATTGCTAAGATGAATTCTATTCACCTTGTACTCTCTCTTGCAACTTCATAGGGATGGATAGTTTTTTAGATGGATGTGAGAGTGCTTTTTTGCATGGAGACGTTCATGAGGAGATCTATATGGAGTATCCTCATGGTTTTGCGTAGGACTCTTCATTAGTATGCTAGATTTGGAGTTCTTTATATGATCTCAAATAGGCCCCTAGGGCTTGGTATGAGAAGATGGATTCCTTCTTGCTTGCTTCATAGTTAACTTAGTGTCATTTTGATCCTACAATTTACATTCACCATCATGGGGCTGACTTATTGATACTTGTGCTTTATGTTGATGACCTCATCATCATAGGAAGCTCAATCTCCATGATATAGGGTGTTCAAAAAGCATTGAGAGAGCACTTTGAGATGACAAATCTTGGACTTCTACACTATTTTTTGGGCTACAGGTTGTTTAGTCTTTAGATGGGATAGCCATACTCCAACAGAAGTATGATTTTGATATGCTTCAAAATTTTGACATGCTTGATTGCAAGCCTCCCCCCACACCTTTTTAGTTAGGTTTTGTTTTATCTACCACTTGCTCTACTCCTACAATGGATTCCACTCTATCTAGATAGTTTGTGGGTAGTTTGTTGTACCTGACACACACACATTCTAATATTTCCTTTGTGGTTGTACTTGTCTCTTGATTCTCCCATGATCCTCATTAGATTCATTGGCAAGCTTCCAAATGTATCTTGAGGTATATTAGAGGTACAACATGTTATGGCATTCTGTAAGAATTTTTTTAAGGGCAAAATGACACCAAGATCAAGAAGCTCAAGAACAAAGCACAATATGGACTGAATGATGTATGATCATAATAACAATATGAGAATGAATAATTGATGTACATGTAAACTAAAAGTACTTGTCTATAAAGGCCTCCAGAATGACTAGGGGTTAGCAGTGTGATAAGCCTCACAATAAGCACATGTCCACTAAGAGTGGATTATCCTTTATTGAGCACATGAGTTTGTGCGATGATGAGAGGATAAGCTTATATAGGTGTATCACATAAAAAGATGTCATAGACACCATGTGCTTAATTAGAGTGTGAACAATTGTGTTGTCTACATGACAACTCAGTTGAATATGCAAACTCCTATGTTGCAAACACCATGTGCTAAAATGAGTTGCTAACTCATGTGTTGTCAACAAAACAACTCATATGAGTACACATACTCTTAGGTGTCTACATGAAAAATAATATAATAATTCATTAACCTAAGTAAACTTAAGTAAAGTGTAATAATAATTAATTATTTACACTAACACATTCATCACATCAGGGGATCCTCACATTGTTGGTTTCACAGATTCTTATTAGACTGGTGATATTGATGATCACAAGTCTACTTCTAGTTTTGTATTATGTCTTGGTTTTGGTCTTATCACATGGTCTTGGAAGAAGCAGCACGCTCACACATTATCATCTATAGTGGTAGGATACAGGGTAGCTATGTTAGCTAGTCAGAAGGTTTTGTGGCTTTGACAGTTGATGACAAAGTTTGGACTTTCTCCTAATAGTCCCACCTTTCCGTGGTGTGACAATCAAAGTGCTATACATATTTTGTGTAACCCAATTGAGCATCAACAGACCAAGCACATTGATAGGCATCTCATTCAAAATGATGCCTTGATCTTGGAGTACATTGCTATTTATGAGCAAGTTGTAGACATGTCTTCACTAAACCTTTTGCATCCCCGTGATATCTTCAGTTGCATTCTATGCTTGGGATGAAGGAAGTTTTCCTTGGGGGGTCTTAGTGATGAGTCCTTCCTTCCTTATTTTTCATGCTATCTCTTTTTGGAGAAGAGTTTTTCCCACTGGGTTTTCTCTATTTCTCTATTTCATAGAGATTTAGTTGTGATTGGGTACCTCATCACGTCTTGTTATCGGGACCCAAGTTTGCTTTCAGCATTGCATTATATTTTCCTTGCTCTTTCTACATTGTTCGTAGCTACATTGTTGCTCATCTTAATGGGGGGTGTTAGAGTAAAGCGTTAATTTAATTTAATTTATTAAATTTTATTTATTCCCTTCTTAAGATTTCACTTTATGCACCTTTTGCATCTCTATTTAGTAATTAATTGGTAATTATTAAATAGTCTTTTCCTTTTAGATTACTCTTTTTGGGTTTCAATCTCATTTTATAAGGATTGATATTTTCTAATTATCTTACATCTTTTTCATTTCTAAGAATACAATTTGAATATTTTTAGAGCAAAAATCCTTGCCTCCTCTCATCTTTTTCCTTCGTGATAGGTTTTTTACATGTAGGTTTTTGAGGGCTTTATGGATTTGTATTGATCAAATCCTTTATTACGGATGGCCATTTTGAGAAATATAAGAGGAAAATGAAGAATAGGTCTAGGATACCATAATGCCTAGTAGACCAATACTATGATGATATGTGCTTCTTAGTAGATATAGATTATACCTATGCACAAGCAGTAGGGATAACTTTAGTGGCAAATATTCGCCAATTGGCAAATTTCACTCATTGGGGACCCCAAATTTGGCATAATAAATTGGACTTTCAGGGTGGCCATGTCCCTCGCACTTGATTTGCCAACATATTATAGAATTTCGATATGATTGAAAAGATATTGCCAATATAATTAAATTTTCTTCTACTTTAAGAAAAAAATCGATAATAAAAATTAAATTCCCCCCCCCTCGAAATAATGTTAGATCACCAAAGTTTTATATTTTTTTTACAAAGGGGGGTTTCTTAAAGTTATCCTTGACAAGCAGTTCTACCTAGGGTTGCATGGTTGAGAACTCTACTTTATGAGGTAAACATTGATGAATTTATTGTAGCCATCACAACTTTGTTGGCTAAAGACGTTGACAAGAATGTTGAGCCATTCAGAAGATATGAAACAAATAAGGTGAAAATTACTATTCAAATTAATGCACCAAAGATGATGAAGAAGAGAAAAGCCATGATTGAAAACTTAGAGAAGGTTCTAGGTGGAGTCGAGCAAGAGATGCCCTTGTAGATCACTGAAAGCAAAGGAGAAGATAGATCTAGTAGTGATGAAGATGAAGAGGAAGATGTAGAAGGAAAAGCCAAGGAGATAGTGGCCATTGAGCCACAGGCTAAGAAAGGTAAGCAAATTGTCAGTGTTGATCCTAGTGTAAAGAGGAGCCTTAAGAAAGTGATAATTAAACCCACACCTATACCACCAAGGGTGAAAAGAAAAAGAACAAGGGAAACTACTGTAGTTACCGAGCCTTAGAAGAAAGGATTTGTAAAGATCATTAAGCCTCCACTAGTCAAGAGCTCAACAAAGAGAAAAAACACCACTATTGAAGCTGAGTTGAGAAAGCGAGAAATTAAGTCAAGAAGAAAGCTTATTGTGCGAAAAGATGATGAGGAGGATGAAGCTGAAAGAATAGAGTTAGAGGACTTGAGTCAATTTAGAGTGGCTACACACAAGAAACCACAATCCATTGACAAGGTATATGAAAATCTTAGGAGTACTAAAATATTGTCAAGTTTTCAATATATAAAATATGATACATTGAGTAAAGAGGACAAGGTTAAAGTAGAAGAGCCTATAATATATATGATGGTGAATTTTAAGTATACACTAATAGATTTAGGCAAGATGATTCCTGAAGAGTTGTATAATAAGATTGATGGGAAGTGGAAATTTGCACTGTCCATTGAGAGACAAATAAGAGAAACTACATTAGCACAAATTATGCCAAAATTGAATAAAAGTCAGATTTGTTTAGCATTAAGAGATTATACAAATAGATTTGTACCAAAGAGGAGATCGTTTTTGATATTTAAGAATAAGATAGAAAATGTCTTTGAGGAAAGAAAAATTATGTGGAAGAATATATATCTATGTTCCCCGGGGACGCATACCCGACCTAAAACCAAGCATTTCGGGAACGGGGACGTCCCGAGGATGGGGGGATGAGTATGGGATGTCCCCAAAAAGTGAAAAAATGTAGGGGATGTCTTGAAAACTTGAGGATTCCTGAGGGAAAAAAAGGGGACGACCAGTCGTACCTAGTACAAAAATTGGGTACTTCTAGCCGTTCCCCTTTTTTGTTTGCATAAAATTAAAAATGTTTAACATAATGTTTTTTAAAAAAGCCTCCAACTTGGTCGGCCAAGTTGTCCCCACCCCTCCAAATGCCCTAAAAGGAAGTAGAGGCAGAATAGGAGCAGCAGGCTGCTTCATTTTTCTATGTTTTTTTTTAAATGTTGAACATGAACATGATTATGATGCATTGATACTTATGACTTTATGGCAGCCCTCTACCCTTTAGGCCTATAGCTTTGGGCATATTTTGATTTTGATTTTCAGATTTATCATGTTTATCATTATGACATTATGATATTGACAATTGTTAATGTTCATTGTTTAGTGTTCACTAATATTGATATTCATTTTGACAATTGGGTACTAAAATGGGATATTATTTCCTATATGGCATTCAAATGTTGTATTTTATGGTTCTATAATGTTTAAATGACATGATCATATGAATGACATGTATATTTTCAAATATATATATATATATATATATATATATATATATATATATATATATATATATATATATATATATATATATATATATATATATATATATATATATATATATATATATATATATATATATATATATATATATATATATATATATATATATATAGTTGTCCCCGTTTGTCGTCCCCCCCCCCCCCCCCCCCCCCCCCCCTCGTCCCCAAAATCGCCAAAAAAATTTTCCATCATAGAAACTCATCCCACCGTCCCCCATCGTCCTCGTACTAGAAACTTGGGGGAACATAGATATATATGGTCTAATGCCTCATGATAATCAAAAGGATGAGGAAGAAAAGGATGACTAGGAAAATGTAGAGCTGGATAACACAAAAGATTTTGATGATGAAAAAGTTAACCTCATTGATACTTTCAACAATTTGATTCAGCCAAGTCAAGGTCATACAAACACTATAGCTATAGATGATGGCCTGAAACCAATCTTGTTAAGGATGTTATGACTAATCTTTAACAACCAAGTGTAAGTCAATTTTAGACTGAGTTTGTGCAATTGCCAACTAATGCAAAGTTAATGGACCCTAACCTTGTAGTAGTGCAAATTAAGGATTATCCAAAGATTGATTTATAGGTAGCCACTCAACTAGTTGAACTTTCATCTATTCCTATTGTTACATCTAGTCTAGTTGACAACCAAGGGATTGTGCAAGTTGGTGTTGTTGAGCAGTAGAGTGTGCCAACGAATACATAAGATTAAACACAAGTGTTTGCAAAGAAAAAAGACATAGTAGAAGGCAATGCTAGTAAGAATAAAGAATATGAGAAGAAAGATGAGACCAAAATGAGCAAGCATTAAATTTTCTATAAGTGTAAGCCCAATTATCTTAGGACCTCATATTGAGAGAAGTACAGAGGCAGGACAACTGAGTTCATCAAAAGAACTCCAAATAGTTGAAGTCAAGGATATACAAGATGAATCTATATAATATGTAGGTACAACTATACGAGAAAAATAGAAGAAGAAAAGAGATGAAATAAAGAAAGTTGAGATGATTGCTAAGTCAGAAAAGTTGAGTCTAGAGATTACAACACAATATTTACAAACAATTGTTTCGAGCTCTAACACACTAGATTACAAGGGCAAGAAGTTGAAGAGGAAGGTGAAACACTCACCCCAAGCAATAAGATGTAAGCTTGTCACTCTTGATGAAGACATTGTTATTCCTGATTGGGATAAATCAAATCTGAGTGAGGAGAAAATGATAATTCTGAGTGAATTATGTTAGAGTAATAAGATATTGCCTTATTAATTAAATCATTTTGATTTAATTATTAATTCACTTATTATCTCTAGTTTACATAAGCTAAACTTTAGGAATATAATAATTAATTCTTTTATTAATTATTATCATGCAACCTAGTTTTTACCCTATTAGGGTTTTGATCTCCTTTTATAAGGATTGATCTCTTT
Organism: Cupressus sempervirens; assembly: GCA_028749045.1. Taxonomy (NCBI): domain Eukaryota; kingdom Viridiplantae; phylum Streptophyta; class Pinopsida; order Cupressales; family Cupressaceae; genus Cupressus; species Cupressus sempervirens. The sequence continues at coordinate 713,411,229 of CM053791.1, read as the reverse complement.
GCAGTTTATTCAGTCAGTTTTGATTATAGCAATCTCTTATTTTCTCATCAAGAATGTCTCATCTATGAATTTAAATTTTTTTGCCTCCATAGCTTTTTGCTTCTCTCTTCTGTAACAGGTGTTTGCATGCAGCTGATTCTTGGAAGCTGTGGGGTTGAGCTTTTATCAACTTCAACATGGTATTAGAGCTCTAGATCTTCATGCCCCTATTAAGTTTATGAGAGATTTTTCTTGGCTTTCAGATTTGTGCTTTTTTAAAAAAAATTTAGAGGGTTTTAGTTTTTAGAGTTATTTTGTATTAGATCTAGGGGGATCATTTTTTTTGGTGCATTTTGAGACAAAACAGACCTCACCGCTGGATTCATAGCACCCAAAAACACTTATTTCCATATGAAATTTGTCCAATTTGGACATAGTTGACAGGTAAGGGAAAAAAATTGCTACTAGATCTGGGTACACTTTTTGAGGAGATGATTTATTTATTTTTATTAAAAAATAAATCACAAAAACAAAAGGCTTTATTGAAAAAAAAGCTCATGATTTTTTTTTTTAAAAAGTGTTTTTTTTTTTTTTTTTAAAATTCACTTCAAAGAGTTTTTCTTTCTTAAAACCTTTTTAAATCTTCTCAAAAAGTACTGACATAGCAAGGATGTCAGAAAAGTACTAACATTGCAGGACTGCCATAGGTGCTAACATCATCTCTTTTTGGGCCAAAATTTGATGACTTTCAAACCATCACTTCTATGATTTGTTTTGTCTTAAAAAGCTATCTGTGGTTTTTTGGCCGTATCTTTGTCATACAGATGTTTTTTTTTTTTATGAATCTTATATCGTCAAAAATCTCTTTTGAAGCCCGTCATGATGGTGTAGGTTATTTGGACTTTTGATGCTATTTGGTTTCCTATTTATGCAATCAAAGCTAGAAGTTCTATTTTGCACTTCGGGAGATATCTTGAGCATTTGATCTCCGATTTGGGAAACTTTTATATTTTTGGAAAGGTATTTCCAAGATCTTTCTAGTGATGCTAGTTGTTTTTCCAAATTCTTCAACAAGCACATTCTATTTAGTCTTTTGCATTTTTACATTCTGGTGGATATCTAGGTTGTTTTAGGTCCAAGGATTGATTTCGTTGCTTTAGATGATTCGTCATGGGTTGTACTATTTTTTTGTATCAGCCTTATGTCTCTTTTGATCTTTGTTGACATCCTTTTATAGTATTTTTGCAAACAAAATGAGATAAGGTGCCACTCTATTGCATTTTGGGATCTTGGACATCTTTGTGTTTTGTTGTACTCGCACTACATTATAAAGTGCCTTGGGGGTTTTTATGTTGGCCATATCTACCATCTTCCTTTTTCAAGTGAGTGTTCCTTCCATGGCATTAGCCTCATGATGTGTCAATGACACGTACCAGTATAGGTGTTTTTACTTCTTTTGCACTCTCGATGTTCCTAGTTCTTCTTTCTGCATAAGATATTGCATTCAGTTTCAGTGTTCATATTTTGCCTCTCAACATTAGAGGGGGATTATGTTGGTTCTATTTCTTTCTCGGTTCAATAGAGTGAGCTATGTATTTAGTATTTGATCCTTTGTACTAGGCAATTGTAGTGGCTAGATACCTATGCTTTTCGGTGAGATGGATCATTTACCATATAGACATTCTTTCATTCCTTTTCTTGAAGGCCATGAAGATACCTTCCATCTTTGATTGATCATCTCTTCAGACTTAGTCTTCTCTACCTGGTCATGCTCTCTATAGTGGGGGTTCTTTGGATCAACAATTTGGCAGTATTTGCAGTTTCATGCTTCAATGGTGTTCTTCATGATCATCTTTTTTTCCTATCTTCTAGAACATTCTTTCCATCTCTTTTTGAAGGAGGGATTTTCCCATGTGGTTTTCTCTATTTCTCCTCTTTACAAAGATATGGTTGTGCTTGGGTACCTCATCAAGCCTTGTTGTCGGGACCCAATTTCCTTTTAGCAATAGTTTCTAGGTTTTTAGTTACTCCCTAAGTTTTTCTTAAGGGTGGGTGTTAGAGTAACAAGATATTGCCTTACTAATTAAATTATTTTGATTTAATTATTAATTCACTTATTATCTCTAGTTTACTTAAGCTAAACTTTAGGCATATAATAATGAATTCTTTTATTAATTATTATCATGCAACCTAGCTATTACCCTATTAGGGTTTTGATCTCCTTTTATAAGGATTGATCTCTTTGTAATTTATTCATTCAGTTTTGATTATAGCAATCTCTTCTTTGCTCATCAAGAATGTCTCATCTATGGATCTGGAAATTTTTGCCTCCATAGCTTTTTGCTTCTCTCTTCGGTAATAGGTGTTTGCATGTAGGTGATTCTTGGGAGCTATAGGGTTGAGCTTTTATCAACTTCAACAAATTATTTGCAAGAAAGGCAAAGAAAGGCAAGCTAAGAAGAGAGCATCAAAAGAGGCAAGTATTGTATGATATCAAAGATATTTTTCTTAATACAATTATTGCTAATGATTTGGATGAGAATGTCCCAATTTTTGAGTGATTGGTCAAAATTGTGGAGAAAGTCAATGATCTAGATGTGGGTATTCAAGAGAAGTTGATGCAAAGGGCATAGGGGAAATATGACAAAAGAGTGATGGAAAAAGTATCTAGTGAGATTGCTATTAAGAAAATTGAAGTTTCCACTCTTGTCACTGAGCTAGAACAATTGAACACAAATGCAAATACATTATTTGTAAAGTTGTGTGATTATATTCCCTCTTAATGCAAATCTATAAGAGACAGAAAGGATAAGATAGATGGAGAGTTAAAGAAGGATAGCAAAGAGTTGAGCATGGATCCTAGCTCCAACTTAGTTCATTATTCATAAGTCAATTTTTTACAAGGGAAGCAATCATAATTGTTACAGGAAGAGTGCCATATTAGAAATGAGGTGAATGGAATTCAAGAAAGGTTTCTACCTCATATGGAAGTCATGCAAAGGAACTTACATATTGCTAAGAATATTGTGAAGGATTGATATTTATCCACTACAGAGAATATGGTGAATCTAGTGGCCAAGATTGAGATAGAAAAATAAGTACTACTTACATTGAAGGCCAACTGAGACAATAGAATGTCAATCATTATTAGATTGCACCATCCATTTCTCAAGGCATTTGGAATCCTATCGGAACCCCAACTGAACATGCGTTCAAGTCATAAGTGACAAAAACAAGGGAGAAATGAGGATGCATGATCAAGTATGTATATGAAAATTTTGATTATGTATATCTACACACACACACGATATTGGTATATGAAAATAAGGGGTTAGTCAGTTTGATTGCTCGTCTACATAATTTCTTAGGAAAAAAATTCAATGTAGCTTTTTGTAAGAACATAGGTAGTTTTGCAAAACCTTTGGATTCAAAGATCTTTTGAAGGAGAAGTTGGCTTGAGTCTATTTTGTAGCTATGCATGGTGTTTTATAGCGTGTAGATTAGTTGTAATGTATTGAATAGAGGAAACAAGTCAAGTTGTTACAACTGCTATGTATTTTGAAAGCTATGCAATTCTAAATTTTGATTATTTATCTAATCAAAATTTATCCTTGACAAGCAGAAAGATGATGAGGAGGATGAAGCTGAAAGAATAGAGTTAGAGGACTTGAGTCAATTTAGAGTGGCTACACACAAGAAGCCACAATCCATTGACAAGGTATATGAAAATCTTAGGAGTACTACAATATTGTCAAGTTTTCAATACATAAAATATTATACATTGAGTAAAGAGGACAAGGTTAAAGTAGAAGAGCCTATAATATATATGATGGTGAATTTTAAGTATACACTAATAGAGTTAGGCAAGATGATTCCTAAAGAGTTGTATAATAAGATTGATGGGAAGTGGAAATTTACGTTGTCCATTGAGAGACAAATAAGAGAAACTACATTGGCACAAATTATGCCAAAATTGAATCAAAGCCAGATTTGTTTAGCATTAAGAGATTATACAAATAGATTTGTACCAAAGAGGAGATCATTTTTTATATTTAAGAATAAGATAGAAAATGTCTTTGAGGAAAGAAAAATTATGTGGAAGAATATATATGGTCTAATGCCTCATGATAATAAAAAGGATGAGGAAGAAAAGGATGACTAGGAAAATGTAGAGTTGGATAACACAAAAGATTTTGATCATGAAAAAGTTAACCTCGTTGATACTTTCAACAATTTGGTTCAGCCAAGTGGAGGTCATACAAACACTATAGCTATAGATGATGACCTAAAACCAATCTTGTTAAGGATGTTATGACTAATCTAGAACAACCAAGTATAAGTCAATTTAGTCTGAGTTTTTTGCAATTTCCAACTAATGCAAAGTTAATGGACCCTAACCTTCTAGTAGTGCAAATTAAGGATTATCTAAAGATTGATTTATAGGTAGCCACTCAACTAGTTGAAATTTCATCTATTCCTATTGTTACATCTAGTCTACTTGACAACCAAGGGATTGTGCAGGTTGGTGTTGTTGAGTAGTAGAGTGTGCCAACGAATACATAAGATTAAACACAAGTGTTTGCAAAGGAAAAAGACACCGTAGAGGGCAATGCTAGTAAGAATAAAGAATATGAGAAGAAAGATGAGACCCAAAATGATCAAGCATTAAATTTTCTATAAGTGTAAGCCCAATTATCTTAGGACCTCATATTGAGGGAAGTACAAAGGCATGACAACTGAGTTCATCAAAAGAACTCCAAATAGTTGAAGTCAAGGATATAAAAGATGAATCTATATAATATATAGGTACAACTATACGAGCAAAAGAGAAGAAGACAAGAGATGAAATAAAGAAAGTTGAGATGATTGTTGAGTCATAGAAGTCGAGTCTGGAGATTACAACACAATGTTTACAAATAATTGTTTCAAGCTCTAACACACCAGATTACAAGGGCAAGAAGTTGAAGAGGAAGGTGAAACACTCATCCCAAGCAATAAGAGGTAAGCTTGTCACTCTTGATGAAGACATTGTTATTCCTGATTGGGATAAATCAAATCTGAGTGAGGAAAAAATGATAATTCTTAGTGAATTATGTTAAGAGTAATAAGATATTGCCTTATTAATTAAATCATTTTGAGTTAATTATTAATTCACTTATTATCTCTACTTTACTTAAGCTAAACTTTAGGCATATAATAATTAATTCTTTTATTAATTATTATCATGCAACCTAGTTTTTACCCTATTAGGGTTTTGATCTCCTTTTATAAGAATTGATCTCTTTGTAGTTTATTCAGTCAGTTTTGATTATAGCAATCTCTTATTTGCTCATCAAGAATATCTCATCTATGGATTTAAATTTTTTTGCCTCCATAGCTTTTTGCTTCTCTCTTCTGTAATAGGTGTTTGCATGTAGGTGATTCTTGGGAGTTGTGGGATTGAGCTTTTATCAACTTCAACATAGTATTAGAGCTCCAGATCTTCATGCCCCTATTAAGTTTATGAGAGATTTTTCTTGGCTTTCAGATCTGTGCTTTTTTTTTTTAATTTCAGAGGGTTTTAGTTTTTAGAGTTATTTTGTATTAGTTATAGGGGGGGTCATTTTTTTTGGTGCATTTTGAGCCAAAACAGACCTCACCATTGGATTCATAGCACCCAAAAACCCTTATTTCCATATGAAATTTGTCCAATTTGGACATAGTTAACAGGTAAGGGAAAAAAAATTGCTACCAAATTTGGGCACACTTTTTGAGGAGATGATTTATTTATTTTTATTAAAAAATAAATCACAAAAACAAAAGGCTTTATTGAAAAAAAGACTCATGATTTTTTTTTTAAAAAGTGTTTGCTTTTTTTTTTTAAAATTCACTTCAAAGAGTTTTGCTTTCTTAAAACTTTTTTAAATCTTCTCAAAAAGTATTCACATAGCAAGGATGTTAGAAAAGTACTAACATTGCAGGATTGCCATAGCTGTTGACATCATCTTTATTTGGGCCAAAATTTGATGACTTTCAAACCATCACTTCTATGATTTGTTTTGTCTTAAAAAGTTGTTTGTGGTTTTCTGGCCGTATCTTTGTCATACAAAGGTTTTTTTCTTTTGATGAATCTTATATTGTTAGAAATCTCTTTCAAAGCCCGTCATGATGGTGTAGGTTATTTGGAATTTTGATGCTATTTGGTTTCCTATTTATGTAGTCAAAGCTAGAAGTTCTATTTTGTACTCCGGGAGATATCTTGAGCATCCGATCTTCGATTGGGGAAACTTTTATATTTTTGGAAAGGTATTTCCAAGATCTTTCTAGTGATGCTAGTTGTTTTTCCAAATTATTCAACAAGCACATTCTATTTAGTCTTTTGCATTTTTGCATTATAGGATATCTAGGTTGTTTTAGGTCCAAGGATCGATTTCGTTGCTTCAAATGATTCGTCATGGGTTGTACTATTTGTTGTATTATCCTTATGTATCTTTTGATCTTTGTTGACATCCTTTTATAGTATTTTTGCAAACAAAATGAGATAAAGTGCCACTCTATTACATTTTGGGATCTTGGACATCTTTGTGTTTTTTTGTACTCACACTACATTATAAAGTGCCTTGGCGGGTTTTATGTTGGCCATATCTACCAAATTCATTTTTCAAGTGAGTGTTTCTTCCATGACATTAGCCTCATGATGTATCAATGACACGTGCCAGTATAGGTGTTTGTACTTCTTTTACACTCTCGATGTTCCTAGTTCTTCTTTCTGCATGAGATATTGCATTCAATTTCAGTGTTCATGTCTTACCTCTCAGCATTAGAGGGGGATTATGTTGGTTCTATTTCTTTCTTGGTTCGATAGAGTGAGCTATGTATTCAGTATTTGATCCTATGTACTTGACGATTGCAGTGGCTAGATACCTATGCATTTTCGTGAGATGGATCATTTACCATATAGACATTCTTTCATTCCTATTATTGAAGGCCATGAAGATACCTTCCATATTTTATTGATCAGCTCTTCAGAATTAGTCTTCTTTATTTGGTCATGCTCTTTATAGTGGAGGTTCTTTGGATCAACAATTTGGTAGTATTTGCAGTTTCATGCTTCAATGGTGTTCTTCATGATCATCTTTTGTTCTTATCTTCTAGAACATTCTTTCCATCTCTTTTTGAAGGAGGGATTTTCTCATATAGTTTTCTCTATTTCTCCTCTTTACAGAGACATGGTTGTGCTTGGGTACCTCATCAAGCCTTGTTGTCGAGACCCAATTTCCTTTTAGCAGTAGTTTCTAGGTTTTTAGCTACCCCCTAAGTTTGTCTTAAGGGTGGTTGTTAGAGTAACAAGATATTGCCTTATTAATTAAATCAATTTGATTTAATTATTAATTCACTTATTATCTCTAGTTTACTTAAGCTAAACTTTAGGCATATAATAATTTATTCTTTTATTAATTATTATCATGCAACCTAGCTATTACCCTGTTAGGGTTTTGATCTCCTTTTATAAGGATTGGTCTCTTTGTAATTTATTCATTCAGTTTTGATTATAGCAATCTCTTCTTTGCTCATCAAGAATGTCTCATCTATGGATCTGGAAATTTTTGCCTCCATAGCTTTTTGCTTCTCTCTTCGGTAATAGGTGTTTGCATGTAGGTCATTCTTGGGAGCTATAGGGTTGAGATTTTATCAACTTCAACAAATTATTTGCAAGAAAGGCAAAGAAAGGCAAGCTAAGAAGAGAGCATCAAAAAAGGCAAGTATTGTATGATATCAAAGATATTTTTCTTGATACAATTATTGTTGATGATTTGGATGAGAATGTCCCAATTTTTGAGTGATTGGTCAAAATTGTGGAGAAAGTCAATGATCTAGATGTGGATATTCAAGAGAAGTTGATGCAAAGGGCATAGAGGAAATATGACAAAAGAGTGATGGAAAAAGTATCTAGTGAGATTGCTACTAAGCAAATTGAAGTTTCCACTCTTGTCACTAAGCTAGAACAGTTGAACACAAATGCAAATACATTATTTGTAAAGTTGTGTGATTATATTCCCTCTTAATACAAATCTATAAGAGACAGAAAGGATAAGATAGATGGAGAGTTAAAGAAGGATAACAAAGAGTTGAGCATGGATCCTAGCTCCAACTTAGTTCATTATTCATAAGTCAATTTTTTACAAGGGAAGAAATTAGAACTGTTACAGGAAGAGTGCCATATTAGAAATGAGGTGAATAGAATTCAAGAAAGGTTTCTACCTCATATGGAAGTCATGCAAAGGAACTTACATACTGCTAAGGATATTGTGAAGGATCAATATTTATCCACTACAGAGAATATGGTGAATCTAGCGGCCAAGATTGAGATAGAAAAATAAGTACTACATACATTGAAGGCCAACTGAGACACTAGAATTTCAATCATTATTAGATTGCACCATCCATTTCTCAAGTCATTTGGAATCCTATCGGAACCCCAACTGAACATGTGTTCAAGTCATAAGTGACAAAAACAAGGGAGAAATGAGGATGCATGATCAAGTATGTATATGAAAATTTTGATTATGTATATCTACACACACACACACACACACACACACACACACACGATATTGGTATATGAAAATAAGGGGTTAGTCAGTTTGATTGCTCATCTACATAATTTCTTAGGAAAAAAATTCAATGTGGCTTTTTGTAAGAACATAGGGAGTTTTGCAAAACTTTTGGATTCGAAGATCTTTTGAAGGAGAAGTTGTCTTGAGTCTATTTTGTAGCTATGCATGATGTTTTATAGCGTGCAGATTAGTTGTAATGTATTGAATAGAGGAAACAAGTCAAGTTGTTGCAACTGCTATGTATTTGAAAGCTATGCAATTCTAAATTTTGATTATTTATCTAATAAAAAAAAGATCTTTTGAAGTTTGAAATCATGGACTTCGAAAAAATGAAGTATTCATGGCAACTCTGTCATGACTCTTACTTAGTATACTACTACTTTTCAATGCTACTTAGCAATACATTGACTTGTTGACTTGGTTAGATAAACAAAAACTTGTGTCAATTTTTCTTTGTCTTTATGTTAGTCTATATGTGAGTCGGTATTTGACTATATTTTAGACTTTATGATGATGTTTTTCTATTACTATGATCATGTTAATACTATTTGATGTTACATGCTTATAATGCTATGGTCAGGAATGAATTGATAAGGAATTAGTATGGACCAACCTTGACTATATGAATGTTTAGCTTGAAATTCAATTGGAAAAGATTAATATAGTATTTTGTATAATAATGTAAGGACCAACTTAAGAAGGTTCATATATTTTGATTCACAGATTAAATAAAATATAGGTGTAGATCATAAAATGAATTTTTATTTATTTATTTGGGAGGTATGGCAATGTACAATAGTTTATTATACTATTTGTAATGCTAGACAGTGGAAATTGGTTCCAAATTTGGTGAGAAGTGAACCAAACTCAAAATTTATACAAACAATGTGATATCTTTGAAAGGATAAAATTTCAATTGGATGACAAGCAATAGAATAGTTGTAACAATGTTTACAAAAGATGTAGAATTTGGGTTTACACTTGTCCATTGTATTTTCTTAAAATTTTGTAAACCTTTTTAACAGTAGTCCATGTATTCATTTTAAGAGTGAGAAAGTGAAAGCCAAACTAGAGAATGGTATGGTGCTATAAAAAATGATATCATGTAGTCTCAAAATTTCATTAAGAGAAGATATTGATAATTGAAGAGCACTTAGTCTTTCTTCTACCAAGTATAATTGAGACAAACTTTCAAAGACAAGTAATGATCTAAAAACCTATGTAAAGAAATGAGCTTAATATGTTGGTAGTCATATCTAACACACCTTTCTTCAATTTACTTCCAATATGAGTATTATTAGTCCCTGCCTATTACATAGGCAGGGACCTAATTTTTTCATTTGCACTTATCAATTAATTTTTTCAATAAAAACATTTCAAAATTCTAAAGTTTAAGGATCTTTATTTTTAAAATGTATTTTTGTATCCTTATTTCTAATTTTCTATTGGCTAATGCCAAATCTCCTAAGGTTTAAATTAATGTTCAAACTCAAAAAAACAAAGAGGTTTCTGGGAAATTTCTAGATCTCTCTAATAGGAGGATAGATTCCTTTTTTGCGATATTCCCAACCCAACCAACAAGAAAGAAGACCCATCCGAACTTCATAAAAACACTAGCCATAAGAGTAGACATAATAGCAGCACTCAGCCCAAGGTATCCCTTGTTCAAAGCCACCACAATCCCTCTTTTAGCAGTGAAATTAGTCACACGGGTCACCATGGAAGCTGTGTTGATATACTACTATTGTTCATGGCAATACATGTAGGTAAATAGAGCTTCCACAAGGCAGGTGATGCTATCTCCCTATCAAATACGACCATAGAGCCGCATATCCTACCAAATTGTGTAGAGCTCCAAAGAACAGAACAATCCATGGAGTAAAGCACTGAAATAAAAGGCCAGAGAGAATACCCCCAATTCCTTGTAAGCTGGCAAAAAAGGATATGGTGTCCAATTGTTCTTGGGTATACCCAAATCTAGTTTAATGGTTTGGGAATATATATTGAAGTTGTTTGATGCTCTTGTGTAGTAATGTAACCATTTAGGCGGTGAGAATCAGTCAACTATTATGTAGATCAAGCGACCAATATTTCTGGTCAATGCACCTGTTGAGCATCTATAACCGGTGGTGGAGGTTTATATATATATATATATATATATATATATATATATATATACATCTGCATGATGTGCAATGAACCCAAAAAAATGGAATTCATAGTCTCACACGATAACCAAAATTGGGAATGATAAGAAAGTATATGTAATGATGGTTGTGATTGAAGTGATATTTTAATGGATTGTTGTCATTAAAGGACATGGCTATCTTCCTACAAAAATGTACAGTTGATCAATTTTCAAAAGATCGAAAACATCATGGATTTTTTTGAAAATTTCAGTGTTTGATCTTCATGATCTGCATAATTTGTAGTCGAAAACTGCAAAAAATTTGAAAAATTTTCACTTTGTTTTGTCTTTGGTGCATTTTTGTGGGAGATTAGCCTGTCCCATCATTAAATAGGTACCTATTAAACTATGTCTTTCCAATTACAATTTATTATTGAGAACAATGCAAATACAAGATATTTGTAATGCATAGTTGGAATCAATTGAATATGTTTTGAAAGTGAAAGGTTCTTAATAAAAATGGTACAGGGTAATCTCCCACAAAAAAAAGGTACCGGAGATAAAAGAAAGTCAATTTTTTTTTCTAGATTTACAAAAATATAGTGATTTTTCTTTAAATTTTTTGTTATTTTCGTCTACAAACTACATGATCAAACGCTGAAATTTTCAAAAAAATCCATGATATGCGTCCAATAAAAATTGTTGAATATAGTTCCTACTAATATTATAAATAAATATGGTACGTCATCAAATGATGTCGTTTGTGAAAGACATTTTGCTTTACCTCCAATTGTTAATACCTTACATCTGTCATTGTGAATATTTAACTTACCGGTCAAAGGGGCTTAGACAACTCAATTAATAGATTTTTTCTTTAAAAAATTATATTAGATTTGATGTAAGTGAACATACCATAAAATAATAAAATAATAATAATAGTATGATAAATTATACAAATATTAAGTCAATTATGGTATCAATATGTCAATGATAAAATAAATAAAAAATTATGATAACAGTGAAAAAAGTGTAAAGATTGCATATAAATTATATGTATGTAAAACTTAGTCTTATAGTCAATATTATATACAATTATTGTTTGATTTATATTTTATTATTAATAACAAAATATCACTTTTATGTCTTTGAAATAATTCGTTGTTATCATAATAATAAAGCAAATTAAAACTTCACATAGAACACTTATAGTCTTAAGGAAGATGAACAACTTTCTTCCTTCAATATGATGTCTCTTGATCTCAACTCTCTAACTACAATTTCTAGGACAATTATTTGGTAAGGTCACCTCTCCAATTTTTTTTTAACAATCTTGCATTTAATTAAACATATTCTTGTAAGGTTCCTTTTAGATTTTTAATATACTGTAAAATTTATTTAGTTTTAAATAGTTTATTTAACAATTTTTAATATACTATAAAGTCGACTCAAACTAAAGAGTAATTTCATACAAGGCCCATCACTAGGCACCATGCTTTTCAACTATTGCAATTTTTTTCCTTTATTTCAAACAAAATAATTATTTAGTTTTAAATAGTTTATTTAACAATTTTTTTCATAAAATTTAATACTATATAACATTAAAAATTATAATGTCTTACGCTAATAACACAAGGGAGGGACTCAAGCTCTCCTAGAGCTCTTGTTTAACCTTATATTTCCCCCTTTTACTTTTTAGGTTGTAAAATATTCTTGAGTTCTAGTTTCCAAATCCTTTTGAAGAGGATCAAGATGAATCGTGCCCTGTGTTTAGACTTAGCATTCCAACATAACACAAAATGCATAGTGCATGAGGACCATGTTCAAATGTTGATAATGCAGACCTTTGTTGTCTTTTGGTTACAACTTATAGGGGTTTTTATCTTTGGTTTGAAAAACCATTTGAGCTATAAAATATTATTCATTGTGTTCCTAAAGATATGATACACCACCAAATATATTTGCATTCATTCACATTTGATTTTTCATGTTCTTCGTCACATTATTATTAATATTTGTGTACCCATTGCACCTCCATTTGGTACATTGATATCATTGATATTATATATTAGCAAAATAAAAGATTTCAATTGTTTAGTTATGATTGAAACATAGATTATTGTCCATATAATGCATGTCTTATATTAATAATGACTCCATAAATGTATCAAAAAAGAGATAATAGATATTGACAATGTTATGTATATAAAAACAAAGGATATCAACTATATGCTTTGACTAAAGTAGAATGTATATCAGGAATGACTTGTTTTTGGTGGACTATTTGTCCACAATAAAATTTTGACCACTACCTATATTTTAGAGTCCGTTTGACTGCTGATATTAGCAAATGTTGCATTTGTTTTATATCTCAAATTTGTGAGGCAGTGGATTTATCAATTTGGAATTGGGATTTGTTGAGCCAGAAAAATGAAAATGAAAATTTGATTTAATTTGAATTCTAATTCTAATTGGCAATTCAATTCCACCTCTTGAGGCAGAATTAACAAATCCTCGTTTCAGACCAAAATGAGAATTTGAAACTCATATTCCAATTGCAGATCCGAACTGAAGATTAATTTTTTTAAGATTTTGTTCCTAACAATGCAGATTTTTCATGCTCTTCGTCACATTATTATTAATATTTGTGTATCCATTGCACCTCCATTTGGTACAAGCCTTTATACCCTCCATAGCAAACTATGGAAAAAAATATATTATATAACGAAACTTGATACATAAATTGCAACAGGAAAATATGTACTGCAAGAGAAAGTAAATTCCCTGCAAATGTAATGAACTCTTTTTGTTCACAGGCAGGGCAATAATGGCGAAATTATGTAAACATTGATTGAATATTGATAAAAGATGATATATTTCAGGAAAAAGAATACTGGAAATCTCCGAATTGTATGTAAAAGAATTGCTCAAACTTATTTCAGAAGCATGATTTGCTTCAGAAAAATGTTACTGGAAATCCCCAAACTGTAAGTAAAGAATTGCAAAGGTTTGTTAGAGGAGGACAATTTATTTCAGAAAATGCTGCTGGAAATCCCCGCCATCATGATCGCACTAGAAGCAGTCTGAGCACATAAATCGTTGCCCCTTGCGGTCAGGGCATGTGATCTCGGGTGGAGAAACTGATGGACATGAATTCTGGTTTTGTTGCTCAACTTCACCGAAATATTTAGGGTTCCCTTCGGCTTTCCAGAAGGGCTGAGCACCTGGAAGCTGTTGCCATTTCCAAGCATTTGCTTTGCCAAATCTTTCAGCGGCACGGTCACATGACCGATGACATTAGGGCTCCAAGACCTCTGGTTGAATATTTGCACCGTAAATAGCAAGCCGTCCTGTCGAAGGGAAGAATCAGGGAGGGCAAAGGACATGGCTTCGTTCCATCTAGGGTTTCTTCCGTTTTCTCTGTCTACCGCCGTTGTGTGCTCCAACAGTCTGCGGCCGTGCTTGCCTGCACCGTGAATGAAGCAAAGCGCGAAAGCCCTCGTTTTCGGCGCCACTTTTGACTTCTTGAGCTCGCTGGCGGATTCCACGACTATTTCCATACCGATCGCTTCGATCATTTGCGTTTCCATTCTTGCAGAAGGATGGATTTCTCTCCGCCTAATTTGCACAAAGAATAAACGGAATTATCTGAGCTTAAATTGCGCAAGATGTTTCTTTCCTTGATGAAGGAGAAGAAGATATTCGATGCAGGGGATGGAACGATACTCTGGCATGGTGGATTTTTTATAGGAGAATTTGGGGTTTGTTCGTTGGACTGATATTTTGGGGATTTTTCTGCATTTGTCTATGTGTCGTTGAATTTGATATTTTGTGCTGTTATACGTCAAACTCGCTTCAATGCAAAGCTGACTGTGTTCGTGAATTTGACAAGCAATTGGAAACAGAATTGCAGAGCTCGCGCTTCATTAATGCAAATATTCTCCGAAGGATAAAGGATCCGCTGGAATCGCAATTAATTCACAGTATCAAAATATCTGCGTACTTTGGATTTTTTTTTATGGAGATCATCCACAAAGACATTTTAGGTATCCGATACGGGCCCACGTGTGTCTAAAACCTCTTCGGTTAAGAGCCAAGGACTGAGGAGCATCCACATTGCCAAATTTACCTGGGGCACGATCCCGACCTCATCCCTCATGATGTCTTTGGGCCTTGCACTTAGCAAGACTAGTGGGATCTTGGTCTACTGGTACTTTGGGTTCAGATATTTTCGACAAAAGAATAAGAAGTGCATAAACAATCCTTCAGAGGTTAATTTGGTCAATTAATCATGTGCATAAGCAATGCTTTAAAAGTAAGTTTTGGTCAAGGCGAATAAAGACAAAAGTCTTGCTGATTACTTGACTATTGAAGAGCTCATCTTTAAGTAGATCCATTTTGAACAATTGAAGTATTGTTAAGTCTACTTATAAGTTATGTTAACATTGCAAGTTCAATTGTGTTAACATTGCAAGATATTGTTGAGGAATGAGTTTAGAGGTAGAATTTGATTCTTTAACTTATGCTCAAATCTGTCTACTCTTATGTTGATACTTATCACAGTGAAGATATAACTAGCAATCACACCTTTGTGTGCAAAGGGTACGTCAAAGATTAATTACAAAGAGAAATAATAGTGCCATTACATTCTTAAATACTTATAATTTGTTTAAGAGTTGTGTTTTGAGGGTGACTATTAATTACTTGTGAGAATACTAATTATCTACGGGAATATCAACTACACTTGATCCAGATAACATTTTTTAGGGAAATAACATAATATTGCAAAGAATAATTTAAAATATATTTATAAATTACAAATAGAAAATTTTATTTTTAAAAGGAAGAAAACATTACATAATTGCATAAAAGGTAAAGAAAAGTAATTGTAAGGTTATAATTCTCAAATTTGAGATGCAAGAAATTTTCCATGCATGGGCCCACCACGTTTTTCACTTGTTTTTGATCATCTAGATGCATGAGTCTATCGAAGTGGTGGTATATTCTTAGCTTAGTTAGTTTAGAGTGGATAGACATATTAGATTTGTTTTTGAATTAAAAAGCAGCCAAAACAAGGGGGCTGACCCATTAAACAATAAAACTGGTGTACTACCAGTAGATTACCACCAACCAAAATTACCCCCTCCCACTTTTAACATAAAAACATTGTTCAGAATCACAACTAAAAGAGTATCAACAGGCATAAAAAAACTACTGCTTGTACTAGAACTTATAAAACTAAGAAAGCATAAAAACAAAGGCATTACTGCCTTAAACCCAACAAAGTTCAACAACCAGCAAAAAAACAACATAAAAACCAGGAGGAAAGAGCCCTAAGGCTTCTTGGCATCCTTCCTCCCCAGGAGGATTTTAGCCCAATCTTCCGCAAGGAAGACAAATAGCATCCTGGAGTCCTCCTTAGACAAATCTCCCTCTTGGTCTTTTAGCAGATATAGCGTGGTAGCAGCAACATGCGTTACCTTGACAATAAATTTAGTCAAGAGATACATTCTTTCCTCCATATCATGGATTCTTTCCCACATTTCATTGCCAACCATCTTCCAGACCTCCTCTATGACCTCCTGCTTCCCGCAATGGTAGCCATCCCCCTGCACCTTAGTGACATCCTGCATAATCAAGTGGTTAGGTGTAACATTATCTTTGGAAGAAACCCTTACAGGAGAGGATATCGTAATAGGGGAGGGCACTCTATCCATAGTTTCAAGGAATTGATCTTGAGTTAAGTCCACACATCCCAATCCAATGGTGGCCGAAACATGCATCATCTCTTTCCTTTCTTTAATCCCACCTGTTGAGGCAGATCTCGAGGAATGAGAAACTTCCATTTCCTCCTCCATGTTCCCCTCACCAAAATTCGAACCCTTCTCTTTGACCCCTTGTTTAGGATGGCCCATGTCCTTCAAATCCGACTCCTCCTGCGAGGCCCCAGATCTCAGCTTCCTTTTCACATTGGATTTCACAATCCTCCTCGACCTGCTCCTACCACCTCTCCCCTCATCCTTTGATTCCTTCTCTTTCCCTTTACCCGACTTCCCTTTTTACTCGAGGGGGTGGGCTTCCACACAACAGGGGACCCACTAGGCAAAGGTTGTGGGGTGGGGGCTCTGGGCCCCAGGATCCTAAGAGGGACCTGTTGGGGCCAGGAGTTGGGGTGAGTAGGAATATCAATCTCAACAATCCTAGGGGGGGACCAAAGTAAGGTGAAATTGATAAAGCCGAAACATCAACCCTTGATGCAGAATGGTATAATTAACACCCTTCCTCATTTTTTCTTTAACATTAGTAATTGTATCCACTAAATCATGTAATAGAAGTAATGGAATGGAAATAAAGTCATGGTGGCAAAAATGGTTTAGGAGAGGGAAATTATAGTAATAACAGACACCATACCTCCCTTCCAGAGCTAGGTACTTCATCAACATCAAACAAACTTCATTCCACGGCTCAAGGAGCTTCTCTTGCATAAATCCTCCTCTGCATTGAATAGGTTCCTCCCCTTCCAAGAAGAAGTGATGTAGACTCGCTTCGTCAGTCACCCTTGTCACTTTTTGCCATTTCCTTCCCCTCATAGCAAGTCTCGTCACCAACGAGATGACTTCCTCTAAGATATGAAATGAGATGCCATTAACTATGACTCTTCAGTCCTCCCAAGAATTGACAAACTATAGGGAACAATTCTCATCATACCCATTCAACACCTCCATAATTAGGATGAAACCTCCCTCCTTCAGCATGTACCACACCAATGGCTTCCTAGCATTCTCCTCCATCATGGAAGGCTCAATTTGCAAAAGATCTCCTCCCATCTCTGCAATTTTCTCGAAAACACTCTCCTTCTCCCAAACCCAGAGGCAATTACTAAGAATGCAGTCACACTTAGGTGCAAAAATAATGGCCCTTAAGAAAACATAAAGGATTTTATTGTTAATAATAGTTGCATCCCATCTAGACAGAAATGTCACGTGTTGACTACCTCTATCTCTTGTCTAATCTTTTCCATCATTCCCAATAATTCCAAACCATTTAAACTTTGAAATTTTACTCATCACAATGTACAAGGACACACACAAAAAAGTCATTAAAAATCCTTTCATCTCAAACTTCAAAATTCTTTCTTTTTTGGGTCATGCAAATTTATTAGCACCAGTACCTTTTCTGCCACTCCTTGCACTCTGTCCATAATGACTCTATCCTATCTGCCTACTCAGCAACAAGTCACTATAATTTAAAAGGATCCTCCAGCTAGATTTAATCATGCTTGATTTCTTTCTTCACTGAATCTCTTACCAAGTTTGGCAAGGCATTAAATTCCCTCCAACATCATAGTCCCTTCACATTTAGGCCTAAAGCTGCCATTCCATCAGCCACCCCATTTCCCTCTTGAAAAACATGATTCATTTCAAATCTGTTTAAAATAATTAATAAGTGTTTGATGTCTTCTACAATATGTTTGATAGTCCACCCTTCCTTCATGATGCCTTTTACAATTTCTATAATGATTTTTGAGTCACCTTCAATCTCCATGTTTTCCCATCCCACACTAATCACCAATTTCAAACCCCAAAATACAGCCATTGCTTTTGCAATATTGTTGGATACTTTCCCCAGCTATCTAGTATAAGCCAAGAGCATCCTACCCTCGTTGTCTCTAACTATACCTCCACCCGTCAATCCCTCCTTTTTGGCAACATCATCAAAGTTGAGCTTAACCCAATTCTCTCTCGGGGGTTTCCATTGTGTCGTTTTCCTTGCCAATAGATTAGAATTATTAGTCTCCATTATCCCCTCCTCCAAATTCCAACACTTAGCAATCTTGGTATCTAGCTGATTAGGGGGGAACACCGACTTTCTTCACCTGTTGCACTTCATCTTCTCAACCAAAAGTGTGCAAATCTTATCCACAAAAACCTCCTCACTTCTCTCTTCATTCCTAAACACCCTATTATTTCTCTCCTTCCAAATAGTGTAGAAGACATGGGGGGGGATTACCTTCCACATACTAACAAGAAGGGGGTGGATGAAAGGACCTTGCCAACACTCAACAAATTGCTCAATTCCTTGATTAAACACCCAAGTCACATCCAGTTTCTGTAATAGCCTCCCCCAAACATTAGAAGCATAATTACAACCAAGGAAAATATGGGTAATATTCTCCTTTGCTTTCTTGCACAAATAACATTTATTGGATAATTGGAATCCCCTTTTCATAAGATTATCAATAGTGAGAATTTTCTCATGAATGGTGGTCCACCAGAAAATATTAATCTTTGGGATTAAATGGTCAAACCATATATTCCCCCAGTAATTAGGCTCTAAAGCTTTATCAAACATTAATTTGTATTAGATTTGTTTATGTTAGAGTAATATTTAGTTTTCTTACTACTTAAATCATACTAATTTAATTAGTTAAGTTATTACTCTTTAGTACTTAAGCTTTCTCTTAGGTGCATTAATAATTAATTCTTTTATTAATTATTATTATGCAACCTAACTTTTTTAGGCTTTAGGGTTTTGTTCACTTTTATAGGTTGAATCTTGTAATTCTTTTTTTTTCAATAACTTGGATCATAATTCTGCTCTCACTTTTTGAGTAATTTTTGAGTTATGCCCTTTTCTTCTTTTTGCCTCTTTCCTATAATAGGTTATTTGCATGCAGGTAGTCTTGGTGTTCTATGGATTTCTATCTCTCAAATCCTACATGGTATCAGAGCTCCCCTGCTGCTGCATGTTCTGGTGTTTTTTTAAAGCAGGCATTGTAGTTCATTCAAGGTTTCAATCATCAATCTAGAGGTGAAGTTTTTTTTGGGAGCATTTTGGGCCCAAACAGACCTCACCATCACACTTAGAAGGCCCAAGAGATTCAATTTTCATATAAAGTTTGTTATTTTTGGCCACAGTAGCCTCTGGAAAATTTTTTTCCCTCTCCTAGGCTGCATGGCACAAATTTCAAAAAATAAAAAAAAACAAAAAAAAAAAACCTTGTTTTAAGGTTTTTTTTGATGTAGGCAAAACACACCACTAGTGTGCCACCCGCTCACAACTAGCACGCCACCCACGCCTAGCCCGCACCCAACGCACCATTAGTGGCCCACTCGGGAGCCACCGCGACCAGACCACTGCTTGTCCTTGGCCACAGTGCCACCTCTGCCCAACAGTGCCACCTGCGCTTCACCCATGAGCCGCTAGCTGCCACGACTCCTTGATGTGCAAAGAGTTGTCAATTTTTTTATCGTCTTTGTGTTTTTCTAGAGAACCACCTTTTTAGAGGTATAGTTGGTTTTTTAGCCATAACTTTGGCATATGGTATTGAAAATCAAAGTGTCATATTGTTAAAAATGCTTTAGAATAATTGAGAGGGGGGGTGAATCAGTTATTCAAGGTCTAAATGTCCAATTCAAACATTTTCATCAAATAAAGTGTGCCCATCAAACTATTTATTCATCCAAGCTTAAACTTTCCTATTCAATAAGTTTCTATAGATTAGCATGCAAGCATAACACATGAAAAGATCAACACATGACACAGTGATTTACGTGGAAACCCAATTTGGTAAAAACCACCATTAACATGCTACTCAATTCTCACTCTTTTGAAGTGATGCCCTGTGAAAGGCCTACCTTGTTAAAGGCTACAACACATTGTTAAATGTGACCTGGTTAAAGGATTTAATCATCCTGTTAGAAGTGGGCCTCGTTAGAGGACTTTAGAACATTCATTTGGAATGCCACCCTATTAAAGGATTTACAAATGGCTATTAAATCAACCTAAGTCCATAGGATTTTTACCCTAACTGATACAATTGTTAGAGAGTAACAACAAGGGCTTTTGACCTAATTACAACATACAATTTATCTTGCAGATTTCATATCACCATTCAGCTCTTCACAATTTGTTTGGTTTTTAGTCTCTGCAGCTTTGATAGCTTGTCCTCTTTTCAAGCTTTGTCTCTTTGAGTCTTCATACTCAATGTACCAGTGCAATCTTCCTTTTCACCACTAATCAAAGCAGAGTCTTTATGCTCTATTCATCCTTCTCCTAGATGCCTTCTCCTTGACACCCTTCAACCACTTCGCAATTTGGCACTTTAGCAACTCTTGCTTCTTGGTCTGTGACTCCTTAAATAGAAGTTTGGAATTTCTTTTCCTGCACGATTCTTCCCTCCTTTGATTTCATTTCGAATCGATGTAACGCCCCACCAAGGGATCTAAAAGAATTAACCTAAAGTTTCACTAAATTTGCTAAGCAAACATTTTTTTTTTTTTTAAAGTAAGAAAGTATAACATACACATCAAACACATAGTAGCGGAAGCAATAACATGTAACCATCGACAAACATACATTGCAAGTTACATTTCTTAAAGATCCCAAGATGTTGAGTCACGTTTAAATTTAATTAATCCTAAGTCTAACAAATATCACATAAATATGAAAGAATAATCAGAAGTCCCATGTCCATATTATACATTTGTTCCGAATGCCTCTTGGCAAATTAATTCGGAATGCTCAATCATCCATTGTACAAGTCACAGGGTATGAAAGGCTTAAAAGAATATACATATGTAAAGATCAAGATACAACATCCTCAAATCCATGATACAAAGTAAAGTAAAAATATATGAAACTATTCACCATACATGATACATCCATACATCCATAATGATAAAACATCTATCATAAAATCTAACCATCCATCATAATAATCCAAGAACATAGTGAAGGTAAATGCCAATCAGGAAATCTCCAGCCACGGTGACCACGGAACGGATCTCAATGGTAAGAGTAAAAGAACTACCACCCGACCGCGTGAAACCTAAATGGTCCACTCCCACCGCGCTGAGGAGATAGTCTCAAGTCCCAAATAGGATAACAAAACCTATAATCATAAATACTCTCTAAGTCCAGGAAATCCTATAAGTATGCTAACTCAAGGGTTCCTAAAAGATCGACATCTAAATCCCAGAGGTACCACAAGACACGTAGGAAACCTAATATGCAAGCAGGAAAGTGTCATCGCAAAAGTCATGTAGAAGTTACCCGAGCAATCCCTTAGGAATCTCGGGTCCCTACTGATCCTGCGGCCACTAGTATCCTCTCGTACTGACGAGACCTACTATGGAATGCAAGGTCGTAACCAAGCATTCTCTCTACCCCATCCTAGCCTGTACTAGCACTCAAGGCATGGGAGAGAACATACAATTATCTTGTTAGATTCATTTTCTCTCATTTAGTGTAAATGTTTTCGCTTATTAAAAATGACTTACAATGGGTTTCTCAAGGCAACCTCTTAGGGCTCCGACCCCCATTGCAAGCCACTTCCCGACTCTACACATAGATAACCTACCCTAGGCTCATGAAAACATAAATCAAAGAATCATAATAAAACCACCTCAGTCCTATACAAGCAACTGAAAAACATCACAAAAGATAAGCCACAAAATTACATCAGTTCTTCATGAGCAACAGATAAGCATCAAATAACAATCATATGATCACGACAATTCTCTATCAGCAACTGAAGGTATCAATGATAGATCACAAAATCCAATGGTTCTCCAATAAGCAACCAGAAAGTATCCCAATAGTAAATTACAATACTGATCGAAGACTCCAAAATGGTCATCAAATATAACTGATCGAGACTTGAAAATGGTTAAGTCAAGTATCTCAAATACGTACATCTCAGCTTCACACAAGGAAACTAGAAAGCAATAACAAATAGTAAATACAATCATGTCATAGAGCACTTCATCACATTACCATGGTCAGGTTAAGAAAGATCGAAACCAAATCATCATGACATCACACTCACAACCCCAAGCCTCTGGTAACAACCTAAACTGGTCAACGCTAAACCAACCCCAGAACATTCAAAGCACAAAGACAACATCAAAGTCTTAGAGATTGGATCTAAAAGTATATTATTTGAGTTAAGGTAAGGTTTATGTTTCAGTTTAATGTCGAATTCAAGTAAAAAGTTTTATAGTTCAATTTGATTGATAATATACTATTGCGTTAATGTGAGGTTTCCATTTCCAGTTGAACGTAAGTTTTAAACAAATAGAACCTTATCCCGTTCCTAACTCCAAATGAAACACCTAATTACCCTTAATTGATTTTAAGTCAAAGTCCTAAAACAATCTAAGGTAATAATTAAATTATTAATAATCCTTGTTGATTATAATAATCTACGCTTCCATTAAAATCGGTGTTATAATATTAAATTTGCTTAAACAAATTTTTAATTTAATTAATCCTAATTAAGTCAAACTTAAATAAGATTAATTAATGATACATAAAGAATCATATGATGTTTATTTAATAATTTATTTATTTATAAAATTATTAATAAACAATATAATTTCAATATAATTTAAAGTTTTATAAATTTTAAATTAACTAACAATAATATTTAATAAAATAATTATAAAAAAAAAGGATTTAAAAAAAAAAGAAATCGTAATATGAAATTACGGCGTTTTTAAAGGCCCGCCGGCCTGCCGTCCACCTGCGGCCGCAGGTGTTACTGCTGCGGCAATGTGGGGAAAGGTGTGGGGTGTGGGAAGTGGTTGCCTCGCCCCACCCAAAATATATTATATATATATATATATATATATATTTTTTAATTTTTTTTTTTTAATATTTAAAACAAATCTACAATTTAAAATTTTAATAAAAGTATAAAATAAATTAATTTTTATTTTAATATAGATTTCTTTAATTTTATTAAAACAATAAATAAATATATATATATAATAAATAATGTTTATTTTATATTTATTTTTATTTAATTTTCATTAAGACAATATCCTCCAAGGAATATATATATATATATATATATATATATATATATATATATTTTAAAAAAACAATTTAGAACTTCCAATTTTACACTCAAAACCCTTACCTAATCAAATCTTAATTTCTAAATCAAGAAAACAAGGGTTCTAATAATTCATCCAGTCTCCATGGATACAGAAATTATTGACGAACAATTAATAATTTCACAATATTGAAAGCTTAAAACTTTCATCACAGAGAATTCGGATTTACAAACCCCAGACATGAAGAAGACAGGAAAGGATAATTGCGTATTTAATCGATAATCAACAACACAAGACCCTACCTGATCTTGATGCTATTATGAAATCCCCAGGAACTGTAAGAGAATTTGCTCCTCTCAATAACCTTCTTCCCAAAATCTTTCTTTGGTATTCGCCTTCTGAAAATCGCTTCCAAAAGATGTCTCTCCAAAAATTCTTGTCCAACTTCGTATATCTCAAAAATGAACCCCCAAAGTTGTGATAAGCAATTTCTCCTCAAGTCAGGGCACTAATTGTGCGTTTACCTGAGAAGACTCTTTGCACAACTTAGTTAACTCCAAATTAACCTTTATTATCTTTTCTTATTCTTTTGCATTCAACTTTCATGCACATTAAGTTGAATTATTAAATAACTTTATTTAATATTCCACTTGACTTCTATTTTAAATTAATTTATTACTTTAATCTTATGTGCACTTTTAAGAAATTAAAATAACATTATTAATTTCTATAATTTAATCTTTTAATTTAATTCTCATATTTAAACTCATGCTTAGATCAGGTGAACTAGAATTCTTAATAATTTAATATCTTTCAACTTTTAATTTATTTTAGAACTTAATTGATAACATATTTAATTAATTTAAATAACAATAATATTTAGCATTTATTTAAAAATGAACTCCAAATATATTATTATTAAATTAAATAAATATTACTCTGTTCTAAATTCATCTTTGAACTTTAATCTCCAAATTTAATTCTTTTATTTAATTAATTAATTAATTAAATATAAAGATATCATAATAATTTTCTATTAAATTAAATCATTAATTAATCTTTTTAATTAGACTTAATTAATAGAAAAACAACAAGGACTCATAAAGCAACATATGAAAACCCATCATAGAAAAATACATACCAAATTAACAAAAGGGTTATAATCACGAAATTACATCATTTGATGCATTCGGAGGGTACTTAACTTAGATACTTGTCCTAATTATCAATTAGGACAATTGGCTAAAGGGTTTAGGATTTGGACTTAAGAGTTTATCTCCCCTCTCTTACCATTGAGACAGTGCGATAGGGTACGCTCATCCTGACAATTCAGGGAAGTCAATACCCGGTACCTACAACCTGCATAAAATCCACGCATGTACAAACACAATATTCTAAGCTAAACAGACAATGGCAGGAAGTGGTGCATCGTGTAGATCCCGACTAGTAGGTGACTACGACTCCCTTCCTTAACCACATCAGAAACACCATACATAAATAAAACAAACGCACACCATACACATGTAGTATGGGGTAAGTATCCATAAGAAGCACATGGACTAATAAACCATCTAACTAATCATCATCGATAACTGAAACCATTGAATAATCATCATACATGCATGAAATATAGAGTACCAAGTAATCTCATCATATAATAAACTGAGTGTAAAACAACATCTGATAATATCTAAAATAATAATACTAATCATCAAACATAAATTGGCCTAAAAGAGTTTGGCAATGATATCAGAAATGTAGCTCGAAAATGTAAACTATGGGCAGGCACTACATCCACCCCCCCTAGACTTAGGTTTACTCCTGGAAGCCTATAAACAAATAGGGATATAAATCCCGTAATCTAGATGCATCCTCCCATGTAGCTGAAGAGTCATCAGTAGAGTCCCATTGGACCCTTACCTGCTCTATGGTTCAACCCCTGAGGGTCAACTCCCACTGCTCCAGAATACGTATTGGCTCCAAAGCCAACTGCCCGTCCTCTACCTGTAATGCATTCCAATCAAGAATATGTACAACATCAGGGATATACTATCTAAGTACTGAAACATGGAAAACATCGTGAATGCGAGCAAGGCTAGGCGGTAAAGCAAGACGATAGGCAACTGGACCAATCCTCTCAAGAATATCGAATGGTCCCACAAAGCGAGGTGCTAGCTTTGAGCCCTTTCCATAACGGATCGGACTCTTCCGCGGACGCACTCTCAAGAAAACCTTCTCTCCCATAGCAAACTGCTTATCTGACCTATGTGCATCAACATACTTCTTCTGCCTATCTTGTGCCGTTGTCAAGTGCTCTCGGATACGCACCACCTGTTGCTCCATGTCACGTAGCATCTCTGGGCCCAACAGGATGCGATCCTCAAGGCTATCCCAACTCAAAGGTGTACGAAAAGGGCATCCATATAAGGCTTGGAAAGGTGCCATGCCAAAGAACCGTGATACCCGTTGTTGTAAGCAAACTTCACTAGATAGAGATAGTCCTCCCAATGAGTCTGCCTATCCATCACATACATCCTCAACATATCTTCGAGAACCTAATTCACTCTCTCCGTCTACCCATCTGTCTTTGGGTGATATGCTGAACTGAAATTCAGCTGCGCTCCAAGATCATGCTGTAGTGATGTCCAAAATGCAGAAGTGAAAACATGATCCCTATCTGAAATGATCTTTCGGGGAATACCATGTAGTCTCACAATGTCACGCATGAAGACATTAGCTACTGAAGCTACAGTGTAGGAAGACCTGATTGGTGCAAAATGTGCCACCTTGGTCAACTGGTCAACGGTGACCATGATAGCATCATGACGACGAAGAGTCATAGGTAATCCTACTATGAAATCCATAGAGATGATGTCCCACTTCCATGAAGGAACGAGATTCAGTTGCAAAAGTCCTGCCGGATGTTGGTGTTCTGCCTTGACTCTCTGACACTCAAGACATCTAGCCACAAAATCAGCAATGTCGCGCTTCATCCCGAATCAATAGAATAAACATCACAAATCTGCATGCATCTTCTTGACACCTAGATGTGCCGAGTAAAGTGCACGATGGGCCTCTGATAGGATCAATATGCGAAGCTCATCCAGTAGCAGCACATAGATCCTTCCTGAATGTCTCAAAAGGCCATCTGACTCTAGGACATAGCCTGAAAACTTACCCTCCAAGGGTCTCCCTGAATTGATCTCATTGCACACCTCCAGATACCATGAATCAGTGGGGAGTGCCTGAAGTATCTGACACCTCAAATCGACACTAAGAGTCATAGATGATATCACATGTTTCCTGCGACTCAAAGCATCAGCTACAACATTCTCCTTCCCCTGGATATACTTTACCTCAAAGTCATACTCGCACAAAAACTCCATCCAACGCCTTTGTCTAGCATTCAGATTAGGTTGCGTGAATATGTACTGAAGACTATGGTGATCGCTATGTAGTTCAAATCTGTGTCCCAACAAGAAATGTCTCCATCTTACTAAGGCATGAACTACTGCGGCTAACTCAAGGTCATGTGTAGGATAATTCAACTCATGATCCTTGAGTTTGCGTGATTCATATGCAATCACTCGACCATTCTGCATTAGAACTGCTCCAATACCCTCAAGGGAAGCATCTGTACACACCATGAAATCACCTTCTGGATCAGGTACTGCTAAGATCGGTGCACTGGTCAGAAGCTCTTTGAGTTTTTGAAATGCTTCTACACACTTTTCTTTCCAAAGAAACTTCTTTCCTTTCCTCTGAAGGGAGGTAATAGGGTGTGCTATTCTGGAGAAGTTTTGAACAAATCTGCGATAATACCCAGCTAGACCCATGAAACTATGAATCTCCAACACAGTAGTGGGTGCAGGCCAATCTACTATTGCCTGGATCTTCGTAGGGTCTACAGAGATACCTTCGCCTGAAATAATGTGTCCCAAATACTGTATCTCTGATTGAAAGAAATCACACTTTGCCGCATTGGCATAAAGTTGATTATCTCTCAAGCACTGCAAAACTAAACTCAAATGTTCCTCATGTTCCTTTTGGGACCTAGAATATATCAGAATATCATCGAGGAACACAAGAACAAATCTATCAAGATAGGAATGGAACACCCCATTCATTAAGCACATGAAAACTGATGGAGCGTTCGTCAGCCCAAAGGGTACCACTGTGAACTCATAATGCCCGTAGCGAGTTCGGAAGGCGGTCTTATGAATATCAGCGTCCTTGATGCAAAGTTGATGGTATCCTGACTTAAGATCAATCTTAGAGAACACTGTAGCCCCCTTGATCTGATCAAATAAATCATCAATCCTTGGTAAAGGATACCTGTTCTTTATTGTCACCTTATTCAGCTGTCTGTAATCAATGCAAAGGCGCAAAGAACCATCCTTCTTCTTCACAAAGAGCACTGGAGCTCCCCATGGTGATACACTAGGTCAAATACTACCCTTGGCCAAAAGTTCCTCTAACTGCAAACGCAACTCACTTAGCTCTTGAGTGGTCATACGGTAAGGAGCTCTAGAGATAGGTTCCGCTCCTGGAGTGAGCTCAATGCTAAAATCAATGTCTCTCTTCGGAGGCATGCCTGGAATCTCACTCGGAAAGACATCAGCATACTCCTGTAAAATAGGGTGATCTAGGGTCTTCCTCGTAGAGTCTTCCTCATCTAGCTCATTTACCGTAACGAAAAATACCTGAGATCCCTTACAAAAGCTTCACTTTAGTTGCATAGCAGAGATCATCCGTAGGGATATAGGCCTCGGTATCCCCACAATATCAACATCCTTCCCTTGGTCATCTTGACACACAATGGTCTTCTTTCTGTAGTCTATACTAGCCCTATGAGAGCCAAGCCAATCCATACCTAAGACCACATCGTAGGAGCCAAGAGGAATAACTCGAAAATCGACTGAAGTCTCAAACCCTCCTATGCTAAGTCCACACTTATGAACTACAGAATCTGTGGAAACTTTATCGCCTGAGGCTAGTTCCACTTGCCAACCATGATCTTGCTTAACCGACTCCAGCTTACACTTATCAACTAGAGATGGAGAAATGAAAGAATCTGTAGCACCTGAATCAAATAATACAGAGAGAGGTGTACCTCGGATAGCTCCTGTAGTCTCAACTATTGTCCCCTGATGGTTTTCCTGACGATGATCCACCGCTGCAAATACTCTATGAGATCCACTTGCATTTCCGACTGTAGGCTCAGATGCTGCTGGCCTAGGTCCTGAATACTGAGATGCTCGCTGTGGGCAGTATGCTGCAATATGACCAATCTGTCCACATGAATAACATCCCGTGCCTCTACCAGATCCTCTCCCTATAGGTGGTGCATTCGACCGCTGGTGGCTACCCCTGCTAGCATAAGACTGGCTACTCTGTGCAGGCCGAGATTGCTGATTCTGTCTATTACGTTGAGCATTGCGATTGATCTTAGAGTTAGATCCACCGCCACCACTCTGTGCCTGAGGGTAAAATCCCTTATGCTGCTGCTGAGAATGCTGCTGAGAATACTGATTCCTCCTAGGGAAGGGAGGCTTCTTGATTCCACCGAAATTGTGGTACTTAACTCAGATAATTGTCCTAATTATCAATTAGGACAATTGGCTAAAGGGTTTAGGATTTGGACTTAAGAGATTATCTCCCCTCTCTTACCATTGAGATAGTGCGATAGGGTACGCTCATCTTGACAATTCAGGGAAGTCGATACCCGGTACCTGCAACCTGCATAAAATCCACACATGTACAAACACAATATTCTAAGCTAAACAGACAATGGCAGGAAGTGGTGCATCGTGTAGATCCCGACTAGCAGGTGACTACGACTCCCTTCCTTAACCACATCAGAAACACCATACATAAATAAAACAAACCCACACCATACACATGCAGTATGGGGTAAGTATCCATAAGAAGCACATGGAATAATAAACCATCTAACTAATCATCATCGATAACTGAAACCATTGAATAATCATCATACATGCATGAAATATAGAGTACCAAGTAATCTCATCGTATAATAAACTGTGTGTAAAACAACATCTGATAATATCTAAAATAATAATACTAATCATCAAACATAAATTGGCCTAAAAGAGTTTGGCAATGATATCAGAAATGTAGCTCGAAAATGTAAACTAGGGGCAGGCACTACAATCGATTAGGTAGGATTCATTGAATTTAACCCACATTTTGTTCCTTCTAGAAACATCATGAAGAATCCTCTTGAATTCATTAAAAAATGGTTTACATAGAATTCTGTGCCACTAGATCATCATCCTTATCCTCCAACTGGTTCACAAAATTCAAGGTAACAAACTTCTTAGCTTAGATTTGGTGAATCTTTGACTTTTCAATAATGCACCAACTTAGCACTATTGAAATTTTGGTGCTCGACACATACTGTGTTACTCGACATCAACTACGTTTTACTGATGCTCGAAACCTACTATGGATTCACTCGACATCCACTAAGTTTTTCTGATGCTTGACACCTGTTACTTTGCTCGGCATCTAAACATGCTCGACTCCTTCTATATCACTCAGCACACACTAGATTTTTCATTTGCTCGACACTAACTAAAAATTTGCTCAACTTGAACTAACTTGCTCGGCACTTACTAATGAACTTAGTTTAAGCTTTACAAACATTCTTGTTCCAACTTATTCCTTCAATATTTCTAAGTGTGGCCAACCTCTATATCTTTGAGTAAGCTATCAATACATCATTTTACCAATGTCTTAACTGATCCTTGCACTTCATTACAAAACTATAACTCAACCTTTCACTTAGGTGCTTTTGTTCCATCTTGTTGATTAAATCCTCTTCATCACTCAACTAAGTGATAGTACTTGGATCTTATAAGAAATTGTCATTCCTACAAATAACAGGTTTGACATCAATGACAAAACAATGATTGAAAATATTCTTTATCAATAATCTCACTCTTTGCAGTCAATCTTCTTCTCACAATGATCTTTTCAATTAGATTTCCAACACATATATCGTTAGAAATCTCTTTCTGAGCCTGACCCAACCATGTTGGTTTTAATTTCCAATTTTGTCATTGGATTAGTTGTTTTTGGTGTCAAAGTGGAGACTTCATTTTCATTCCTCTC
The DNA here is from genome assembly GCA_028749045.1 of Cupressus sempervirens. NCBI lineage: Eukaryota > Viridiplantae > Streptophyta > Pinopsida > Cupressales > Cupressaceae > Cupressus > Cupressus sempervirens. The sequence continues at coordinate 713,380,549 of CM053791.1, read as the reverse complement.
TGCATCTGGAAAACATGTTTTTTCCTTGTTTTATGTGCTTTCATACTTATTTGTAGTGTATGTGAGATAGTATAATATTTTGTGGGGGGTTGGGGGGTGGTTGCAAATTCTCTTTCTGTCATTTATTTCAAAGAGACCTTTCTACTTCTATCTACTTTCTCTCAATGGCAGACTCTTCTGTCACCTATTTACACCTCACAACTACCACACTCGAAAATGATAGATGACCAGATTGCTTATGGCAAAGGGGTTATGGTCATGCGTTGATGTAGCTCCGCTAGTTCCATAGAGGCCTTATGTGGTTCTTATGCAGAGAAATAAGATGGATGAGGCAATGAGCCTCATTGCACTGAATATTTTAGATGGGTTGTTGTTCCACTTGGATGGTTTGACCACACCTAGGGCTATGTGGAACAAGTTTTCCACCTTGCTTGGCACAATGAATTAGTTCAGGGTTCTACAGATAAATGTAGAGTTCACCTCCATGGTACCTGAATCATTCACCAAAATTGAGAACTTCTTGATGAAGTTCAAGTCTCTTTGCTCTATTTTACAAGTTGCTGGAAAGACGAAGTTAGATGATGAGTGTATCTTTCTGATACTCTCAAAACTTCGAGGTCCTTATTAGATTTTCACTTCTACCTTCTACTTCACTATGGATGCACTAGGTGCACGACATGTTATGCCCTCTTTTGAGACATTCTGTGATAGATTGATTTGTGAGCAGTCCAAGCTCACTTAGATGGATTCACTTACAGGTTCACAGTCACTAGCATTGGTTGCCAAGACACCCTAGGGTACACAGAAGTAGAAGCCAAAGCAGATATTAGATTCCTCTTCTCAGCACTCTACTAGCCCACCATCTTCTTCTAAGAAGGAGAAATAGAAGGCTGAGAGCCCCACATGTTCCTATTGTCAGAAGCAGCCTCATGATGAGTCACATTGTTTTCAGAAGAGTTTTGATGGCTATGAGAAATAGATTGCAAATTTGTAATCTCTTCTTCAAAAGAGCACTATTTCATCTCCATCCCCTTCTACCTCAAAGGGGTCTTCTTTTTAGTATTCTTCCATATCTTTGACATCCGGATAGGGTCATGCATTATGGGAATCCATTGCATCTCCTTCACAGGTCCCTTGGATACTGGATTCAGGTGCTTCTCACCATATGGCATCTTCTCAAGGGGTCTTCTCTACTTTTGAGGCTTCTCCCATTCCTCATATTCTCATGGGGAATAAAACTTCCCTAACAGTCTATGGGAAAGGTTCAGTTGGCATTCAGGATGACACATTCAATGATGTATTGTATGTTCCATATTTGTTTGTAAACCTTCTCTCGATTTATCATATTACACACAGTGGATTAGGGAAGACAATTGAGTTCACTACATATTTAGTCTTCATTTGGGATAGTGTGATAGGAGGCCTTATTGCTAAAGGGATAGTTGATCATACCACTCATCTTCTCGATTGTCAGAGCACAACTCTTCTCTTTCACGAGAGCATCATGTGGTGCAATTAGGATGCTTGAACCTTTGTGTTATTCCTAAGATCACTATTTTTACTACCACACCACATCCTATTGAGGTTGTTTCTCTTCAACATGATTCTTCTTCAACACTGCCTGACCCTCCAGGTCCATTCATCGAGCCACCATGTGCACTTGTTGAGGATCTTATAGAGGACATTCATCTCCTCTTTCATAATAGTGTCAGGACACCTGTCACACCACCTACATTGGGGATTCCTTATCAGGATCCTCATGTTTTCTCCTTTGAGAATTAGTTAGGCCTTCTAGTTTCACCTCTCATTCAGGGGTTTCCTTGTTCTATGCCTTTGTTTCTTCTACATCAGAGTTCCATTGGTTTGATCATTTCTACAAGGGTTCCATCATTCTAGGGGGGACCTTTGGTGTCTCTTCCCTCTCTCATGGGGGGGCTGGTTGTACTTATGATTTTGAGATAGTCTCTTGAGCCATTTTTTTTCTTTTTTCTATCTCTTTTTGGAGAGGAGTTTTTCCCACTGGGTTTTCTCCTTTGTCTTTGGTTTATAGAGATTTTCTTGTATTGGGTACCTAATCAAGCCTTATTGTTGGGACCCATTTCCTACTTTCACAGTTGTGCTAGGTTAGCTTACCCCCTGCGATTAGCTTAAGAGGGGGTGTTAGAGTAATATTTAGTTTGCTTACTACTTAAATCATATTGATTTAATTAGTTAAGTTATTACTCTTTAGTGCTTACGCTTTCTCTTAGGTGCATTAATAATTAATTCTTTTATTAATTATTAATGTGCAACCTAGCTTTTTTAGGCTTTAGGCTTTTGTTCACCTTTATAGGTTGAACCTTGCAATTATTATTTTTCAATATCTTGGATCATAATTTTGCTCTCACTTTTTGAGTAATTTCTGAGTTCTACCTCTCTCCTATAATAGGTTATTTGCATGCAGGTATTCTTGGTGTTTTGTGGATTTGTATCTCTCAAATCCTATAGTTTAAGTTAAGGGATATTTGAGTTTTTAGTTTTGTCAAGTTTCATGGGTTTAAAATGGGTAATTAGCATCAAAGAGTGATGGGTGGAATCAATGACAATGCACCCTTAGATAATGGTTTTGTAATGTTGTTTATATTTGAAGTCATTCTTAGCTTCCTCTTAGCCATCAAGTTTCAAACTCTTTCATGATGCATGTCATGAGATTATCCAATCATTTAGAGGAAATTCCAATAAGGATTAACCAATTCTATTAATCAAGTAGGTTCTTGGAATAAATGCTCACCATTGTGATTCTTCTTCCTCTTTCACGATGTGTGTGCTCAAAACACAATCCTCAAAATCCCCCTATACCCTATCTTTTTATATTACCTTTTGATTACAATGTAATTTATGTTTCCCATGAATTTAATAATGCTTGGCCAAATTTTATGTCACATAAGTCAAGTAATTATTTTTCCATTTCTTATGCTACAACTTGCATTTGTAGGCAATGTTTAGAATTACACAACAAATGTTATAAAAATTGATATTCAATATAGGTAAACTAAAACTATCAAAGTTTGGCTTCATGCAAATTTTACTTATGAATTATGATCTTATTTTCAAAAAACTATAGCTTGTACACATAGTTTTGTATAATAATGAAAGGGATAGTTTTAAAAGCATGGTGATATATAAATTATTTGGCAACAATAAGTCTAAAACTATGAGTATACCTATTATGAAAGATGTTTTTATGGAAGAGTGAGTTAGTGCCTTTAACAACTTTGTTGAGAAGAGAATGTTGAGTTGAAAATTAGGTCATCCTTTGCTATAGTCGAAAGAAAAAAAGTCCACAAACACTAAGTATGTTTATTAATTGTGAATAAATTAGTGATTCATTATTCTCTACAATATATACAAAATATATCATATGACTTATATATATATATATATATATATATATATATATATATATATATATATATATCATCATTTATATATAATTTAGTGTAAATTAATATGAACAAAAATAGATGATGAAATGTTACCTTGCAATCCTCTAAAGTTGCAGGTATATTCACTGAAGATTTAAAAAGAAGAAGAAGATTCATGTTTAGTTTAGTTGGGTTTTTAATTTTAATATGTCTATTGTGTTGAAGGTTTGATATGTTAATGAAGATAAAGGCTAAAGATAAAAATGCAAAGCCATCTAATGACACATATTTGTAGTATGGGTCATTGCAAATTTTATAATTTAATGCTTCATGAACACTAGTTCTACTACCATAGAAAGTGTATTGTTGAGGGTCAATATTTTATTTGTTCACAAATATTGTGTCCAAACCATCTATATTCCTAGAAAGAAGGATATAACTACAAAAATATCTAGAAGAAAACATATAGTATGATCATTGTATTTAATTAGTGTTTAGATACATATACGGTATTAGGAGAGATATTATCTAACAAGTTTTAAAATTACTCATATAAAATAAATTATTAGAAGCTAGTGACCATGAAAGTAGACTCAACATGTTCTCTTGAAGAAAAGGTTCCTCTTTGCAAAATTTACATTTTAGTTTTCTTGTTTATATCATTAGTACTATGAAACTACATATTTGTGATTAATTCTATTAAAAAATTCAAATGCCTTTTGTTAGGGTAAAAGGTTAATTTAATTTAATTTATTAAATTATCTTTACTCTCTTATTAATATTTCCTTTTATGCACTTGCATTTCTATTTAATAATTAATTAGTAATTATTAAATGTCATTTACCTCTTAGGGTTTCCCTTTTAGGTTTTTGATCTCCTTCTATAAGGATTGATCAATTGTAAATTTCATCTCATCTTTTCAGTTTGATAATATAATTTGCATATTATCAGAGCCAAACCCTTCGCTCTTCTTTGTCTTTTCTTCTATGTGAGAGGTTCTTGCATGCAGGTGTTCCATGGGTTTTGTGGATTTGTATTTCTCAAATCCTTCATTGCATCAGAGCCTGACCTACTGTAGCTTGTTCTTATTTGGAGAAAAAAAAGAACAAGGGTTTGATAGAATAGATCTAGCTTTTTTTGGGTTATTTTTTGTGAAAATAGGGGGGTCTCTAAATTTTAGAGCATTTTGTAGCCAAATAGACCTCACGGTTGGATTGAGAAGACATCGAAACCCCTATTTTTCATATAAATTTTGTCAATTTTGGACAACATTGACAGGGGGCAATTTTTTTTTTGCATACTAGGGTCATATGACCTTTGGCACATACTCCAAGGTGCACAGAATCCAAAAATTGTATTTTTTTAAAATTAAAAAGCTATTTTTAAAACCATGGCAGTTATTAAAAATGTGTCATAGTTTACAAACTGCCAATGAGCTACAATGACTGCTAGCAGTCACATCTGTGACCGTCGTTGTGCCACCCGTTTGCCCCAGTGGCACTGCTCTCCCACCGCTCGCCACCTCCGCTCTATTGATGAGCCACTATGCCTCTATTCCACCTAGCCCATGGTCCTATCAGTAGTCAAGGGCTATATTTTTAGCCTCTTTTTCAATTTTTTTAGGGGGGTTTGTAAATTTTTTCTTTGCTATGGAGGCCCTGTCGGTTTTTTGGTGATATCTTGAGCATACAGAGACTTTTTTCAATCCAAAAATAGTATTGAAAAGATTATTCAAAGACGGACATGACGGTGAAGGTATTTTGTGGACTTTTTCTAGTTTGGTACCTATTTCTTTGTTTGAAGTTAGATGTGTTTTCTATCTTCCAAGGGGCATAATTTTCTCATTTTAGCTATATTTTACGATTCAAAAGAAGCACCAGAAAGATCTTCTAGAGCACTATCTAGATTCTCTATTATTTTCATCAGTATTTCTTAAAGGTACATGTGATCCTCAAAATGAATATTTTTTTCTCTTTTCTTGTATACACATTCCTTCTAGTAGTTGGGGTTTGGTTTTTTGCATTATGGGGGTGTTTTGTATTATTGTTTCTATTATTTACATCAGTAAACTAGAACTTATTCAAAAAAAAATCCAAGACCTTCTAAAAAAAATGGCTGAGACCTCTTCTTGTCTAGAACTTTTGACCCCTCATAACTACAACACATAGAAGACCCCGATGACACGGGTTCTATGGTCAAAAGTGTTGTGGTCTTGTTTAGGCATAGTACATCTAGTTTTATAGAGGCCTTTTGAAGTCATGCAACACAGAAAAAAGATGGATGAGGCAATGAGGTTGATTTCTTTACAGGTATCTAATAGTCTATAGTTCCATATTGATGGGTGCAATACCCCTCTAGTTATGTAGACCAAGCTTGACAAATTGTTTGGTACAGTGAATGAGTTTAGGGCACTTTAGATTGAGGGAGAGCTTAGCTCTCTTATACCAAATTCATTTCCTTCCATTGAGGACTTCTCGATGAAGTTCAAATAATAGAGATCTTTACTGCAGAGCTATGAGAAAACCAAGACTGACACTAAGTGCATTTACCTGATTCTTTCTAATCTTTGTGGAAAATTTCATATTTTTTCTTCTACCTTCTATTCCACCAAGAATGCTTTGGGTACTGGATCTACCATGCCATCCTTTGAGATCTTTTTTGATCATTTGAATCGAGATAAATCTAAGCTCTCTCAGTTGGATTCTCTCATAGGCTCATAGACTTATGCATTGGTAGCTCAACCATCTTTTGGGATGAATGGAAAGAAATATAAGTCACATCCTATAGAGTCTTAGATTGATTCTAGCCCTCACATCACATCAGGCCCACCTCCTCTTAAGAGAGATAAATCAAAGCCAAAAAAATCAAAGTGTGCTTATTGTAGTAAGCCCAATCATGATGAGTCATGTTGCTATGAGAAGAAGTTAGATGGCTATGCCAAATAGGTTTTAGATTTGAAAACTCTCCTTCAAAAGAGCAACATTGATATTCCTTCTACTTCTCATAGATCTTCTATATCATCATCATTTTAGTTATATAGTAAAGATATAGGAAAGGGTCATGCACTATGTGCAACTACTACTCCACATTCTTCTAGATGGTTACTAGATTCATATGCTTTGCACCATATGACATCTTAGGATTTGTTCTTTTCTTTTGAGGCTTCTCCTACTCCACACATTTTGATGGGGAATAAAATTGTTATGATTGTATGTATGAAAGGTTCTATTGACATTGACGATGGTACATTTCATGATGTGTTATGTGTTCTATCTTTGTCCTCTAACCTTCTATCTATTTATCAGATTATACACAATGGGATAGGGAAGATAGTTGAGTTTGTACAAGATTCAATGCATCAAAGATAGTAAGATATACAATGTTGCTACAAGGACCATTGGTCATTCTTCCTACTTATACTCTTTCTCTCATTTTGATCCACCATCTCCACTATCAGAGAATCACTCTCCTTCTTCACGAGAGTCTACTGAGGTGAAGTTGGGTCACTTGAACTTATGTTTTGTTCCTGAGACCAGTGTTGTGACTTCTACACTTCCATTTCTTGTTTAGATCTATTGCACAAGATTACTCTTCAACATTTCCTACCATTGCAGCTCTAGTCATCGAGCCAACTATTGCAATTGTTGAGGATATGTTAGAGAACACAAATCTCCTCTCAAATGACAAATTCAACACACCTATTATCCCACCTCCATTGGAGATTTCATTTCAAGATTCTCATGCATTCTCCTTTGAGCATCATTTAGGACTTCCGGCTTCACCTTACATTTAGGGATTTCACCTTCCTTATCCACTGCTTTTGTTTCTTTCAGATTGGAGCCACATTAGTATGTTCATTAACACAGGAGTTCTGCCATTTTGGGGGCGCTATGGAGTCTCAAGCCTTTATCATGAGGGGTTTCATTGTACTTATGGTCTTGAGAGAGTCTCTTTAGATATTTCATTTGTGCATCATTTTCTAAATCTATTTAGAGTAGGGTTTTTCCCACTAGTTTTTCTCTATTTCTCTATTTCATAAAGATTTGGTTGTGATTGGGTACCTCATCAGACCTTCTTGTCGGGACCCAAGGTTTTCTTTTAGCATTGTAGTTTCCTTTCTTTTTTATGCATTATTTGTATCTGCATTATTTCTGATCTTAGTGGGGGGAGGGGGGGGGGGGGGGTGGTTAGAGTAAAAGGTTAATTTCATTTCATTTATTATCTTACCTTTATCCCTTGTTAACTTTTCCCTTTATGCACTTGTATTTCTATTTAATAATTAATTAGTAATTATTAAATGTGATTTACCTCTTAGGGTTTCCCTTTTAGGTTTTCGATCTCCTTCTATAAGGATTGATCAATTATAAATTTTATCTCATTTTTTTGGTTTGATAATATAATTTGCATATTCTTAGAGCCAAACCCTTGCCTCTTCTTTCTCTTTTCTTCTCTAGGATAGGTTCTTGCAAGTAGGTGTTCTTTGGGTTTTGTGGATTTTTATTTCTCACATCCTTCACCTTTTTTATGCTTCCATATTTTGGAAGCATGCTAACCAAGGTAGTTTCTATTAAAACATCTAACAATATTGATCCATCCTTTATACTTTGATGGATGTTAATGCTCTATTCTAGAGCTCCCATTTTGACACAAGAATACAAGATTCAAGCAAAGGTCGTATATTTTGACTACACACTTGCCAATTTCATTTTCTTGAAAATTTATAAACCCTTATCTTACATGTTATGTATAATCATAGTGTAAGCATTCCATGTAAACATGGTTGATTGAGATATCCTTTAAGACAATCCAGTTTCTTTGTTAATGCTTAAACACTTTTCATACACATCTATAAGGTTGGGTGTGACTGCAACATTTGAAATTTATCTTGTGATGTAATTTTAAGTATGTGATTCATTTTGACTATCCCTCTATCTTTTTGTCTCTTCATCTCCTCTCCATGTCTCTCTTATTTCTCCCTATATATCTCATTCTCTATTTCCCTAACTCTTTCTGCCACTTCTCTATCATTTGCTCTTTTATGTCCCTCCCTCTCCTTCAATGCTAATTTCTCAACCAATATTTAGAAGCACAACATTTGACATGCAATTTAAAATTATACTAATTGATAATTTGAAATTTCTATAGAAACAAGTACTAAGGAAGCCACTTAAAAAGCACATAGGTGTGCAATTTTTTTATTGAATATGAAACGATTTACTAAATATTTGATAGTTTGACTCCCTTATGATTGAAACTTATATATACTTTCTTGCTTCCCTTATGTACACTTTTTTTTTCACCTTTGACAATCTCAAATTAAATAATGTCATTTATTCGCTTAGAACCCTAACTAATTTTCTCTAATTTAATGTACAACGTTATAATTGTGCACATACTATTTTGAGTTATAAACAAAAATAATGTAACATTATACTTTAAAGTAAAAAGTAAATGTACAAAAAATATATTTTTAAAAAATCTTGTTAACATTGTAATAAATTTTAAAATATGTTGTAATTTTGGTCTCTAAATGGAATTATTAAATAATAATAACAATAAATATAATTAGAATCATCGCTTTGCTTTGTAAAAGATGAATATGATGAACAATCCGAACAAAGCAAGAAGGATACTTAGGTTTGAAAACTGACTTCCCTTATTCTACTATGTGAAACAACACCAAAAGGAGGAGGAAAGCACCTTGCAAATTAAAAATCAATTTGAAGTGCTCTCTATGAATTAGGATGAACTGTGAACTTGCAAATAAAAATAAATCAAAATGCTTCAAAACCCTAATATGACTCCATGTTGAATGAAACATTGTCATTCACAAAAATTAGAATAGAAAGAATGAAAATGTATGACAGATCATCCAAAACAGGAGAAAGTATAGATGAGAAGGAAAAAAATAGCACACAATATCAGATAACAAGATCAAAGATATGGACCAATGAATGAAGAATCAAAAGGCCTTCTTCAATAAAACTAAATATATCAGCAAAGAAGACCAAAAGTCTTCATCAGGGCAATTCAAACACAAAAAGAAAATACATCAGCCCTTAAGGATCTTTGAGCCCAACAATATACCCTTAGGCCCATCCTCGCTCGAATACGGGCACAAGTAGAGAAACATGAAACATATGTTTCTACTCTTAAAAATCACCCAGATAAGCTAATAAAAAAGGGAGCTAAAACATCATCAACTGAGGCTTATATCCCTCCACATTGAAAGAAGCAATATGAATTAAACAAATCAAGTGAAGGAAGATACCCAAATTTAATTAATTCAGAGGAAATAAAGAACACTGATACTATAATCATTAGCAACATATACAATAAAGGAAGTGGAAGGATTGTGCTAAGAAAGGTGTTCATGCATATTGGAATGGCCCAACAAAATTTAGAAGCAATCTGGAACGAAACCTGACCAAAATGTGTGGAAAGAAGGTAAGTAACATAACTCTTTATGCAAATCAATATTGGTTTCTGCAATGTCAAGATATAGAATCTAGAAATGAAATACTAGAATTATCAAACTATTTTTGTAAAGGGCATCATATAAATTTCATAGCATGGCAACCCAACTTCAATGAAAGCTATAATAAATATAAATAGACAATCAAATGGATGGAATGCACAAACATACCATCTCAACTAAATGAGATTAACATTATTAAAAGAAAAGAAGAATCATTAGGAACCCTTATAGGAATTGAAGTCAGTAAAATAAAAACAAGCAAGATAAGATTCTTAGTTAAAACAAAACCAAGTAATATTATAAATAGGAAAATTATAACAAACAGATCAATATACAACTTAACTTTCACTAAATATAAGGAGAAATAGGTAAAAGTATGTGAACAAACTTTAATAATATTCATATCAAGAACAATCTAAAGGAAATGCAAAGGGCAAGCAAGAGAAAGGACAAAAAAGAAGAGGAAAATAGAGCAAAAAGAACATCATAGAAAAAAAGAAACCAAGACATAGAAAGAACATAGATAGTCCAAGAGATTCAATAGGACAGATTAGAGAGAGAAGAAAAGGTGGAATATGAATGGATGAAAAATACAGGCTATCAACGTTCTTTAGAAAAATTTAAAAATTGTAAAGATTGCATAACAAAGAAGGACATAATAGAACAAATGGAACACAATGTTAAAAAAATAAAGATGCTCTCCCATGAGATACTACTATTATAGAATGATTTGGTAGACCAATATATTTTAGCAAAATCCAATTATATAGAACATAAAGGCAAGAAGATGTTGATAATAGATTCAAAGAAGGAATCAAAAAATAGAGGAAATACACAATTCAAATCAATAGAAGAAGAGACTTTTGCAACACAAGAAGGGAAGCATGGGAATAACTAGGTAGAACTAGAGTGCTCTATAGAAATAGAATCAGAGCAAGAAATGAGTCAAGAACAAGAGAAAATAACGAAGAAGATTGGACAGAATCGTGGCATTGGACCAACTGAATCATCAAATTGGAGTAATGTCACTATTAGGAAAAAAGAAAAAAAGAAGAGTTACAAATTCTGGTAGACACCGAGCAATTGAAAGGATATTTTTGACTAGAACAAAGAAGAAACTAGAAAAGAGATGGATACAAGGAAAACATTCTTAGAAATAGAATAGATTAGAGAGCAAACAACCACGCAAGAAAAAGGATAGGAAAATTAGAGTGAAGAACAATCAATGTGGGATGATTTTGAAGCTATGGAGGAAAACCCAAGTAGGGAGAATGGAACTAAGGAAAAATGACATGAGGAAGAGGGGAAAATCATAGAAGCAGAAGATTACCAAATGAACAAATTCCTATTTAAAGAAATTGTAGCAAAGGACAACCGGATAATAGAAGAATCAAACATAGCTGAAAAAGTAAAAAAACAACTAAATTTTGAAAATCTGGGTATATCAATGAATCAAGAAGGGTTAAAGACACCTAATTGCTAAAAACCTAAATAGAAGTAATCAAAGTTCAAATGGTTGTCTAACTCTTGAAACAAAGAATGAAATCCTTTATGACTACTTCAACTTACCATTACCCTAATTGATATTTTAATAAGAAAATGAAACCCTAGAACTCTTTAAACTAATTGTAAAACCTTATAAATGGATAGAAAATAATTCTCTCATAGATATTCCCACAAAAAATGTAATATATACATGGAATAACAAAGGGAAAGACTTTAGCTACATAGTAGAAAGACTGGACAGATTTTTCTTTAAAGGAGAGTTAAGTAACCTGGATAGAGGAATCAATGTAGAAATTCTACCAATGGTAGGATTAGATCACATTCCCATCAAAATGGAAATCAAGGAGCAGGCTAAGCCCAACAAGAATCCATTAAAATGTGAAAAGATGTGGTTTTTGGACAAAACATTTATGAATCAGATAAAAAAGTGGTGGCAAGAAGAGCATTTTCAGGGATCTAAAATGTTCTACTTTGTATCCAAATTAAAAAGCATAAAAGAAAAGATATTAAAATGGAATAAAATACAATTCAAAAACATATTTAAAGAAAAATTAGTTATAGCAGAGAAACTGGAAAAATTAAACAAAGAAGTTATCAAAAAAGGAATGAACAATGAAACTTACCAACTAGAAAAAGAATACCTACTAAAACAAGAAAAAATTTTAGAAAAAGAAGAGGTATACTGAAAGTAAAGGTCCAAAGAAAAATGGCTGACAGAAGGGGATCGTAACACCAAATTCTTTTACAATAGCACACTATATCAGAAAACATGTAATTATATATCAAAAATAAAAAATTTGTTAAATATATAGTTAATAATTATGATACTTCTAATAGAATAGAACAAGAAGAAATACTAAAAAGAATACCTAAGGTAATTACAATAGATGATAATAAAGTCATCAATGAGTCATTCACATTACAAAAAATCAAAACGACTCTCTTTAATATTAACCTAGACAAATCACCTGGACCAAATGGATTCCAAGAATTTTTCTTCCAAAAATGTTGGGATATTTTAGGTGAAGATCTATGGAAAGAACTGGAAGCCTCTAGGAATGGAGGGACCCTCTTAACATAAATTAACCATATCTTTTTAATTCTTATACCCAAGAAAAACAAGAGTGAAGAACCAGGAGCTTTCAGACCTATTGCATTATGAAACATGATCTACAAAGTTTTTTTCAAAAGCTCTAGCTAACCATCTCAAAAAACATCTCCCTAAACTTATATCAGAAGAACAAACAAGATTTTTACGTAGGAGATCTATCCTAGATGATATCTCTCTCATTCAATAAATGATCCATTTAGCAAACAAAAATAATGAAGTATGTGTGCTATTAAAATTAGATATTCAAAAAGCTTATGATAAAGTAGACTAGAGATTCCTATGTAAAACACTCAAAGCTTTCGGGTTCTTGAAACAATGGATAAACATCATTTTTCAATGCATATCTACCTCAAAAATCTTTCTCCTCATTAACAAAACTCCAGAACGATTCTTCAATATATCTAGGGGGCTTCGACAAGGCAATCCAATCTCCCCATTTCTATTCATCATCATGGCAGAATCCTTTGGAAGAGAAATTAAAACAATGCAACTTCAAAACAAAATCAAAGGAGTAAAAATTGCCAAGAATCTGGAAAACACAACTCATCAGCAATTTGTTGACGATACAATACTAGCCGGAGTAAGTACTAAGAAAGAGGCTGATTACTTCCAAATAATTTTGAATAATTATATGAAAGCCTTGGGCCAAAAAATCAATGTAGAAAAATCTAAAATTTTCTTCTTAAACACGGCAGCTAATAGAGAAGACTATATATGCAAAAAACTAGGATTTAAAAAGGAAACCTTTCCATTTAAATACCTAGAAATACATCTGGATAAAGGAAATAAAAATAGCCTAGGATGGGAACAAAGCTTAGGAAAAACTTACAACTAGACTAAAGATTGGAAAGGAAAATGGCTGACTAAGGCAAGGAGAGCAACAAAAATCAAAGTCATTTTATCAGCTATACCTACCTATCAACTCTCATTTTTACAACTACCAAAGAATATAAATTGAAAAATTGAAAAGAAATTAAGAGATTTCTTTTGGAATGGCCTAGAAGATAAAAAGAAAGTAGCCCTTATCAGATGGAGAAAAATATGTAGGCCTAAAGAAGTAGGACTAGGAATTAAAAACTTAGATTGGCAGAATGAAGCTTTAGGAGCTAAACAAGTATGGAGAGTTTACCAAGAATGAGATAGTAAATGGGCCAGACTTCTATATAATAAATATATAGATGCATTGAACATTACCTCATTATTTAGAACTAGGAAGCCTCCACTAGGAAATTCTAGAAAATTTACTTAAAGATCGCTAGATCATTGTTAAAAATAGGGAGGATAGACTTATCTGGGTAGCTTCCAAAGATGGAAATTATAAAGTAAAAAAAGGTTATAAACAAATTGTTAATTCTCAGAGGTGGGAAGCAATAGACATTCCAATGAATCTCTGCTGGGACCCAGTAGGGCTTCCTAAAGTAGGCATTTTTCTATGGATAGCCATCCAAAAGAGAATCCTAACAGCATACAGATTAGAAAAATGGGATTTGAAGGCCCATCAAGATGCATACTTTGTAAAGAAGATTTAGAAACAATAGAGCACCTTCTATATCAATGCAAATTTGCACAGGAATGTTGGACATGGCTCTAATCAAAACTTAATTAGAAAACCCCTCTACTAGAAAAATGGCAAGATCATTTGATAGGATGGCCAAAAAATGTTGACAAGAAAGTTTATGGAAAACTCTGGAGTATCACCCCAGTAATCCTAGCTTGGGAGATATGGAAAGAGAGAAATAGATGAATCTTTCAAGACAAGGAACTAAATACACTATCTCTTTGTAACAAAATCGAGGCTGATATAATAGAACTTATAAACAGAGACTTAAAGAAAAATTTGAAAGAAGAAGGATCATTTACAGAGTGGGACGCAGAGATTAAAAGACAATGGAAACATCTAATCAATCTGCCACTCACATATATAAGGAATAATAGTGCAACTAGAAAAGAATGCAAATGGGAGCCACCATCAATAGGATGGAAGAAGCTGAATTTTGATGGGGCCTCTAGAGGCAATCTTGGAAAGGTAGGAATAGGGTGTATAGTCAGGGAAGAAATGAGAAAATGGGTAGCAAAAAGAGCAAAGCCTCTAGGAGTAACTTCAAATAACATGGTTAAACTAGAAGCAATAGAAGACAGAATGAAAATTTTTATCAAACTAAGAATCAAGAAAATTATAATCGAAGGAGACTCACAAATAGTTATAAATGCACTAAGGAGAGGAAAAACACCAAATTAGATTTTAAACTCCTGATTAGAAGCAACTTTAAAACTACTAGAAGAATTTGAAGAAGTTAGATTTTCACATATATTTAGAGAAGGTAATTTTGAAGTAGATAGTTTAGCAAACAAAGGTACATATGGAGAATTTTTTTCATCTTTTAATCATAGCTAGCTCAAGATTATAATACTTAGTTTATGACATTTATTCTCATTCCCTTCGACACTTGGAGTCATGATTTTCCCAACTAGCACAAATCCTAGCTCACATATCTTTGAATGGTTATATTTTGCTACTCAAGGATAATGTGAACACAAGTATAACATTAATTATGACTTCAAGAGGGGAAATCAATCAAAAATTTGAAGATGGCATCATCATCCATTGTTTTAAACCCTTTCCCCTTGTTTCTATATTAACACGTATTGGTCTTCGAATTTCTCATTTTACCGCTATTGTTTGATTTCAACCCAGCATTATCTCTACCTATGGATACCAACATTTGCTTATATCATGCCTTTGAAAATTGAACTATGGCCTTTTGTGGTCCAGTTAAACCTAAAGGATAGAATAGGATATGTCAAATGATAGACGATATGAGCAGAGTTATGGCTAGTAGGGTCTTGGGGGAAGGGGTTTTCAACTACAATTACTCATGGCAAACTAATAGAAACATTTTAGGGTTATGGATTGGATGCTAAGCTAGATCCAGAGTAGAAAAATGGGACATTATTAGACAATGTAATAATCTTTTCAATCTAAGCTAGCTGATAGGTTTAGAGACTGTAGTTTCCAATATTGATGCAAAACTTAAAATCCTATTACCTGAAGCCTATATGGAACACCCATTAGGCAGCCTTGAACTCGCCAAATCCCTAAACATCCCTACTTGGTAACTAGAGATAACATTCTGTTCTATAGAGAGTGACCAAGGATGGAAACTAGAATGCAATTCTTGCTGAAGTGGAGAGGCATTATAGAGGACCTAGGTAGAGAATGGCTTACGAACTACTTGCAGGCATTTGACACGTATATCCACCCAAATGTGGATCTCTCAGACCTAGAAGTGATTGAATTTTGTCTCCCAAACTATGACAAATCCAACAGAACAAGGAATGCCTATGAATTTTGTTATATTATGGTGACTGATCAGGAAAGTACTATACATACTTCATAATTAGTGGGGTTCGGCCGACATTGTAGCCGACATATTATGGCCGACATATGGCCAACATGTTGTAACCCTAAAATGGATAAAATACTTGTATAAAAGGGTTTAGGGTTAGGTATTTTTTATAATGTTGTGATGCAAAATTGCTTCTTGCGGCGGTATTGAGCTGTAAGGGATTACAGACTATAATCACTGGATTGTAATAAGATTGGACTTGCTGTTTGGTGGACGTAGCCCAGGGATTGGGTGAACCACGTTAAATCTTGGTGCCTTGTGTTCATTTCTATGTGATCTATTATTTTTTGTTATTGGTTATATTTGCATGTAGTTTTTATTTCTATCTGTGGTTTATCCTAACAAATTTCCACTAGGCTCCAAGGCTAAAAATATCCAAGAAGCCTCAGAGATCATTATGGTTTTCAAAAAGTAGAATAAAAAACCAGGATCTTAGGTTGTCTCTTGTTTGTTGCTTTGGTCTTTTCTTGACTCCTTAGTTATGGGTTGGTACTACTATATATAGTTTAAAGTTTTATAGGTCTAACTCAGCTGCATTTTCTCTAAGTAGTCTATAGAAAATATAAAATAAAGATTACAGTAGATGTTGACTAGCTGCATTTTACAAAAGTAGTCAAATTATTATTCATCATTCAGGGCTCTTCTGGTATTCGACAGAGGTTGATTAGCTCTCTTTTGTAAACTCTAATCTTATTAATTTATCATCCTTATCAAGATAATCTTGTTCAAATATTAATCAATCTAGAATGGGTTTTGGATGGTTGTGCTTCTCTACCTGATTTGGACCTTTAATACATAAGTTTGTTGAGTGCTATACAACATTGTATTTGTAATCCAAATTCTCACTTTACAATTTCAAATATTAAATCTACATTTATACAAGGATGAGAACAAAACTATTGTTTAAGAGTCATTTGTAAATCTAAAAAATTCTAGAGGATATATGAAACCTATAGTAACATTATAACTTAACAACAATCAGCAAAACAGTTAATAACAAGAATACACCTCAAACTAGTATTATAATCATCCTCTCATTAACTCCAATATAAACCATTATTAGGACAAAATCATATATGTGGAAAGATTATTATCTCCTAACTTTTCTTTTGGTATCTCCTGCTGATCTCTGGATTAATTCACATATTAGAGGTGGTTTTTATTATTTTCCTCTTAACACTTAACTCTGGTTGGTGGTTAGCCTGTGTTATTCTTTCACTTTTAATAGGTACCCTACTGCATAGCAAAGGAAGCACATATTGGGCACTCTTGGTCCTTTCCTCTATTTTATTGTTGCATAATGATGTAGCTAAACATTACAAGGTTTCTTTGACTTCTGTCTCATTGGGGTATGTCCCTTTAATTTCATGTATAATAAAGGACACAAGTTCTGGGCTAGACTGGAGGTTTTCTTCTCCGTCCTTTCCTACCAATGTCTGTCAGAATAGAGAATCTTGTAATCTTTATTTTATAATCTAATATTATATAAGGCTTCAGTCGTTTACTGATAAAAAAATAAAATAAAATTTTGAAATATGTTTAATAGATTTAAAACTATACATTAAAACATGATATTAAATGTACAAGAATCTTACTACAATTTTGAATTCTGATAAATATCACGACAATAATCTTATTAACCACCACAATAAATAAAAAATAATTTTATATTATAATATGAACTTAAAGAATAATGTGAAATTAAATTAAAAATTCTACAAATCATATTGTTCCATACACTCTAGTATTAGTTTGAGATAAATTTCTACCAAGAAATAATTTAATGTATTTTTTTAAAAATTTAAAAACTACAAATTATGAATTATTATATATTAAACTTAAAATGGAAAAAGAATGAAAAAATCATCTACTAAAAATTGTATTAAATAGAAAGACTTATTACCTATATTGACTCACTCTTGTAGTTTTTAGATGTAGATTAAATATCTATCACTCTTGATTGCACATCTATGAACTATTATATCGAGTTTCTCCCCTCTGTGGAATTGTGTGGACTTGCATGACTAGGAGTTACATCAATATGCACTTGGAATAGTGTAAAATATACAATATGGGCTTCAGTGTTATGCCATGAATGACTATTCATAGATCCCTTGTAGTGGATGCATATTTGATTTGTAGCTTTCACATTTCTATTGATAATATTCTTGCCAAAAATAATGAAGCAATTGATCTCATATAATACACAAATTATGGAGAGCTACTATCCCTTTCTTTCTTATGCAAAACTACGTGTATTCTAGGCTGATACAACCTTATAATTGTGCACATACTATTTTGAGTGATAAACAAAAATAATGTTACATTATAATTTAAAGTAAAAAGTAAATGTACAATTTTTTTTTAAAAAAAAAATCTTGCTAACATTGTAATAAATTTTAAAATATGTTGTAATTATGGTCTCTAAATGGAATTATTAAATAATAATAACAATAAATATAAGGAGACTTTCTTCTAACCCACAGGTGCTGCAGGATAAACCACAGGGACAGAAAATGAAGAAGGTTGCTGCTAAGAAGGTCAAGGAACATAAAGAGGAGACCGTGATGATGGAGGAGCATTACATGAACCTGGAGGAAAGGGTCAAAGCTTTGGAGGAGGGGTTTTTCACCTTCTCCAAGTTTGGACTTAAATTTACTCATGCTGCTACAACTACCCTCCAATTGCTAGCACAAGAGAAGGAGGAAGCTGGCTTGGTCATGGAGGACAACAAATTACTCTTTAAGTTCCTTGCCGATGACTAGGCCCAAATTCTTCTTCATGCAAGAGGAAAAGGGAAAAAAGAAATCTAAGTCTTTTTTTAATTTAGTTCAATTATGGGGTCCAAGGATCCAAAGACTTTATATATTGTTATGGAAGCTATGGTTTTGCTAGTTATCAGATGTATTTAAGTTTTTATAAGGCCTGGGTGCCTTATTGGACTTTGGTTAATTGCTAGGGTTCCTTTCTGGTTCTAGCTCTCTGGTTTTTGGTTTTTGTCTTTGACTGCTGGGACTCCTGTTCTTTTTGTCTATTTTTGTTACTGGTTGGGAATGTGCTGGTTACCAGCCTTTTGACTGTTAAGGGCCAACCCCCTTGTTTTTGGTCACTTTTAATTTCAAAAACAATAAATATAATTAGAATCATCACTCTGCTCTATAAAAGATGAATATAATGAACAATCCGAAGAAAGCAAGAAGGATACTTAGGTCTAGAAACTGACCTCACTTATTCTACTATGCAAAACAACACCAAAAGAAGGAGGAAAGCACCTTGCAAATTAAAAATCAATTTGAAGTGCTCTCTATGAATTAGGATGAATAGTGAACTTGCAAATTAAAAAAAATCAAAATGCTTCGAAACCCTAATATGACTCCATGTTGAACGAAACACTGTCATTCACAAAAATTAGAATAGAAAGAATGAAAATGTATGGCAGATCATTCAAAACAGGAGAAAGTATAGACGAGAAGGAAAAAAATAGCACACAATATCACATAACAAGATCAAAGATATGGACCAATAAATGAAGAATCAAAAGGCCTTCTTCAATAAAACTAAAATATATCGACAAAGAAGACAAAAAGTCTTCATTGAGGCAATTCAAACACAAAAAGAAAATACATCAGCCCTTAAGGATCTTTGAGACCAACAATATACCCTAAGGCCCATCCTCGGCTCGAATACGGGCACAAGTAGAGAAACATGAAACATATGTTTCTACTCTTAAAAATCACCTAGATAAGCTAATCAAGAAGGGAGCTAAAACATCATCAACTAAGGCATATATTCCTCCACATCAAAATAAGAAATATGAATTAAACAAATCAAGCAAAGGAAGATACCCAAATTTAAGTAATTCAGCCAAAATAAAGAACACTGATACTATAATCATTAGCAACATATACAATAAAGAAAGTGGAAGGATTGTGCTAAGAAAGGTGTTCATGCATATTGGAATGGTCCAACAAAATTTAGAAGCAATCTGGAACAAAACCTGACCAAAATGTGTGGAAAGAAGGTAAGTAACATAACTCTTTATGCAAATCAATATTGGTTTCTACAATGTCAAGATATAGAATCTAGAAATGAAATATTAGAATTATCAAACTATTTTTATAAAGGGCATCATATAAATTTCATAGCATGGCAGCCCAACTTCAAAGAAAACTATAATAAATATAAACATACAATCAAATGGATGGAATGCGCAAACATACCATCTCAAGTAAATGAGATTAACATTATTAAAAGAATAGGATAATCATTAGGAACCATTATAGGAATTGAAGTCAGTAAAATAAAAACAAGCAAGATAAGATTCTTGGTTAAAAAAAAACCAAGCAATATTATAAATAGGAAAATTATAACAAAAAAATCAATATACAACTTAACTTCCACTAAATATAAGGAGAAATAGGTAAAATTATGTGAACAGACTTTAATAATATTCATATCAAGAACAATCTAAAGGAAAGGCAAAGGGAAAGCAAGAGAAAGGACAAAAAAGTAGAGGAAAATAGAGCAAAAAGAACATTGAAAAAAAGAAACCAAGACATAGAAAGAACATAAATAGTCCAAGAGATTCAATAGGACAGACTGGAGAGAGAGGAAAAGGTGGAATATGAATGGATGACAAATACAGGCTATCAATGTTCTTTAGAAAAATTTAAAAATTGTAAAGATTGTAGAACATAGAAGGACACAATAGAACAAATGGAACACAATGTTAAAAAAAAAAGATGCTCTCCCATGAGATACTACTATTATAGAATGATTTGGTAGACCAATATATTTTAGCAAAAGCCAATTATATAGAACATAAAAGCAAGAAGAAGTTGATAATAGATTCAAAGAAGGAATCAAAAAATAGAGGAAATACACAGTTCAAATCAATAGAAGAAGAGACTTTTGCAGCACACATGGGAATAACTAGGTAGAACTAGAGTGCTCTATAGAAATAGAATTAGAGAAAGAAATGAGTCAAGAACAAGAACAAATAATGAAGAAGATTGGACAGAATTGTGGCATCGCACCAGTTGAATCATCACATTAGAGTAATGTCACTATTAGGAAAAAAGAAAAAAAGATGAGTTATAAATTCTCGCAGACACCGAGCAATGGAAAGGATATTTTTGACTAGAACAAAGAAGAAACTAGAAAAAAGATAGATACAGGGAAAACATCCTTAGAAATAGAACAGATTAGAGAGAAAAAAAGCATCCAAGAAAAAGGATAGGAAAATCAGAGTGAAGAACAATCAATGTGGGATGATTTTGAAGCTATGGAGGAAAACCCCAGTAGGGAGAATGGAACTAAGGAAAAAAGACTTGAGGAAGAGGGGAAAATCCTAGAAGCAGAAGATTACCAAATGAAAAAATTCCTACTTAAAGAAATTGTAGCAGAGGACAACCAGATAATAGAAGAATCAAACATAGCTAAAAAAGTAAACAAATAACTAAATTTGGAAAATCTGGGTATATCAATGAATCAAGAAGGGTTAAAGACACCTAATTGCAGAAAACCTAAATAGAAGCGAGGAAGAAAATCATTAAAAGAATTAAGGGAGGCTGCAGGACAGGCAAAGGAACAGATAATAGAAATTCTATAAGGCAGGAAGGGGAAGAACCTTCCCAAGGAGCAATGAAAATCACTACATGGAATGCTAGGGGCTTAGATGCCCCTAGCAAGAAATGCTTATTAAAGAATAATATAACATTATTTGATACAAAAATTCTATTAATTCAAGAAACAAAATCAAGCAAAGAATAAGGCTTACAGTTAGGATAGAAACTAGGAACTTGGAAATCAGAATTTAAACCATTAAAGGAGCCTCAGGAGGACTGGGAATCATTTGGAATAACCAGAAAGTCAATATAGAAGGCATAACCTCTCATGCTAACTAGATGGGAAGCAGAGTGTCTAGCACAAAATCAAATCTCCAAATGGTAGTTATAAACATATACAGGCCCACTCAAACAACAGACAAATCAGTAGTTTGGAGCAAGATTAACACCTTCTTCAACACAGTACAAGATGAGTCCATTATTATAGGGGGAGACTTTAATGTAATAGTAAAGAGAGATGAAAAATATGATGGGATAAAGATAATATCTAGAGCTATAGAAGATTTCAAAGAATGGATAGAAAATAATGCCTTCAAATGAAATGTAACTTACAACTTTAGGAGACACGACATCAGCATAGAAGAGCATAAACAAAAACAAAACTGTGCAACACATCTTTCATATAATTAAACTATAGTCTAGCCATCACATAATGAGGACTAGTTTTTTTTATCATGGAGCACATGGGTCGGACTCCCACATCCCACCATCCCCACACCCCATCACTTCCCCTCCACACCATATTGTACGCAGACCCTCGTAGTTCATTGATTGAAATGACAAGTTAATTACATTGTAGTCAGCTGTTTTGGCATTTAGTTGTTTGAGATATGTGTTTAAACAACTAAGGGAGCCTTAGAAATCTTGGACACTTTTTATGCTCTCCCCAGGTTGCTGCCCACTTCACCTACCCTCTAGTTGGCATTTAAACCTGCCTCATACTTCCCTCATGCCTCCCAACATATTGTAAGGGGGTGGGGAAACATGACATTCCCTTGGGTAGCGCATAGACTTGGATATGCATGCCCAAGGGTGTGGGAAGAAAGTGAGATGGCCAAGTGGCATAGTTGGGAGGTAGGGAAGGATAGGATAAAGAATAGTTACAAAGGTTTAGATGTGTTAGTATAATTTGATTAGCGACTATTAGTATAGAAGGTTAGATTAAACTAAACTTGATTATTTGGTAATTTTTTTTTATTTGCACTTATAAATAGCGTTTAGTATTATGTTAAATTTTGTAAGTGTTAAAGGGTTTTCTTCATGGATATTTAAAATGAGGTGTTAGGGATGTTTAGTTTGGTGTAAGTGAATTAGTAGATAATGTTGGTGTTTCTTAACTATGTTAGTATTGGATTTTTTTTAATAGGTTAGAAGATCATTTGTGTATTAGTTTATTAAATTGTTTTAAATACATGGTTATTTAGTTGATGTGGTTTTAGTGTTTAAGTATAGGGTTAAAAAAAATCTATAGTTAGGAGATCAATGATGTGTCTTCATTTTCTTTTATTTATTATTTCTTGGTAGGATATCTTCATATATATATATATATATATCAATTTTATTTAGGGAATTTATTTTAGTAATGTTTAGTATTGAAATTAGTAAGTTCGTTAAAAGGGTTGTTAAAGGTATAGTTTTAAAAAGGGCTATCTTAGGTGTTAAATTTATTTGCATATGTTAGAACATTAGTTGTGTCATTTTATTTCAAAAAGTATATTATGTTAATTAGATGAACTATTTTAGTAAATTATTGTATTTAATATTTTATAATGTTTCATTATGGTTTCTTTAACTTGAATTGCTTAGATCATAGGAATCAAAGGCAAATAAAGAAGTCTTATGTAGTTGACCCGATAGTGAAGTAGGAAGGTATTGTAGAGATGTAATGGATGTTGTAAAGGATTTAATGATGAATATTTAATGTTTTTAATTAGTTCTAAATAGGTTATGATAATATTTGGAGATTAAGTATTAGTATATTATGATAGATTAACCTTTAAATGTAGAATTAGATTCTCCCAAAGATTGACCAAGTATAGTGTAATCAGGGATAGTATCATAGTCAACTTAAGAACTTGGAAACCCTAAAATGTATGTTGAACTTGATGATGTACCTTGGTAATTTGAACCTAATGTTTAATTGATCAACTTGATCAACTCAAACCAAGTGTTCTTGTAGCACTATGATTTATGGCCTTGAATCCAGTGCAGTTTGTTTGGATACCAATCCTATATCCTCATGAAATGTAATCAAAGTTCAAATGGTTTTCTAAATCTTGAAACAAAGAATGAAATCCTCTATGATTACTTCAACTTACCATTACCCTAATCGATATTTTAATAAGAAAATGAAACCCTAGAACTCTTTAAACTAATTGTGAAACCTTATAAATGGATAGAAAATAATTCTCTCATAGATATTCCCACAAAAAATGGAATATATACATGGAATAATAGAAGGAAAGACTTTAGCTACATAGTAGAAAGACTGGACATATTTTTCTTTAAAGGAGAGTTAAGTAACCTGGATAGAGAGATCAATGTAGAAATTCTACCAATGGCAGGATTAGATCACTTTCCCATCAAAATGGAAATCAAGGAGTAGGCTAAGCCCAACAAGAATCCATTAAAATGTGAAAATATGTGCTTTTTGGATAAAATATTTATGGATCAGATAAAAAAGTGGTGGCAAGAAGAGCATTTTCAGAGATCTAAAATGTTCTGCTTTGTATCCAAATTAAAAAGCATAAAAGAAAAGATATTAAAATGGAATAAAATACAATTCAAAAACATATTTAAAGAAAAATTAGATATAGAAGAGAAACTGGAAAAATTAATCAAATAAGTTATCAAAAAAGGAATGAACAATGAAACTTACCAACTAGAAAAAGAATACCTACTAAAACAAGAAGAAATTTTAGCAAAAGAAGACATATATTGGAAGCAAAGGTCCAAAGAAAAATGGCTAACAAAAGGAGATTGTAACACAAAATTTTTTCACAATAGCACACTATATCAGAAAACATGTAATTATATATCAAAAATAAAAAATTCGTTAAAGATATAATTAATAATTATGATACTTCTAATAGAATAGAACAAGAAGAAATACTGAAAAGAATACCTAAGGTAATAACAATAGAGGATAATAAAGTCCTCAATGAGTCATTCACATTACAAGAAATCAAAATGACTCTGTTTAACATTAACCTAGACAAATCACCTGGACCAAATGGATTCCAAGAATTTTTCTTCCAAAAATGTTGGAATATTTTAGGTGAAGATCTATGTAAAGCACTGGAAGCCTCTAGGAATGGAGGGACCCTCTTAACATAAATTAACCATATCTTCTTAACTCTTATACCCAAGAAAAACAAGAGTAAAGAACTAAGAGATTTCAGACCTATTGCATTATGCAACATGATCTACAAATTTTTTTTCAAAAGCTCTAGCTAACCATCTCAAAAAACATCTCCCTAAACTTATATCAGAAGAACAAACAAGATTTTTACCTAGGAGATCTATCCTAGATGGTTTCTCTATCATTCAAGAAACAATCCATATAGCAAACAAAAATAACAAAGTATGCGTGCTATTAAAATTAGATATTCAAAAAGCTTATGATAAAGTAGACTAGAGATTCCTATGTAAAACACTCAAAGCTTTTGGGTTCTCGAAACAATGGATAAACATCATTTTTCAATGCATATCTACCTCGAAAATCTCTCTCCTCATTAACAAAACTCCAGAACAATTCTTCAGTATATCTAGGGGGCTCTGACAAGGCAATCCAATCTCCCCATTTCTATTCATCATCATGGAAGAATCCTTTGGAAGAGAAATTAAAACAATGCAACTTCAAAACAAAATCAAAGGAGTAAAAATTGCCAAGAATGTGGAAGACAAAACTCATCAGCAATTTGTTGACGATACAATACTAGCCGGAATAAGTACTAAGAAAGAGGTTGATTACTTCCAAATAATTTTGAATAATTATACGAAAGCCTTGGGCAAAAAAATCAATGTAGAAAAATCCAAAATTTTCTTCTTAAACACAATAACTAATAGAGAAGACTATATATGCAACAAACTAGGATTTAAAAAGGAAACCTTTCCATTTAAATACCTAGGAATACATCTAGATAAATGAAATAAGAATAGCCTAGGATGGGAACAAAGCTTAGGAGAAGTTTACAACTAGACTAAAGCTTGGAAAGGCAAATGGCTGACTAAGGCAGGGAGAGCAACAAAAATCAAAGTCATTTTATCAGCTATACCTACCTATCAACTCTCATGCTTATAACTACCAAAGAATATAAATCAAAAAATTGAAAAGAAATTAAGACATT
This sequence comes from Cupressus sempervirens, assembly GCA_028749045.1. Classification (NCBI taxonomy): domain Eukaryota; kingdom Viridiplantae; phylum Streptophyta; class Pinopsida; order Cupressales; family Cupressaceae; genus Cupressus; species Cupressus sempervirens. The sequence continues at coordinate 713,354,667 of CM053791.1, read as the reverse complement.
TATTTTGGAATGGCCTAGAAGATAAAAAGAAGGCAACCCTTATCAGATGGAGAAAAATATGTAGGCCTAAAGAAGTAGGATGACTAGGAATTAAAAACCTAGATTGGTAGAATGAAGCTTTAGGAGCTAAACAAGTATGGAGAGTTTATCAAGAATAAGATAGTAAATGGGCCAGAATTCTATATAATAAATATCTAGATGCATTGACCATTACCTCATTATTTAAAACTAGGAAGCCTCCATTAGGAAATTCTAGAAAATTTACTTAAAGATCGCCAGATCATAGTTGAAAATAGGGAGGATAGACTTATCTAGGTAGCTTCCAAAGATAGAAATTATAGAGTAAAAGAAGGTTATAAAAAAATTGTTAATTCTCAGAGGTGGGAAGCAATAGACATTCCAATGAATCTCTACTGGGACCCAGTAGGGCTTCCTAAAGTAGGCATTTTTCTATGGATAGCCATCCAAAAGAGAATCCTAACAGTAGATAGATCAAAAAAATGGGATTTGAAGGCCCATCAAGATGCATACTTTGTAAAGAAGATTTAGAAACAACAGAGCACCTTTTATATCAATGCAAATTTGCACAGTAATGTTGGACATGGCTGTAATCAAAACTTAATTGGACAACCCCTCTACTAGAAAAATGGCAAGATCATTTGATAGGATGGCCAAAAAATGTTGACAAGAAAGTTTATGGAAAACTCTGGAGTATCACCCCAACAATCCTAGCTTGGGAGACATGAAAAGAGAGAAATAGACGAATCTTTCAAGACAAAGAACTAAATATACTATCTCTCTATAACAAAATCGAGGCTGATATAATAGAACTTATAAATAGAGAGTTAAGGAAAAATTTGGAAGAAGAAGGATCATTTACAGAGTGGGATGGAGAGATTAAAAGACAATGGAAACATCTAATCAATCTACCACTCATATATATAAGGAATAATAGTGCAACCAGAAAAGAATGCAAATATGAACCACCACCGATAGGATGGAAGTGTATATCAGCAATGTTAGTATGCTAATAGAAACCAAATTTAAATAAAGCTTCTACAAACTAAACAAAATTCATCAACTTCAAGATAGACTAAGATAAACTCTCAATTGAGAATATGAGCCATTAATGGGCTCTCTCAATGAGAAGCTCTCTTGTTGAGTAGCTTTGCCTAAATAGATAGGATGTATGCTCAAGCTTTATGCTTCAAAAAGGGCTTCAAATGGAGTTGGAATTTGGGTGTGAATGTATGGTTTTGATGTAAAATGGCTTCTCAAAATGGCATTATGACTTTACTTCATGGATTGTGTTATTTTGCAAAGGGGAAGGATCCAATTTATAGGCAAGAGGCTTGAGGGATTGAGGGCTAAGATGCAAGGATGGGAAAAGGCTCATGGAGGGCTCAGATTGCATGAGAGTAGAGCACATGGATTGTGCTTCCTTACAGCCAATCAAGGAGTGACACATGTCACATGGTGAGAGGATGGAGAAAAGGGGAAGGATGAGTCAAAAAAGGAGGCTCAAGGGATAAAATCTTCATAAAGACCCTCATAATGACTTGTAAGAGCAATAAAAGGGCTTGGAAGAGTCATTTATGGCCTAGTGGGCTTCATAAAGTTTTATGGTTGAGATATTTTGAAGGTGATGAGAGAAATTTCGACTTGGACTTGATTAGGAGGGTTTTAAGCTTGCTTAGGCTTGTGCAAATGATTAGAGGATGGATTAGGATGGTTTAGGATTAGCTTAGGGATAGGCAAGTGGATGGCATTTAATGAGGGTGGGTGAAGGAGGAGATATTTGTTAACTTTGGCTTGGGTTAGTAATTCTTAACCCATGTTTAGGGAATGTGACAAGGTTAGGAGGGGATTAGGATTAGGTTTAAAGACATCTTCTAGAAGAGTCTAGACTTTGGATGAGGATAAAGACTTTCTAGAATAGTCTAGAATTTCCTAGGATGAGGATGAAGACTTTCTAGAAGAGTCTAGAACTTCTTAGGATGAGGATAAATTAGATTTTTAGGAAATAAATAAAGTTTTATTTATTTCAAGGGTTTGGGTTGAGGAGATATTTATTAAAACTTTTTTAATAAACATAAGGATTAATATTTAATCTTAATTAAATATTTTGAATTGGGATTAGGGGTAGGAAATGATGGGATTAGCCTTTAATTAAAATTAAAGAAGGATTAGAAGATTTTGGAAGAGGTTAGTGGTCTTAAGGAAATTGGCCAAGTTTTGTGCAAAAAATAATTTTTTTATTTATTTTGGGGTTTTTGGTCAATTTATTAATTAAATAATTAATAAATAAGGAAATAATGTTTAAATAAGATTTAAACATTTTTGGGAGGGATTCCTTAATTAAATATTTTTAATTAAGATAAAGGGATTTAATGGCATATAAATTAATTAACTAATTAAATAATTAATTAATTAATAAATGATGATGTCATCAGGACTTTTTCAGAAAATAAAAATACTTTATTTTCTAAAGGTTTTTAGGTGTCTACATTTTGCCCCTCTTTGATGTGATGCTGCAAGTGGCATGGCATCAAAGATAAGAAAATAAGGTGCCCAAGGCTAGAGCAGAAGAGGAGAGAATGGACTGTGAGATGCCCCCTCAAGAAGGTAGCGGGGAGAGAAAGCGAGGCTCGATGGCTTCTTGAAAAGTACAAGAATCTTGGATGAGCAAGGAAACTCAGATTGGCAAAGAGAAGGGGCTGAATTAGCTCAAACTTTCACTATGGGAGAATGATAAAGAAGAATCAGATGCAGAAGAGGAAGCAAGCTTAAGACTTTAGGGAAGGTGGAGGATGAAGGAGCAGAGCGCTATAAAAAGGAATCCAGGATAGGGAGATGGATGAGGGGATTATAAAGCTGATGCAATAGGATTTCAAAGAGTCAGATTGGTGGAAGATGGGTTTCGGAGATCCCTAGGAGTAGGATTGTGGATCTCGAAAGATGAGGCTTGGTGGATTGATTTGGATTGGTGGATCCCTAAGACTAGGATTGTGGATCTCTAAAGCTAAGAGTGATGAGTGATTCAAAGAGATACTGATGCATAAGATGGGGTAGGAGAGACGGATGCTGGATATGGATGGGGGATAATGGAGATGAAGGAAAACCATTGAAGCTTTTTGAGCGGGGGGATACTTCAAAGAGAAGTACCACCATGTAGTTAAGCACTAGATTTGCTATAGGACTATTGGTTAATTGCCAAGGTTACCAAGAACATCAAGGCCTTTTCACCAACCGTCCAAAGGACTGAAAAACTAACTCAAAAAAAACACGCAAGGATTGCCCCAGCATCAAACATGAATCCTAGAGGAAGCAGCGTGGAAACGACACTGGACAACCCACAAGCAAAAAAGAAAAACAAATGAAAGACCTGATCAAGACTTTATGCTCTAATTGCCGCATTCGCAACATACCATGATATGGAAGATCGTGGCAACCTTGACGAGGGAACAAGGAGATTTCTTGGAAAAGATACTTCAAGACTCAAAAGGGAAGATCCCAAATCAAAAGAAAGTGAAAATCCAAAAGAGAGCCATTTGCCAACAAGATGGATAGGACAAGGTACTAACAGACCAAGATCAGACATGAGGAAAGCTATATCCTGCAAGGACCTATTGGAGAGCACCGAAGCTGGTGGAATTGGATGAGTGATGCATCTAGCAAGCTGAACTAAGAAAGATAACACTTTGGTGACAGGAAATCTAGCTAAAGGATGCGTTGGAATAGCTAACTAAGATGTGTGATGGGTGCAAGATGCTGATCAAGGACAAACTGACACGAACGCTGGATAGATACAATGGTACTAAGCTAAAGAGGATGTGCAAGCTGATGGACCAAGATATGTTACAAATTTACAAATTTTTTCATGTTTTGGTTTTTGTGAGATGGAAATGTTTGTGAAGGATGGGATGTCTATAATAGGTGATAGGTGGATAGGTAGATGGTTTGCAAAAAGCATAAGTGAAAATGGGGTTTTGTGTGTGCACGTGATAGTATACAAGCTAGGATACAAGATTATTTATAGGCTGGAATATGGTGCAAAACTTGGACAAGATTCAGATAGAAAAGGTATGGTACAAGATTTACAAGGTATAATACAAGATTTGGTACAAGATTTACAAGCTATACAGGAGGTATTTACAAGCTTCATCAGATTTTGGATATTTGGTTGGAACACCAAGGGAACAAGCAAGTGTTTCTTATGGGATGGTGGGTGAATGGATGATAGATAGGATAGTGATAGATAATGGATTAGTCTTTAGTACACAAGGTGCCTGAATTGCTAGGTTTTCACCAAGGTACCTATCCAAGGTGCTTGAATTGCCAAGTTTTCACCATTGGACACTTATTTCTCTTTATTATTTTTTTTTGTATTTTTCAAAAGCTAGGTATACCAAGGATCTTCAAGCATAGAACTTCTTGAGATGAATGATGTTAGTAGGATCATTCAAGAGTTCTCCTTCCGATGTAGATAACTGATAGGCTCTAGAGCCAAAGGAAGCAGTGACAACATAACGACCAAGCCATGTAGGTTCAAACTTGCCTTTCTTTTCTCAATCTGCTTGGACTTTCATGTTTTCTTTAAGGACCATGTCACTTGGCTAAAAGTGTCGTGGAAGCACCTTCTTGTTGAAATTCCTTTTGAGACGAGTTTGATAGACTGTGAGATGATCATAGGCTTGTTGTCGCTTCTCGTCTAAGAGATCTAGCTGGGTGAGCCGAGCTACTCTATATTCTTCATCTGATATTTGCCCTTGCAAAGATATGCGCAAGGAGGGAAGTTCAACCTCTATAGGTGGTACCGCTTCGGCACCATAGACTAGGGAGTATGAAGTTGTGCCTATGGATGTATGGAAGGAAGTTCGATAGGCCCATAGGGCTAGATTTATTTGTAGGTGCCAATCACGGCCGAAATCATTGACAACTTTCTTTAGGATTTTGAGGAGGGTTTTGTTAGTTGCCTCTGCCTGGCCGTTACCTTGTGGGAAATATGGGCTAGAAAAGTGGTGATGGATGTGGAGGGAAGTGCATAATTCTTCCATGTTGAGATTTTCAAAGTTACCTCCGTGGTTGGTGAAGATGGTGGATGGGATGTCGAAGCAGCAAACAATGTGGTACAAGATGAACTTAGAGACCTGAACTCCTGTAGCTGAGACTAGGGGGACTGCTTCCACCCATTTAGTGAAATAGTCTATAGCTATTATTATCCATTTATGTCCATCAGATGAGAGGGGTGTGATAGTTCCAACTAGATCAAAGCCCCAACAAGCGAAAGGCCAAGGTGGTGCAATAGGCTGTAGATCCTGTGCTGGAGCGTGCACAAGATTTGCATGCTGCTGACATGGGAGACACTTTCTGAGAAAGTCACAAGAATCTTCTTCAATGGTAGGCCAATAGTAGCCTGCTCTAAGGATTTGTCGTGCTAGGACAATACCACTTGTGTGGGCACCACAAAGTCCAGAGTGTACTTCCTTTAACACCTTCGCAGCCTCATTTTGGTCTAAACATCGAGAGAGAGTATCGTGATAACCCCGACGATATAGGGTATTGGCTATGATAACATAGCGGGATGATTTTCAGATGAGGTTCTGGCATTGGGTACGTGTGAGGTGAGGGGATATGATACCATCATTAAGGTAAGCGTGAATCTCATGGTACCAAGGGGATTAGGGACCAACCAAGATAAAAACACGATTTGAATCCTCATTCGCATAGGCGGGTGTGAGGAGTTGCTCCACTAAAAACTCATACTATGTAGCTACTTGGGGAATTTCCAAGAGCGAGCCTATAGTAGCCATAGCATCTGCTACTTTGTTCTGTATTCGAGGCACTTGTGTAAACTGAAGCTTTGTAAAATGTTGGGTTAGCTGATCAACTAGCTCTTTGTAGGGTAATAGCTTTTCATCTTTGGTTTGATATTCATTTAGGGCTTGCTTGATGATGAGCTGAGAATCACCAAATATTTGTAGATCAGCAATGTTCCATTCTACAGCTATCTTTAATCCTGCTATGAGGGCCTTGTATTCAACTATATTGTTGGTGCTAGGGAATTGTAGCTTGAAGGCTTTTGGAATGTAATCCCCTTGAGGTGTGACCAACAATATTCTTGCCCCTGATCCATGAGATGTGTATGAGCCATCAAAATAAAGTTTCCATGGGGGTTGTTCTTCAATTAGAAAGATATGCTCATCTGGAAATTTTGTGATCAACGGATAAGCATCTATTAGAGGTGCATCAGCTAGGTGATCTGCTATAGCTTGCCCTTTGATTGCCTTTTTATCCACATACTGGATGTCAAATTCACTAAGGAGCATAACCCATTTGGCCAAATGGCCTGTAAGTGCTGTTCTAGAGAGCATATACTTGAGAGGGTCAATCTTGGAGACTAGTTGGATGGTATGACTTAGCATGTAATGGCGAAGCTTTTGAGTTGAGAAAACAACTACCAAACAAGATTTTTCCATAGGAGTGTAATTGAGTTCATAACCAACTAGGGTTCTACTAATGTAGTAGATGGCTCTTTCTCTATTGTAGTCATCAAGCTGTGCTAGAAGTGCCCCTAGAGCAGTAGGTGTTGCTGATATGTACAAAATCAGGGGACGACCAGGAATTGGTGGAACCAAGATAGGGGGATTGATGAGATACTGCTTGAGATCGTCGAAGCTGCGCTGACATAAAGGATCCCACTTGAAGTTCTCATCCTTCTTCAGTAAATGTGAAAATGGTGTACACTTATCTGCAAGCTGGGAGATGAAGCACCGAACAGATTGGAGCTTTCCTTGAAGAGAGCAAAGTTGTCGCAGTGTCTGGGGAGGAGGCATGTCTAAGATAGCCTTGACCTTCTTGGGGTCAATCTCTATACCTCGTTTAAAAACTATGAAGCCTAGAAGCTTGCCAGATGTGACCCCAAAGACACATTTCTTGGGATTCAACATGAGATGATATTTGGCTAACCTATCAAAGACTTTCTCCAGGTCAGCAAGATGATCCATGAAGGTATGAGACTTGACCAAGATATCATCCACATAATCCTCGAAAATGCTATGGATGAGATCATGAAAAATGGCTGTCATAGCTCTTTGATAGGTAGCCCCAGCATTCTTTAGGCTAAAAGGCATCATGTTGTAGCAAAAGGTTCTCCAAGGGGTAGTGAATGTTGTCTTATGTTGATCCTCTTTTGCAATCTTGATTTGATTATACCTAGAAAATCCATCCATGAGGGACAAAATTTCATGTCCAACTGTAAGATCTACAATCATATCTATGTTGGGCAAGGGAAAATCATCTTTTGGACAAGCTTTGTTAAGATCTCTGAAATTAGTGCAGATTCTGATGTCACCAGAAGGCTTAGTGATGGGGACCATGTTGGAGATCCATTCTGAATAGTCGATAGGTCAGATAACCTTAGCAGCTAACATTCTTTCTAATTCAGCTTTGACCAATAATACCACCTTGGTGTGCATTTTTCTAAGCTTTTGTCTGACGGGCTTGATCTTTGGATCGACTGCAAGATGATGAACTACAAGCTTTGGATCAAGCCCTGGCATGTCCTGATATGACCATGCAAATTGACCAATGTTTTCTCTTAAGACTTCAAAGAGGAGATCAACTTGGTCTTGTGATAGGGATGCAACAATGTGAACAAGTCTGGGGATCTCTGAAGAACCAATGTTGACTTGTCGAGTATCCTCAATTAGAATAGAAGACACCTCTGGTCGATTATCTTGAGGAGGCAATGCTAAATCCTCATGTTCTTCTTGTGGCTCTGAATTTTCTTGCTGAGGGGTTCTCTTCGTTGCCTTAGCTAGTCTTAGATTCACCTTAGTTCCAGTTTTGGGTGTATCGGAACTAGGTTGGGGATTTTCTCCAAAATACCCCTTGGGATCTAGCTTGTAGATATAGGCAGAATCTGGCTTTGTTTTCTTGTGAGGAGTTTCAACTCCCATGAATCTTAGAAGTGCCTCCTCTGATGTGAACTCATCGATGTGTATGACACTTGGTTGGTCCCAATCTATGAGTTGTGGATGGGCGAGTGGTAGGTCAATGAGGTGGATGGATAGTTCTTAGAGAATAGAGTCTCCGAGGGAGATTTGGTCTAGGATATCGTCGTAGGCTCTCTTTTCAACTTCCTTAGGAATGTCTTCGATTTTGACAAGGTTGTGGTGAATGTTTGAAAAAGCGTGACCGTTCTCATTGGTGCCCCCAGTTGTGGGTATGCCAAAGCCAAGACCTGACTTCGATTCCCACTTGTGTGCGTTGATGGGGCACTGCATGCCTCTTTCTTCTGGTCCTAGACCACCACCTTGATAGTTCCATTTGTCAGTGATGAGCTTATGTTCTTGGGGATACTTTTGGCTGAAGTGATCAAGGCGTGCTTGATTTCTTTGAGGTGCATCCTTATGTAACCATTTGTTGATATCTGGAGTGAGCTCCTCATGAAGAGGGATTTTCGAGGATACAAAGGTTGTTGGGCCAAACTGTTTGTATCGAGGAGGTGGAATCTCCTTAGCTTTGTGATATGTCGGTCGTCCATGGGCATGTGGATCAAGTGGGAGTGCCCCGACAACAAATGCATCCGACAGACTATACTCTCCACAACCTTTGTTATTGATCTTCACAGTAGATAGGGTAGAGGCGAGGATGGTTTCTGGGTCATTATAAGTGTGGGATGAGCTGGCGATGGATGTGCCAATATCAATTCCAGGGCAATGGTTTGTATATGAAGCTTCAACCGCATTGTAGTAAGCAAAGGGTTCTGGATCGGCATGGATGGTTACCTCAGTGCCTTGATGCAGAAATTTGACGCACTGATGGTAAGTGGATGGAATGGCTTTCATGGCATGAATCCATGGGCGACCGAGGAGGATGTTAAATGGTAGTTTTAGATCAATAACATAGCAGAGTGTCTCTTGGATGACTGGCCCAACCTTGATTGGCAACAAAATAGTTCCTTCTGTGGTTCTTTCCAAGTTGTCATAAGCTTTGATGGTGATAACCTCACTGATGATATCTGCCTTAGTATACCCAACTTTTTTTTATGAATTTTAGGGTGCAAATATTCAAGGCTGATCCATTATCTATCATTACTCTTTTCACAGCAAAGTTGGATACCATGATGGCTATGCGAAGTGGAAGGCTGTGATCTGGCTCGACCACGGGTATGTCGGTGGGCTTGAAAGATAGGGCACATGAGGAGGATAGGTGTCCAACAAGATTACAAAAATCAGTAGCATTGATATCTGAAGGGACATGGGATTCTATGAGAGCACTTTCAAGGATGTTCTTGTACACAGGACTAGTGCGAAGAAGGTCTAAAATTGAGATTTGGGCTGGCATGTTCCCAAGGTGTTCCAAGATATTGTACTGGCTTTTTGATGGAGCTGATGGTGCTGGTGGAATGGGTGGGCCTGCGATGTTAAATCGCGCTCTTCAAGTGGTGACTGAACACTCATTGTTTGGTCCTTGGATATTGATAACATTGGCAGAAGGCTCTTTCTCGGATATACAAACTATAAGGCTACCATAGTCTATATAGGATGAAGTGTGGTCATTGTTCTTCCCATGCTGTTGGTTTGGCTGACGGTTGTTGGTGTTGTTGTTTTTGGTTTGGATAGGTGCTTTTCCAAAATTTTGGTTGTGGTGTAGAGGAAAAGCATTTTGATAGATTTGTAAGCCTACATTGGGAGAGGTTTGGGCACCAACAGTGATTTCCTTCTGATCAATGAGATCCTACACATAGTCTTTCAGTTTCATGCATCTGAGGGTAGTGTGACCTTTTACCCTATGAAATTTGTAGTACTCATTATATTTGTACCATGTAGCTTTGGATTGGCTTGGGTCAATTTGATGGGTAGGAGGAAATTTGATGAGGTTTTCCTTGACTAATTTCTCAAAAATGACATCCAATGGCTCACCAAGGGGTGTATAGTTTCTAGGTGTAGGTTGGAATCTAGGCTTTTGTCCTGCAGCTACATTGATGGCATTAGCTTGATTGCTAGACCCTTGAAAGTTGGGTCTTGAATTGTGGTTTTGATAGCTTTGGTGATTATTCTATTGGTAATTGATAGCTTGTTGATTGTTTGGTTGATATGGTGGGTTGGACAGGTTTTGAGAAGGACCAACAATATTCACATGTCTTGTGCCAGTGACGCCATCTCTTGCAACGTGCTTGTTTTTGTTCCAATACCTAGACTTGTCATTGGAATGTGATTGATTTTGGTTGGCTTACTTGTAAATCTTGACCACACCATCTTTAATGAGTCCTTGCTCAAGGATCATTCCTTTCTCTTTGATATCTTTGTAGGTCTGCAAACAGTTCATGGTCATGTGGTGAGCCAAGCTAGGATGGGCATTATCAATAAACATTTTCACCACATGGCGCTCTGGCAAGGTGCAGGATATGCAGGTGGTAAGGGTTTGCCATCTTTGCAGGTATTCAGCAAGGCTTTCTCCACCTTTTTGCTTAGTGTGGACAAGGTCAACTATTGATAGCTCTGTTTCAACAAGATGGGCATATTGGGCTACGAATGCCTCAGATAATTCAGAAAAGTTTTTAATTGTGCCATAGGGGATTCTATAAAACCATTCAAGAGCTGGTCCAGCCAAGCTTTTGGGAAAAAGGCGCAAGAGGAAGACATCATTGTATGCTACATCCTGGCAGTGCATGTAAAATTCTTTGATATGTGTGACAGGGTCTCCTTTTCCTCTGAATTTGTCAAATTTGGGTACCTCAAAGTGTTTGGGAAATGGTGTCATGGTAATGGCTCTGTCAAATGGGTAAGGACACACATTCTCAAACTTGAATGTCTTTGGATCATTCCCTTCTTGGATGGCTTTCAGAGCTATCTTCATTTGCTCCCATTCTAAATTGATAGGTGATGGCTGGGGTGCCCCCAATGTAGGAGTGCCTTGAGGTAGGTATGTGCTGGATGGGGCCACTGAATATGGATGGCTGTGAGGGATTTTCTGATAGGGATTGTACATTGTTTGGGCAGCTACATGGTGGATGACAGGTTGCTGAGGGGGAGGTGGCGCATATTGCTACATGTGCTACGAGGCTTGCTATTGATATGGGATTTGAGGTTGGGATTGAGGAACATAAGTTGGCTGTGGTATAAATGGATTGCTTTGTGGAGGTAAGGTATAAGATGGTTGTGAGGCTTGGGTAAAGGATCGGGGGGCTTGTGGGGTTTGACCAATATATGTGGGTTGTGCCCCCATTTGGGATGGTATCTGCAAATAATTGGTGGTTGGCTGGGGTGGTGGATTACCTCCTAGAAGTGGCATTGAAAAGTAGTTGGTAATTAGAGGTAATGGATTAGTTGGTGGTGGAGGTGGTGGGAATTGAAAGCTTGGGAATGGAACTGATGGGGTTTGATAGCTTTGTGGTTGGATTTGGAAGCTTGGTAGAGTGGTGGCAGGGGCTGGGGTCACTTGGGAGCTTGGTAAAAAATTTGTAGTAGCTTGTGGGATTTGATAGCTTTGTGGAGTAAGGGTAGTAGCTTGTAGATTTGTGGCTAATGGTATTGAGCTCCCAAGACCTAATGGAAATGATGGGATTGTGCTTTGGGCTGCGGTGAACAAGCTGGGGGTAATGAAAGGTTGATTACTTGGACCCATGGGTGGCATCCCTGTTGTATATTGTTGAGGTTGGCCAAAGATGCTAGCACTGATTTGGGAGATGGGTGGATTTGGAAGGCTGGGTTGGGGAGCAGCAGCAACAATAGTGAAGGGGGTGAATGGTGAGGTGTTTTGGGTAAAGGGGGTTTGGAGCGGAGAGGTATGAACCAAGGATGGAGTGGTGGTGGCTGGGTTGGCTTGCGGCATGGAGATTTCAACTTGGGTGGATGATGGTATGTTTGGGTCTGTTGGATCATATGGATTGGCGGGAGGCTCTTCTTTTGGCATATATTGAGGATAATTTGGATCATAAGAGCTTATGGGTGGTGGTAGCTACCCAAACAATGGGTGAGATGGATTTGATAATGGAGGGGGTCTTCCAAAGTCAAAGGTTCCTACATTGTCCCTTCGAAAATTAGCCATGATTGTCTCTTTGTTCTTGTCTATAATGGCATTTACCAATACTACATTTCCTGGTTGGTTCATCAAAGCTTCAATGTCAGTAGATGATGGCATAGCTTTCTCTGGGCTGAAGAATGGCTGAGTGCTCAAGGGGGGTGAGGCTGTTCGATCCAAATGATAGGGCTCCATTGTTTCTTTCTTCTTGGCTAAGTGAGTGACGGGTGGCATGAAAAATGCTCCTAGGGATGAGATGCAATAATGCTAATGGATGCAAAAGGGGGAAGGCTTCTCTATGCAAATGATTTCCTAGGTTAAGGCAAAGCTATATGAAAAAACCTAAGGAGGATTGGGTTGGAGATTCTAACTTCAAAGATATGTTGCCAAAGCATGAAAGGTCTGCTTTCCTATGTGCAAGCTTGGTGGTGATTGTGTCAACTTAAGGATAGACTGATGATCCTTTAGGAAGAACACGAGATTGACCACTTGTGGATCCCAACCTTTAGCTCAAGGTTATGAGGGATGACAAGTGACAAAGTTGGATTACCCTAGACAAAGCTCTATCAAAGGGATAACCTTGGTGAGATTGATGGATTTGGAAGATTTTAGGAGTGGCAAACTTTTGGCAAAAGTGACAACAATTTTGAAGGCTTGGATGTGAGGTTTTGATTGCTGGCTAGATGGTTTGATTCTAAATGAGATGGATGAGCTAATAATCCTTAAGGGGATAACCTAAGATGGTTGGCTTTTCTACAAAGATGACTCTAAAGTGAAGCTTATCCAAGAAGATGTGGAGAAACAAGGGTGTCTAATCATAGAAATCATGCCTAGTTGGTAAGGCATAAGCAGGACTAACTCCTGGATGTTGGCTAAATTTGATGTTGCGCTCTAACCAGGCCTCTTGAAGTGCTTTGTCGGTAGCTTTGTCCTCTACTTTGTGGAGTTTGGAAATTCGTGGGGTTGGTGTTATTTCTTTTCTCTTGGCTGAAAGTTCTTGGTATGCTAGAGATTGTTTGAGTTTAACTTTGTGGAACTTCTGTTTGGGTTTGGGTTGCTCTGACATCAATTCCTGAATCTGCTTGGCTTTGAGAGATCTTGGTTGTTTTGCTTCAACTCATTCAACTTCTAGAATAGGAAGTGACTACGCTAAGTATGCCCTAAGCTAGGATTGACCAAGTTTGGAAAACATTCATTCAACAAATAAAAGATCAAGCAATAGATAGAAACAACCAGATAGAAGTTTTTGATTCTCAGAAAGTGATACTTGCGCCAAGAAGTGTGTATGTTCTACAAATGTTTCGATCAGTCACCTCAAACACATTAACATCCTAGATGGTTGTCTACAAGGCTAGCAGTTGGTTTAGCTAAGGAGTCCTTGATATACCCAAGGTACGTGAGGCCCAAATCCGTAGATGAGACCAAAAAGATGTCACACAGTCGAGAGGAGCGGTAACCCACTTCTCCTCTTTCACTTCTCAAGGGTATAAAGTTCCTTGAGGCTTAGCCCGAGTGACAAAATCTTGATCCCAAGAGAGGTGTCTTTCGATTCACCTCCCGATTCTTATACTCCGCCAGAACGTTGGAGTTGAGGTCGTCCAAGGGGTGATGAAATCCCCAAGCAGGCCTCCTAAAAAGAAACAAGGTTTTGGATCCTAATACTATTCACCCAAGATGGCCTCGAAAGATGACAAGGGGAGAGAAGACTTGGATGACCTTGGGCTAAAAAACATGCTTGTTCTTTTACCAACTAACTCTTATGTGTGCTAATCTAGACTTTGCAAGCACTCATGTTTAAGAGACAATGTTCAATTCCAACTTGAAGCGCCAACAAAAGTAAATTGATCGAAGATTGCAAACAATAAGAAGAGTTAGGGTCAACAAAAGAAAACTCGCGCGCCCAGAGGCCCTCCACGTCAAGTATCGATTAATTTTCTTTAAGGCATTCAAGATTGAGTGTGAGTTTGTTTTAAGCCCAAAACAAAAGTGTGTGCGATTCGATTTCAAGCGCGCGCCCGGAGGCTCTCCATGTCAGTTGTTGTTCAATTTTAGTGTCCAAACTTGAAGTGTGATCGATTTAATCTAGAGTTTTGATCATTTAAGAATTTTGATAAAGTTAAAGCAAACATTCAAAGACCAAGTGAGTGAGTTAGATTGTGGAACATTTAACACCTTTTTCAAGTAGACCCATCCCCATAAATGGCATTGAGATTGCAACCAATGGTTAATATTTGATGGGTGATTAGAAAAGAGGTGAGTCCAAGGAACTACTCAAATTGATTTTTTCAAATTTGTATTTTAACTTAACAAAGTTTCTTAAATGTCCAAAAATCAAACTTTACCTAGATTGCATGTGGAAAAGAGATTTGTTTTGTTCAATTTTTAGAAGCTCCAAATGAAGTGTTTGATATTGCAATGGTTAATTGATCCTTGGCATTCAAGATTGGATTTGTTGTTTTAATCATGCATTCAAGGAAAATTTGATTTTAATCCATGGCATTCAAGAGTGATTTTAGCAACATGCATTCAAAGACAAGTGGTTAAACATTCAAGTTTTTTCCTTTGAGCATTCAAGATTGAGATTTTGTGTGTTGTTTTAAGAACTTTGAAGTGCTTTGTTTTAACCTTAGATCATTCAAGATTGTTTTGGACTCAAAAGTGAAAATGACTCTTTGGACTTTGGTTTTCATTCAAGATTTTGTGTTATAGTTTGCATATTTTAAGCCCCAAAAATGATATTTCTAGATTGTTTTGATGCATGAAAAACCTAAGAAACATTCAAGATTTTGCAAAAAGACATTTGTTTGGAACAAATAACAAAGCTTTTTAGGACAATTTTGGAAACCATTTAGGACTCTTAGTTTTCATGAGATTTTTAAAAGAACTTTAAAATATTTGCAAATGAGGTTCATTTTATCCTTGATTGATGCTTTGAGTTTGATTTAGATTTTAGTGTGCACTTAGTGTTGATTTTGAACCTTTTGAAATGGAAACTTGAAGTTCTTTTTAAATTCCCAAAAATGAAGTGTTCCTAACTTTGCATGAATGCATCTAAAACCTTGATGTTGCAAGGATGCAAATGATTGTATTGGTTTAGTTTCACTTGTTAAAAGATTTTTTTTTTTTGGCAAATTTTTAGTTTTTAATGGATTTAAATATGATTTGGGGGTTCATTTTAAGCACTAAAAAGAAGTGTGTATGATTTTGCTTCGTTAAAAAAAATGGCCAAGATCTCCAAAAAGAAGAAGAAGAAGAAGTAGATGGAATAAGAAGAATATAGACAAGAAGAGGAAGAAGAATTCCAAGTTCTTTGTCCACCTATAAGCTTGAAAAATCTGCAAACACTATGAGATATACTATGAGTTCCTTTGTCTTCTTCATGCTCATGTGGACCTACAAAACCAATTTATACAATCCTACCAATCACAAAAACAAGAAAAATTAGCCAAAATCAGCAAATGACATACAAAACTTGACTAAAAAAGCTAATGAAGATGACCCATGCGGGGTCCCACCGCGCGTGCCAAAATGTATATGAGCAATGTTAGTATGCTAATAGAAACCAAATTTAAATAAAGCTTCTACAAACTAAACAAAATTCATAAACTTCAAGATAGACTAAGATGAACTCTCAATTGAGAATATGAGCCATTAATGGGCTCTCTCAATGAGAAGCTCTCTTGTTGAGTAGCTTTGTCTAAATAGATAGGATGTATGCTCAAGCTTTATGCTTCAAAAAGGGCTTCAAATGGAGTTGGAATTTGGGTGTGAATGTATGGTTTTGATGTAAAATGGTTTCTCAAAATGGCATTATGACTTTACTTCATGGATTGTGTTATTTTGCAAAGGGGAAGGATCCAATTTATAGGCAAGAGGCTTGAGGGATTGAGGGCTAAGATGCAAGGATGGGAAAAAGCTCATGGAGGGCTCAGATTGCATGAGAGGAGAGCACATGGATTGTGCTTCCTTATAGCCAATCAAGGAGTGACACATGTCACATGGTGAGAGGATGGAGAAAAGGGGAAGGATGAATCAACAAAGGAGGCTCAAGGGATAAAATCTTCATAAAGACCCTCATAATGACTTGTAAGAGCAATAAAAGGGCTTGGAAGAGTCATTTATGGCCTAGTGGGCTTCATAAAGTTTTATGGTTGAGATATTTTGAGGGTGATGAGAGCAATTTCGACTTGGACTTGATTAGGAGGGTTTTAAGCTTGCTTAGGCTTGTGCAAATTATTAGAGGATGGATTAGGATGGTTTAGGATTAGCTTAGGGATAGGCAAGTGGATGGCATTTAATGAGGGTGGGTGAAGGAGGAGATATTTGTTAACTTTGGCTTGGGTTAGTAATTCTTAACCCATGTTTAGGGAATGTGACAAGGTTAGGAGGGGATTAGGATTAGGTTTAAAGACATCTTCTAGAAGAGTCTAGACTTTGGATGAGGATAAAGACTTTCTAGAATAGTCTAGAATTTCCTAGGATGAGGATGAAGACTTTCTAGAAGAGTCTAGAACTTCTTAGGATGAGGATAAATTAGAATTTTAGGAAATAAATAAAGTTTTATTTATTTCAAGGGTTTGGGTTGAGGAGATATTTATTAAAAATTTTTTAATAAACATGAGGATTAATATTTAATCTTAATTAAATATTTTGAGTTGGGATTAGGGGTAGGAAATGATGGGATTAGCCTTTAATTAAAATTAAAGAAGGACTAGAAGATTTTGGAAGAGGTTAGTGGTCTTAAGAAAATTGGCCAAGTTTTGGGCAAAAAATAAGTTTTTTATTTATTTTGGGTTTTTTGGTCAATTTATTAATTAAATAATTAATAAATAAGGAAATAATGTTTAAATAAGATTTAAACATTTTTGGGAGGGATTCCTTAATTAAATATTTTTAATTAAAATAAAGGGATTTAATGGCATAAAAATTAATTAATTAATTAATAAATGATGATGTCATTAGGACTTTTTCAGAAAATAAAAATACTTTATTTTCTAAAGGTTTTTAGGTGTCTATAGGAAGAAGCTGAATTTTGATGGAGCCTCTAGAGGCAATCCTGGAAAGGTAGGAATAGGGTGTATAGTCAGGGAAGAAACAAGAAACTGGCTAGCAAAAAGAGCAAAGCCTCTAGGAGTAACTTCAAATAATATGGTTGAACTAGAAGCAGTAGAAGACGAAATGAAAATTTGTATCAAACTAAGAATCAATAAAATTATAATCGAAGAAGACTCACAAATAGTTATAAATGCACTCAGGAGAAGTAACTTTAACTCTAGAAGAAATAATTAAACTCCCAATTAGAAGCAACTTTAAAACTACTAGAAGAATTTGAAGAAGTTAGATTTTCACATATATTTAGAGAAGGTAATTCTAAAGTAGATAGTTTAGCAAACAAAGGTACAGATGGAGAATTTTTTTCATCTTTTAATCATAGCTAGCTCAAGATTATAATACTTAGTTTATAACATTTATTCTCATTTCCTTTGACACTTGGAGTCATGATTTTCCCAACTAGCACAAATCCTAGCTCACATATCTTCGAATGGTTATATTCTACTACTCAAGGATAATGTGAACACAAGTATAACATTAATTATGACTTCAAGAGGGGAAATCAATCAAAATTTTGAAGATGGCATCATCATCCATTGTTTTAGACCCTTTCCCCTTGTTTCTATATTAACACGTGGGTAAGTGCACAAAGTTGTGGTGCCAAAAGGGGGGTATAAGTGGACACCTTTTTCTTGAAATCTGCAAATTTTGAAATTCAACAAGAATTTGAAGATAGTTACGCTCAAAATTTTTAGATATGACAAAAAAAAAGTCGTAGTCCTTTGAATCTAGTTTCTAAACTACTAATTTTTTTTCAAAATGGTTTAGTTTTAGGTCCTCAAAAAAGGGGGCCACAAAAAGTGGTACTGTTTATTCCAAAAAAACATAGCACAGTACAAAATGTGGCCCCCCTAAAATTTTAACTTTTTTTTTGAAATTTTTTAATCGCTCTGGTCAAAAGTTACTTAACACTATGTAGTTCATCCCAAATTTTTTGAGTAATTTTATAATGTCTATTTTTTTTTAATGAATTTTTTAACTAGAGACATCCCAAAAACGTGAAATATATGTGTGCTCCCCCTAGAAATAATTAAAAACTAATCTAAAATCAAAACTTTCCTTTTTCAAAGTGTGTAGAATGGAGTCTAGTTTCTAAAAAACTAAGTTGTTACAAAATTCGATGAATGAGCTAAAATCTATAGCCCAATTAGTAAGTGGTGGTTTTTGACAAAAAATGAACATACCTTCAAAAGAAATTATAGATGAAAGGCTTGAAATAGTTCAAATTAAAAATAAATTATATGGTTAGATAGCTAACACAGAGACCTATAATGCTATGTAACCTGATCTTATCAATACCCAACCACGAGAAATCTTGAAGGGGAGCACAAAAGAAAAAACAATCATTTTTTGTATGTTTGCTGGAAAACACGTCTCAGGCCTGTTCATCAAATCCAAACCTTTGGGTTGGATCTCCAAGGCAAAACCAAGCCTTAGGCTTGGGTTTGATTAAGGTTTAAATAGCGCATGTGCCCTATAGCATGCACACGCTTTTTAAACCTCAGCTCTAAATAGCGTGTGTGTGCTATAGGGCGTAAGCACTATAGTGCGCATGCACTATTAAGATGTAAGTTGCAAAAGAGAACTAGGTGGGGGGGGGGGGGGGGGGGGGGGGATAGGGGAATGGCTATGTGTGTGCATGAAAGAGATAGAGAGAAAGTAGGGGATAGGAGAGGGGAGAGAGTACAGGATGGGAGAGAGAAAGTGAGAAAGAGTAGGGGTGGCAAAGAGAGTATAGGATGAGAGAGAGAGAGTAGGGGTGGCAAAGAGAGGAAGTATGAGAGAGAGTATGGTTGGAAAAGAGAGAGTGCGGGATGGGGGAAAGAGATTTAAAGTAGGGGATGGGAGAGAGAGGAAGTGTGAGAGAGATTACAGGTTGGGAGAGAGAGATTAAGAGTAGGGGATGGAGGAGAGAGAGAGTAGGTGATGGGAGACAGAGTGGGAGAGGAAGAACTTGAGAGAGAGGAGGATGGGAGTGCATGTGTGTGAAAGAGAGAGAGTATGGAATGGGAGAGGGGGAAGACAAAGTAGCTCAAGAGAGTATAGGCGATGGGAGAGGGAGTGAGAGACAGGGGGGAATAGAAATGTGTGTAAGAGAGAGAGAGAGAGATAGAGAGAGAGAGAGAGAGAGAGAGAGAGAGAGAGAGAGAGAGAGAGAGAGAGGAGGGGATATGAGAGAGTGTGAAAATTTAAGAGAGACTAGAGGGTAGCAGAGAGAGAGAGAGAGAGAGTGGAGAGGGAGAGAGTAAGAGTGAGAGAGAGAGAGAGAGAGAGTAGGCAGTGGGAGAGGGAGTGGGAGAGGGAGAGAAAGTGAGAGAAAAAGTAGGGGATGGAAGAGGAAAGAGGGGGGATGGGTGTGTGTGTGTCAAAGAGAGAGAATCAAGAATGAGAGAGGGGAGAGAGAGATAGAGAGAGTAGGCAATGGTAGAGGGATGGGAGAGAGAGGGAGAGAGTGAGAGAGAGAGAGAGATAGTAGGTGGTGGGAGAGGGAGTGGGAGGGAGAGAGAGGTGGAATGGAAGCATTTAAGAGAGATAGAGTAGGGGATGGGAGAGAGTAGGCAGTGGGACAAAGACTGTGAGAGAGAGAGAGAGGGGGGGAATGGGAATGTGTATTTATTTATAAGAGAGATAGAGTAAAGGATGGGAGAGAGTGTGAGAGTTTGAGAGAAAGTAGTAGGGGATGGGAGAGAGAGTGAGAGTAAGGGATGGGAGAGAGAGTGAGAGTAAGGGATGGGAGAGAGAGAGAGAGAGAGAGAGAGAGAGAGAGAGAGTAGAGAGGAAGAAAGAGGACTTGAGAGAGATAGACAGTAGGCAGTAGGAGAGGGAGTGGGAGAGGGAGAGGGAGAGGGAGAGAAATAGGGGGGATGGGAGTGTGTGTGACAGATGTAGAGAGTAGGGGATGGGAGAGAAGAAGAAGAGTGGGGGGATAAGAGTTTGTGTATCTATGAAAGTGAGAGAGTAGGGGATGGGAGAGAGTGTGAAAGTGTGAAAGTAGGGGGTGGCAGAGAGAGTATGATGATGGGGGAGAGAAAGTAGGTGATGGGAGAGGAAAAGAGAGAGGGGGGATGGGAGAGTGTGTGTGTGTGTAAGAGAGATAGAGCAAGGGATGGGAGAGAGTGTGAGAGTGTGAGAGTAGGGGGTGGATGAGAGAGAGAGTATGACAATGGGGGAGAGAAAGTAGGCAGTGGGAGAGGGAAAGAGAGAGGGGGGATGGGGGTGTATGTGTAAGAGAGATAGAGTAGGGGATGGGAGAGAGTGAGAGTGTGAGAGAGTAGGGGATGGGAGTGGAGAGAGAGTAGGGGATGAGGGAGAGTGTGAGAGTATGAGAGAGTAGGGAATGGGAGATGAGAGAGAGAGCAAGGGATGGGGGAGAGAAAGTAGGCGGTGGGAGAGAGAGTGGGAGAGGCAGAGAGAGCTTGTACAAGATGGGAGAGAGAGAGAGAGAGTAGAGAGGGAGAGAGAGAACTTGAGAGAGAGAGATAGTAGGTAGTAGTAGTGTGAGTTTGAGAGAGAGTATGGGGTGGTAGAGAGAGTACGACGATGGGGGAATGGAAATGTGTGTAAGGGTGACAAATTAGGGGATGGAAGAGAAGAGAGAGAGTAGAGGATGGGGGAGAGAAATTAGGTGGTAGGAGAGGGAGAGAGATAAGGGGATAAGAGTGTGTGTGAGAGATCTAAAGAGCCGGAGATGGGAGAGGAGAGGGGATGAGAGAGGTAGAGAGAGTAGGTGGTGGGAGAGGGAGAGTGAGAGAGAGTAAAGGATGGGAGAGAGTAGAAAGAGAGAGGGAGGGGATGGGAGAGAGAGTAGGGAGGATAGAGAGTAGGGAGGATGGGGAGTGATGTGTTTTGAGAAAGTAGGGGGTGGCAGAGAGAGAGTACAACAATGGGGGAGAGAAAGTAGGCGGTGGGAGAGGAAAAGAGAGAGGGGGGATGGGAGTGTGTGTGTAAGAGAGGCAGAGCAAGGGATGGGACAGAGTGTGAGAGTGTGAGAGTAGGGGGTGGCAGAGAGAGAGAGTATGACGATGGGGGAGAGAAAGTAGGCGATGGGAGAGGGAAAGAGAGAGGGGGGGGGATGGGGGTGTATGTGTAAGAGAGATAGAGTAGGGGATGAGAGAGAGTGAGAGTGTGAGAGAGTAGAGGATGGGAGAGAGTGAGAGTGTGAGAGAGTAGGGGATGGGAGAGAAGAGAGAGTAGGGGATGGGGGAGAGTGTGAGAGAGTAGGGGATGGGAGATGAGAGAGAGAGAGCAGGGGATGGGGGAGAGAAAGTAGGCAATGGGAGAGAGAGTGGGAGAGGCACAGAGAGCTTGTACAAGATGGGGGAGAGAGAGTAGAGAGGGAGAGAGAGAACTTGAAAGAGAGAGATAGTAGGTAGTAGTTGTGTGAGGGTGAGAGAGAGTAGGGGGTGGTAGAGAGAGTACGACAATGGGGGAGAGAAAGTAGGCAGTGGGAGAGGGAGAGAGAGGGGGAATGGGAATGTGTGTAAGAGAGACAAAGTAGGGGATGAGAGAGAAGAGAGAGAGTAGGGGATGGGGGAGAGAAATTAGGTGGTAGGAGAGGGAGAGGGAGAGAGATAGGGGGGATAAGAGTGTGTGTGAGAGATCTAAAGAGTTGGGAATAGGAGAGGAGAGGGGATGAGAGAGGTAGAGAGAGTAGGTGGTGGGAGAGGGAGGGTGAGAGAGAGTAAAGGATGGGAGAGAGTAGGAAGAGAGAGAGAGAGGGGATGGGAGAGAGATTAGGGAGGATAGAGAGTAGGGAGGATGGGGAGTGATGTGTTTTAAAATAGTGCGTACACATTATAGTGCGTACATGCTTTATAGTACATACACGCTATCTCAAATCACCAAAAAATGGTCAAAAACCAACCTTGGGGCCCATTTCATCCATTTTAAACTTTTGGTCTGTTATGCTCTCTGTTATTCCGACAGAAAACACAGGTTTCAACATCTAGCAAACACTATTTCAACACTTTTGGAAGCTAGCAAACACCAAATTATTTCATTGGATACGTGATTTGAAGAATTTTTGAATATTATTTTAATAGAAAAGGTTAGTGCAATCCATTTTAAATATTGTTTGTCGATATATAGATACAAATTTGATTATAATTTGATATGTTATGTAATATATAGTGAATTCATTAAAAATTGTATGTTTGAATGAAATGGTATTTTGAAATGGTTAGAAATTTGACAAGTCGTTTGATATATATTGTGTATTCATTCAAATAATTATAATTTTTATATGTAATCGAATAATTTGTAATTTACACATTTTAAGTAATTCGGATGTTTGAATAATTTGACATGTAGAAATCATCATCATGCCAAGGAAGAAACCAAAGATTCAAACAAATGCAGATAGGGAGAGAGATTTGACAATTAAAAGAGATAAAATGAAATTACTACGTGAACAAAGAAAATTGCAAAGAAATGATGAAGAATTAACTTTAGAAGAGGATCAAGAACCACCAATACAAAGAAACGAGGAAGAATTAGAAAGACAAAGAGAACGAATGAGATTGTTACACTCAAGAAGACAATTGAATTGTAAAGCTACACCATCCTTCAATGTTGGAGTCATATCGTCCGCTATACCATCTTCGAATGTTGGAGTCATATCATCCACTACACCATCTTCCAATGTTGAAGTCATATCATCCTCTCATGTTGAAGAGACACTGATTTATGGATCCGACAATATACACACTCCATCATGTCATGTTGAAAGCACAACATCAACACATCAAGTAGTTGATATTCCATCTTTTACATCTTATTGCCAAGGCACATCATCTTCAGTTCAAGGTACACAATACACTCAACCTTATATTGATGTTCAAAATGTTGAGAGAATTGAAGAGATTAGAACACTTTCTAGAATTCGTTTTAGAAAACCAAAATATTTGATTGATATTGATACTAACATTTTGAAATCAATGCCTGACAAGATTAGCAAGCATACTTGTCAAAGAAAAGTTAATCATATGTGGAGATTATTTTTTGAAGAATTAAATATTACAGGTCAATGCCAATTATTTGTTGAAATGATGAGGAATTTGAAATTTAGGCCTATCATGAAGATTCTTGGGCTAAGAACGATGGATGATTCAAATAAAAGAAATATTGTAAAGAATCTAATGAGTTCTTATGACAAAGTGGGTTCTAAATCACGCACCAAAGATAGTAATATCACAAGACGAGTACTCACATCGACAATAGTAAGTAGCCAAATGAAGAAAGCTCGACTCATGAGAAAGACGAGCAAAATATTAAAAATTGGTAGAGGTACCTTAAGGAGAGCCATGCTAAGGCGTGAGAGATTAGAAGATCCAACAAAAAATGAGTTATGGACTTTTAGCGGTAGACTACTGCGAAAGGATAAAGAAATTAGTGAAGCCTTGAAATCATTGATCGAAGATTTTTGGAAAAACAACACACGTGTTTCTCCTAATCAAAGAGATGTTGTAAGAAGGAGGATTGGTAGCCGAAATCGCGAGCCACATGCGAAACATTTTTTTGACTCAACTCAGACACAATTTTTTGCAAAATTTATTGGTATGTATCCTCAAATTCAAATAAGTCAAAATTTTTTTGAGATGGGTAAACCTTTTTATGTGAAAATAAATCACACACGCACAACTTGTTGTTGTAGGATACATATTGAATTTTCTAACCATTTTGATGTTTTTAGGCACATATGCGTAATTTTGCATTCTTAGTTTGTTTTGCAGGATTGTGACATAAAAAAGCCACCAAGATCTTCAAGGGAATTCATATCCAACATTTTATGCAAAACAGGGGATGACCAACAATTTTACAAGACATAATGCTTGGATGGTACGTGCTTATTTTGTGGTTCTTTGCAACTTTTATCAACTTGTCAACATATGGATAGTACACATGCAATTAGAAATGAAATAGTAGATTATGGAAAATTCAAGATAGTGACATATGCTCTAAAAGATGGGAAACATGGTAAAAGATGTGATCTAGTTATTGAAAAGATTCCAGTGTATGAGTTCATGAAGATTTTTTGTGAAAAAATTATGTACGAGTATGCAAGGCATACCCATAGATGATGGTTGGATTTGTAATTCAAGTTGTGCAAGGATATGTTTCCATTGGATTCCATTGTTTTGGTTGTAGATTTTGTAGAGAACTACACACTACAACCACAAAATGAGGTGCAAGCAAAGTATTATACATCTCAACAGGTTTCTATATTTGTTCATATAACATTCATGCATTCACCTACAAGTACAGAGGATGACAGGAATATTTTGAGGGAGTACCATTTTTACATCAGCGATGATCGATCACATTCTACGAAGTCTGTACACGGTTGTTTTCAACTATTTTATGAAGATTTGGCTAACATGGGCATATCATATCGTCAACACATTATTTGGTTACACAATTGTGCATCTCAATTCAAGAATGCATGGATGTTCTATTGGTTAAGCAGGATGCACAGGTTGTGTAGAATTCAATATATGTTGAATTTCACAGAGGCTGGTCATGGTAAGGGAGAGCACGATGGTGCAGATGCATGCATTAAAAGAGCCTTGTCTCGTGAAGAACTAAAGTACAAAGATGGAGCAATATTGATAGATGCAAAATCCATCGTCCAATGGTGTAACGCTACAATGGGTCCAGGTAAGGAAGGTGAGTCTACAGTTCGTAGATTTTTTTGGTTGATAGATAATACTAACATTGCACCATATCAAGATTGTTGCACATTAACAGGATCTAGTGAGTTACACTCTTTTAGAAGCTCTGATGCAGGTTCATGGAGTATCCACACACGAAAAATTGCATGCTATTGTACATCATGTCCAGAGAAAAATTGGGATGACGTGAGTCAATTGAATGGGTGGACAAATGGGATATACGGGTTTTGGACCCAATTGACACCTATCGTCCCCCACAAGCACTGGAAATGGTAGAGATGGATTAATCTATTGATTTTGACTGCTTGTCAAATTTAGTGCAACCTGGTAATATATATATATATATCTTTGTAATTTCAATATGTAACTTTATAACTTTTACCCAAGTATTTTCTGAATTAATGACCGCATTTTGTACATTTGTCACTGCAGGCCATGTTTTTGTTGTTATTGCACTTGAAGACAATGAAGAAGGGACAGTCGTTGTGTTGAAGCCAAACAAAAATTGGATAACTCGGTTATAGATGGTGAAGGTTTAGAGTACCATGTCGGTGCGGTGGTTGTAACAGGCACATGGCTTAGACGATATCCTATGAAGAATCCTAACTTGTGGTTATTCGAGGATTGGCAAACAGAGAGGAAGATTCTTCATTATTCAAACCTTGTTGTTGCATCAAATGTACACTTGATAAAATATGGTGGAAAACCACATAATAAGATTCTTTGGAAAGTTCATGAGTCAGACCATGAGGCGATACTTGAGACATTAAAATGTCGAGCAGATCCAGTTGGCTCATTAGATTGAATTGGGAGAGAGAGAAAAAGTGATCAATTGGATCCAAATACAATGTTACAACCTCTTCCCCAAGACTATCACATGACTAAGGTGGACCATATTGTTATGATGTGTAAGTGATGAGATTTAGTTTTGATTTGTTTAGAATATAGATACATTATTTGAATTTATATTAGATTCTTTAATAGGACCCCATTTTTTAATCTTATCTTAGATTTGTTAGTGTGCTAATTCTTCATTTGTAGGTCACCAAAGAAGAGGGCTAATAAAGTTGACGCACAAGTGATAAAGGGTGAGATGCCAAAATCATCTGCGAAATGGTATTATCAATTCACATCCTCAATATTTATTTGTGTTCTTTGTTCAAGTACCATTGTATGATAATCATCTTATGCTTGGAATTGCAGAGGTTAAATTATATCAATACTAAGGTTTGTAGCATAATACTAAGGTTTTTAGCATCAATTGGTCACGCTAAGTATAGTAGTTGTATCATGAATCCTTTTGAACCAATATGACTAAGATTCTCAGAAGAAGACTAAACCATATCATCTGTCTACTCCCTCTTTATATAAGAGTTCGTCAAAAAATGAGAATGAAACATTGATTATTACTCCCCCCTCAATGTAAAATTCTCATTGATTTCATTTTGTAAAGTTTTAAATCACTATCAACCTCTATATTATTGTATTCTTCTTATCATCAAATTACACAACAATGAGAATATGAACGATGACTTGTTCACATGAACCTGACAATTATAAATGCTACACCTTAATAAATGTTTGGGCTTGGTCTTTACCATTTGAGTGTATAATACAATACATTGGCTTCATTTTTATTTGGAAGTATTTATTATGTTTGTTCCAAAAGTCATTCTTCATTTGCCAATATGAAATGCGACTATCATGAAAGGCATAGTCTTATAATTTGTAATTTGTATAATGGTATAAAAGCTTGGTTGTGGGTATTCAATTAATCAACATATTTTCCTTTTAATTCTTCCACATTTGGCATATCCATCTAACAATGAACTTATGATACTCCCATCAAGAAGTGCATGATTGCATGGTTTTATGGTGGATGTCCCTCTCTTTTTTAAATTCCAATTTTATTCATCTACATGAGTAAGGGAGATCAATTCCATTTCTTTCAATTGTATTTAAAGGTCATTAAAGTTTTTTCAAACAATGTGATTAAATAAATATTATTCAGCATTTACCTCTATCATCAAGGTTGATTCATTCCTCCTCTTATTTTACCAAATAATTTGGATGAATCACCCATGGCTCCTTACATTTCTTGAAGAAAATTTCAAAGACTTTGCAACATGTCTTCTCTTCTTCCATATAGTTCATGTTCATTGAAGACATTTGGTCAAACAATATATATGCTTTGTATATTCTCACAACACCAATAGTCATGGTACAATGCTTACAAGATCCATAGTTGAAGAGAAGCTATGTGAAGCTTCTAGAACCATGGAACTATACTTAATTTAGTATTATTGCATCCATGTTACTTATGAAAGTGGAACTTTCACATAGATAAGTAGGGAAACCAAAATTGAAAGCCAAACTTAACATAGAAAAGTAAAGCAAGCCTCAACTATATTCTCATTAAACACTGTGAATTCAAATATCTTTGGCGGAGCATATCTCAGAGCTCGTGCAAGATATGGATGAGGTTCCAGTTCCTATAGGACCGTGTTATAGAGACCTACAATAACCTCTCTTTCTTTTTGGAGATCGCATTCCGTTTTCATTCTACAACGTCATCTCGGGTGATGTTGAAACTTGCAGTGTTGGCGAGTACAAAGTTGCCAACTGCCAAATCTCTCTCATCTTTCATCGTGGGATCAAACTGTCTACTCCATTAGCTTCGGGTGGCTGGGTAAACCCTATCCCCAACCTCATCTTGTCCCCTTCAGTGCTCGAATGTTCTCAGGCATGCTGAACCAGAATGTCCCTAAGGGTCACTAAATGCCACAAGGCTGCAATCTTTGACGGGGCATATCTTGGAGCTCGTGCAAGATATGGATGAGATTATAGTTCCTACAAGACTGTGTTATAGAGACCTACAATAACCTCTCTCACTTTTTGGAGATCACATTCCATTTTCATTCTACAACGCCATCTCAGGTGATGCTGAAACTTGCAGTGTTGGCCAGTACAAAGTTGCCAACTGCCAAATCTCTCTCATCTTTCGTCGTGGGATCAAATTTTCTACTTCATTAGCTCTAGGTGGCCAGGTAAACCCTATCCCCAACCTTGTCTTGTCCCCTTCAGTGCTTGAACGTTCTCAGGCACGCTGAACCAGAATGTCCCTAAGGGTCACTAAATGCCATAGGGCTGCAATCTTTGACAGGGCATATCTCAGAGTTCGTGCGAGATATGGATGAGATTCTAGTTCCTACAAGACCATGTTATAGAGACCTATAATAACCTCTCTCACTTTTTGGAGATCGCATTCCATTTTCATTCTACAATGCCATCTCGGGTGATGCTGAAACTTGCAGTGTTGGCCAGTACAAAGTTGCCAACTGCCAAATCTCTCTCATCTTTCGTCGTGGAATCAAATTGTCTGGTCCATTAGCTCCGAGTGGCCGGGTAAACCCTATCCACAACCTCATCTTTTCCCCTTCAGTGCTCGAACGTTCTCAGGCATGCTGAACCGGAATGTCCCTAAGGGTCACTAAATGCCATAGGGCTGCAATCTTTGACGGGGCATATCTCAAAGCTCGTGTGAGATATGGATGAGATTCCAATTCCTACAGGACCATGTTGCAGAGACCTACAATAACCTCTCTTGCTTTTTGGAGATCACATTCTATTTTCATTCTACAATGCCATCTCGGGTGATGTTGAAACTTGCAGTGTTGGCCAGTACAAAGTTGCCAACTACCAAATCTCTCTCATCTTTCGTCGTGGGATCAAACTGTCTGCTCCATTAGCTCTGGGTGGCTGGGTAAACTCTATCCCCAACCTCATCTTGTCCCCTTCAGTGCTCTAACATTCTCAGGCATGTTGAACTGGAATGTCCCTAAGGGTCACTAAATGCCACAGGGCTGCAATCTTTGACGGGGCATATCTCGGAGCTCATGCGAGATATGGATGAGATTCCAATTCTTGCAAGACCATGTTGCAGAGATCTACAATAACCTCTCTTACTTTTTGGAGATCGCATTTCATTTTAATTCTACAATGCCATCTCAGGTGATGTTGAAACTTGTAGTGTTGGCCAGTACAAAGTTGCCAACTGCCAAATCTCTCTCATCGTTCATCGTGGGATCAAACTGTCTGCTCCATTAGCTCTGGGTGGCCAGGTAAACCCTATCCCCAACCTCGTCTTGTCCCCTTCAGTGCTCAAACGTTCTCAGGCACACTGAATCGGAATGTCCCTAAGGGTCACTAAATGCCACAGGGCTGCAATCTTTGATAGGGCATATCTCGGAGCTCGTGCGAGATATGGATGAGATTCAAATTCCTACAGGACTATGTTATAGAGACCTACAATAACCTCTCTCGCTTTTTGGAGATCGCATTCCGTTTTCATTCTACAATGCCATCTCAGGTGATGCTGAAACTTGCAGTGTTGGCCAATACAAAGTTGCCAACTGCCAAATCTCTCTCATCTTTTGTTGTGAGATCAAACTGTCTACTCCATTAGCTCCAGGTGGCCAGGTAAACCCTATCCCCAACCTCATCTTGTCCCCTTCAGTGCTTGAACGTTCTCAGGCACGCTGAACTGGAATGTCCCTAAGGGTCACTAAATGCCATAGGGCTGCAATCTTTGATGGGGCATATCTCGAAGCTCGTGTGAGATATGGATGAGATTCCAGTTCCTATAGGACCATGTTGTAGAGACCTACAATAACCTCTCTCTCTTTTTGGAGATCGTATTCCATTTTCATTCTACAATGCCATCTCGGGTGATGTTGAAACTTGCAGTGTTGGCCAGTACAAAGTTGCCAACTGCCAAATCTCTCTCATCTTTCGTCGTGGGATCAAACTGTCTGCTCCCTTAGCTCTGGGTGGCTGGGTAAACCCTATCCCCAACCTCATCTTGTCCCCTTCAGTGCTCAAACGTTCTCAGGCATGCTCAACCGAAATGTCCCTAAGGGTCACTAAATGCCACAGGGCTACAATCTTTGACGGGGCATATCTCGGAGCTCGTGCAAGATATGGATGAGATTCCAGTTCCTATAGGACCGTGTTGCAGAGACCAGAGATCAGCCAAGGATAAGGATAAAATAGTAAGAAAATGATTATTTATTTGGTGGATATAAGTCTTTTATATAACAAACCATTTATATGCATAGTAAAAGAACTGAATATAGATTTGAGACATATTGATCACCTGCAATCTGATCATCTTCACAAGTATGCAACTTTTGTTTCACTATTTCATGTGGGTTTATTGAACTTTCTTTATGAGGTCATCTACAGATGGGATGTTCAAAGGTTGAGTTCCTATGGGCTGTCAATACTTTGACTATACTTTAAGTCAACGATTATCAATATGGGAAAAAATGGAACTCGTTGTATTTTGAAGTATTGAGAAGATGGCCTTGCCCTTCCCCAGGAGTTTTAGAAATGGGAGACATTAGGTAAGAGAGTGAAAATGTTACTATCGCTTCAACGCACATGACACAATTGGAAATGCAAATTTTGATGGTAATCATTTTGTGATAAGGGAGAGACTAGGGATGATCGTTGTTACTATCTCTTTAGTAGTGGATTTTTGTTTTCTCTTGAATTTGGTGGTGGGGGATTAGTGGTAATTCTCCTTGGATATTCCTTCTTATGATGTTAGTGACAAGTGTTGCTCTTTGAAAACACTTGTACAATCTTTTTTAAATTATTAGATAAAAACAAAGAATTGTAAGTATTAAACATGATTAGCCTTTAGTTCCTAGAAGATCTTTATTTCCCCATCAATGCATTTAGAAAGTTAAGTTTTAAGAAGATCATAAATAGAAAAAAATAGAGAAGCAATTTAAACATTTATATTGATTGGAAACATGTGAGTCATGAGTTTCCTCTGCCTTTTAAAGAACGTTCCTTAGCTAGCATACCTAATTCCACATTCCATAAGAGTGTTATTGCGCTAAAGATTTAGGAAACCAACTGCTCTAAGATAAAGCTTCCCGGTCAATAATAATCTAGCCTATTGAGGTACATAATATCTCTCAATTAAATTTGTGTTAATTCAGTATTAATTTTGTAATTAACTACAATTTCAGTATCTGTGTACAGGGGGTGACTGAGAAAAATATTTGAGGTCCAATTTGAAAATATATTTGTAAGGATCTCGACCAAGGTTTGCAAATTCGATGATTAATACATTCATTCAGGCTAGAACCTCACTACAAAAAAATAATATATAAAAAAGGTAGTGAATTACGTCATGTCTAGACCCAAATCAACCAATGAAAGTCCAATCAGCATAATGTGGAACAACAATATATGCATTGAGTGGGTTGTCATAGAAAAGCTTCAGAATAAAATTCATGTCTAGAATTAAAAGACCTTAAAGAAAATTTATGCTTGTAACACAAATGGCCATTCAAAATTGAATATGATTACAATATGTGAAATAGCATTACGAGAACTTGTAATGCTCTTGTGAACATCGTGTTAATTCTTGTAAGAATCCCTAAGATGCTTGTTATTCTCAAAATTTTGTTGAAATTGAATTAATTTTTATCCTGGCGGTTAATTGGCTTAGGGTGATATATGCTTCTTGGATGGAATAATGAGTTCGTGATTAACTCTGTATTAAGATTCATAGCATCTTCTAGTTATTTGCAAAGGAAATTTATAAATTAAGCTAATGTCATATGGCTTGCTTGAGAAAGATGTCCGTGTTCTTATTGATGGGTACTAATGACTGTCCACATTTAGTTCTTCAATATCCCATTTGACAAGCTTTCCATAGACATTTCTTTGCCATACTAAGTATTTTTGAAAACATATTTGAGTAGAAGCACTATAGTAGATACTACATGATGTTTTAACAAATAAAGTAATGGGTTAAAGACTATTATTTCCAAGGTATTATGTCATAGTATTTTAATTGTAATGATCTTAGAGTAATGATATTCTTGAAGGTAACTTTGACATGCAGCAAGAAAGACAACCTACAGCCAAGGCTATATTGTGCCTACAACCAAAGCCATAAATGCTCACAGCCAAAGCCACTAGTGCACATAGCAAAAGCCATGGATGCTTATAGCCAAATTTACAAGTGTTCGTAACCAAAGCCATGAGTACATGAAGTTGATGATCACAATTGTTTACAACTATTCACCAGAAACAACTTCTTTACAGTTTTTGAGAAATACTAATAAAGCAAAAAATAACATCTACTAGTTGGTAGACATAATGGCAACTCTCTAGCAATTGAATTTAATTTCATACATGCACATATCTAATTTAATGTCATACACGAACATATCTAATTTAACGTCATACATGAACAAACATATAATATAAAATGATAACCAATAATGTAATATACATTAACAAACACATAATATATTATGATAACCAATAATGTCGTATATGAACAAACATATCATATATTAACCAATAATGTCATACATCAAATAAATGTCATACATCAAATATAGAATGTCATATGTACATCAAATGTATGTCAAATATGTCTCTCTGATGCCTATATATATATATATATATATATATCGAATATCTCAACTACATCTTTTCCTTCCCATGAGGCAAAGGAAACAAGTCTCTCGACGTCCTCTGTCGTCGTGTGGAGGGAGACAGTGGAGATGATGGGGCCCTCCTGACATGCTCACTTGACCTCTTGTTGAGGCTCTTCTCTAGGTCCAACTGATACAAAGAAAGGAGATATGAATCAATATTTATTATACGTTGAAATCAAATATATGTACAAACAAAATCAATTATTTTCTTACTGCTAACAAATTGTCGCTCTGTAAGTCCACCTCAAATGCTCGTGGATGATCAAGCGTGACAAGACCCTACAACAATTCAATAAATATAATCACTTATAAATAAAATTAGAAATTTTGAGATAAACTATTATAAACAACAACTAAAATGAAGAAAATTCTTTCATACCTCCGTCAGTGGGTGTGAGCTAGCCACAACTGCGGCCACTCCACTATCAACAGACTGTCGCAGATGAGGAGGTGTGTTCAACATCATGAATTGCATGTCATACAATACACGTTATATCTAACATGAAACATGGAATAAATATAATCAAATGAATTAAATTAACATGAAACAACTGTACCTGTGTGAAGCTCGTATGATGTCTCTGCTTTGTCTATGGTAAAGGTTGAGGGTCCTGTGGAGAACTGATGCACATGCATAATTTTTTTTGTCAATCCTTAATATGATTACGTAATAAATATATGTTTTAATTAAAATGATTAAATTGATACATACCTCAGGACTCGTCGAAGGGACAAAAAATGGGCCTGGAGGATCGCTGCTAGGCCCAGCAACACTTTGACCCTAAATTTTGAACAATGTCAATAAATGCTAATTAATTAATCATTCACTATACATATGAAATGTGATCAAATTAGTAATTTACCTGTGTGTCAATGCCAAATGTCTCATTCAGGAACTCATCGGTGACAAGCCCATCATTCGCAGCATCTCCGGCATGAGTGTCAAATGTGCATAGGGATCTGCATGAAGTGCACATGTGACCACGACGCCTAGAAGGCTCCCCCTCAACTAATGGGCTCATAGAATGGATGAGGGTTTGCGTCAAAGCATTAATGGTCCCTAGAGTGCTGGCCTCTACATGTTCCTTCACAACTAAAGGAATAATCACATGCTTGTGTTGTGGATG
This sequence comes from Cupressus sempervirens, assembly GCA_028749045.1. Lineage (NCBI taxonomy): Eukaryota > Viridiplantae > Streptophyta > Pinopsida > Cupressales > Cupressaceae > Cupressus > Cupressus sempervirens. Next base: position 713,321,199 of record CM053791.1, on the reverse strand, counting down.
GACCACAAGTGCCCTAACTACATTAGGGTCACGACGTGCTCCTAGCCTCTCAAATGATGACCCCCCACCTCTACCTTGGGAGTCTAACATATCAAAATAATTGGGGATCTCCCCAAGGACAAACTCACAATATAATTTCTTCAAAAAATACATGGGGACCTCGTGATTGTTGCAAGGAGGGGCATCAAAAACCATCCACCATCTATCCCAAAAATTATTTCTAATAGCATCATGTATACACCAATGGATGGGGAATCATTTAGAACCCTCTCTAACATTATTTGGCTCACCGGGTTCTCTAAATAATGCACATATACTAACTTTTGATATTTCTTTTCTTTTAACATCTTCGTATGATAATTTATTTGCATAAAATCTTTTTTGTTCATCCCTCTTAGCCTGCCAAATATCTAACTGACCACTAACTGAGGCTATTTGAGTGTTAATGAATTCGAGGGATGATGCTAATTGAGCCCTCATTGGATTGGTTTGTCTGGATTCTTTCAACCGAGCAATGAGTCTTTCTAATTTAGTTTTGCCTCTCTGTATTTCATTTTTTTTTTTTTTTTTGTGCTTGGTGGAGGTCTTGCAATTGGTTCAGGTTGTGGAATTTGTTATTCTTCTTGAGGAGGGTTTTGATTTTGAGGTTCTTGAGGGTTTTGTGGATTTTTCGGTTGATTATGGACATTTCCTGATAAAAAATCAAGTGAAATCCAACTAAATAAACAAATCTAAATGAAATTTGTAAAAACCCTACAAAAGAATATCAAAAACCAATAAAACAATATGGAAAACATATTTAACAATGCAAAGTTAAGTTTATATCACTTACCTCATCATCGTCAGTGTGCTCGTTGTCTTGGATTTCGTCGATGAGGAGGCATTTTGGCAAATGGTGGTGAATTTTTGCTATCAAACCCGCGTACGCGCTGTTGGAGAGCCAAGAAGAAAAAATAAAATGATGGGTCGTGGGTTTGCAGCCCATCATATAACTTTTTTGGATATCAGAATAGCGCGTACACGCTATAGCACGTATGCACTATGGCTTGGGTGACCAAAGCCATAGCGCATACGCGCTATTGAAAAAAAAAAAAAAAAAAAAACGTTGTCATCTTTTTGGCACCACAACTCGATGCATATGCCCACGTATCGATCTTTGAATTTCTCATTTTACCCCTATTGTTTGACTTTTGACCTAGCATTATCTTTTCCTATGGATACCAACATTTGCTTGTATCGTGCCTTTGAAAATTGAACTATGGCCTTTTGTGGTCCAGTTAAACCTAAAAGATAGAATAGGATATGTCAAATGATAGACAATATGAGCAGTGTTGTGGTTAGTAAGGTCTTGGGGGAAAGGGTTTTCAACTACAGTTACTCATGGTAAACTAATAGCGACATTTTAGGGTTATGGATTGGATGCTAAGCTAGATCCGGAGTAGAAAAATGGGACATTATTAGACAATGTAATAATCTTTTCAATCTGAGCTGGCTGATAGGTTCAGAGACTATAGTTTCCAACATTGATGCAAAACTTAAAATTCTGTTACTTGAAGCCTATATGGAACACCCATTAGGCAGCCCTAAACTCGCCAAAAGCCCTAGACATCCCTACTTGGTAAGTAGAGATAACATTTTCTTTTATAGAGAATGACCAAGGATGGAAACTAGAATGCAATTCTTGCTGTAGTGGAGAGGCATTACAGAGGACCCAGGCAGAGAATGGCTTACAAACTACTTGCGGGCATTTGACACGTATATCCACCCAGATGTGGATCTCGTAGACCTAGAAGTGATTGAGTTTTGTCTCCCAAACTATGACAAATCCAACAGAATAAGGAATCCCTATGAATTTCCACTAGGCTCCATGGCTAAAAACCTCCAAGAAGCCTGAGAGATCATTATGGTTTTCAAAAAGCGGAATCAAAAACTAGGATCTTAGGTTGTCTCTTGTTTGTTGCTCTTGTCTTTTCTTGACTCCTTAGTTATGGGTTGGTACTACTATATATAGTTTAAAGTTTTATAGGTCTAGCTCGGCTACATTTTCTCTAAGCAGCCTATAGAAAATATAAAATAAAGATTGTGGTAGATGTTGACTAGCTGCATTTTACAAAAGTAGTCAAATTATTATTCATCATTCAGGGCTCTTCTAGCATTCAACAGAGGTTGATTAGCTCTCTTTTGTAAACTCTAATATTATTAATTTATCACCCTTATCAAGATAATCTTGTTCGAATATTAATCAATCTGGAATGGGTTTTGGATGGTTGTGCTTCTCTACCTAATTTGGGCCTTTAATACATAAGTTTGTTGAGTGCTATACAACATTGTATCTGTAATCCAAATTCTCACTTTACAATTTTAAATATTAAATCTGCATTTATAAAAGGACAAGAACAAAACTATTGTTTAAGAGTCATTTGTAAATCTCAAAAATACTAGAGGATATATGAAACCTATACTAACATTATAACTTAACAACAATCGGAAAAATAGTTAATAACAAGAATACACCTCAAACTAGTATTATAATCATCCTCTCATTAACTCCAATATAAACCATTATTGGGACAAAATCATATATGTGGAAGTATTGTTATCTCCTAACTCTTCTTTTGGTATCTCCCACTGATCTCTAGATTAATTCACATATTAGAGGTGGTTTTTATTATTTTCCTCTTAACAGTTAACTCTGGTTGGTGGTTAGCCTGTGTTATTCTTTCACTTTTAATAGGTACCCTACTGCATCCCAAAGGAAGCACATATTAGGCACTCTTGGTCCTTTCCTCTAGTTTATTGTTGCGTAATGATGTAGCTAAACATTACAAGGTTTCTTTGATTTCTGTCTCATTGGGGTATGCCCCTTTTATTTCATGTATAATAAAAGACACAAGTTCTGGGCTAGACTGGAGGTTTTCTTCTCCGTTCTTTCCTACAAATGCCTGTTAGAACAGAGAATCTTGTAATGTTTATTTTGTAATCTAATATAATATAAGGCTTCGATCATTTACCGATTAAAAAATAAAATAAAATTTTGAAATATGTTTAATAGATTTAAAACTATACATTAAAACATGATATTAAATGTGCAAGAATCTTACTACAATATTGAATTCTGATAAATACCACAACAATAATCTTATTAACCACCACAATAAATAAAAAATAATTTTATATTATAATATGAACTTAAAGAATAATGTGAAATTAAATTAAAATTTTTACAAATCATATTGTTCCATACACTCTAGTATTAGTTTGAGATAAATTTCTACCAAGAAATAATTTAATGTGATTTTTTAATATTTTAAAAACTAAAAATTATGAATTATTATATATTAAACTTAAAATGGAAAAAGAATGAAAAAATCATCTACTAAAAATTGTATTAAATAGAAAGACTTATTACCTATATCAATTCACTCTTGTAGTTTTTAGATGTAGATTAAATATCTATCACTCTTGATTGCACATCTATGAACTATTATATTGAGTTTCTCCCCTCTGTGGACTTGTGTGGACTTGCATGAGTGGGAGCTGCATCAATATGCACCTGGAATAGTGTGAAATATGCAATATGGGCTCCAGTGTTATGCCATGAAAGACTATTCATAGATCCCTTGTAGTGGATGTATATTTGATTTGTAGCTTTCACATTTCTATTGATAATATTCTTGCCAAAAATATCGAAGCAATTGATCTCATATAATACACAAATTATGGAGAAAATATACCACTTCTTTTTTTATTGACCTTGCACACCTCTTTTGTGTACCAAGGTGCAATTGCTAGTTATATAAAATGATATGAATTGATGTGTCCACCACAACTACCATCCTATTCTTTCATCTTCATTACAAAAATAAAGATGAGATGATAAATATTTTTTATAATATATTATTATAATTAATTATCTCTAACATTATGAATTTATTTCTTTGTTTTATTAACTATTGTTACATATAACTAATACACTATATATTTAAGAATTTATTTTATTTTATTTTTATAAAATAAACATTACATTATAGTATATAAATAAATCATTTTGATACATAATATTTATGAAAATTTAAATTAACATTATTAAGTTTTCATATAGTATTGATAAATAACAATAAATCCTTAAATTATATTATAATTATAGTTATCATGTAATGTATAATTACAAATCTTATAGAAAGAAAATCTCAATAGTAAATATTCTATCTTAATTTAAGATGTACATATGTTTATATTTGTCTCACTATTGGCAATGTTTCTCCATAGTTGTGGAATGTCGCAAGCCGTGAGGTTCTGGTACAGAAAGGCTCCCTCTTTGCCAGCAGACTGCCAGCAAAAGGCATTCGCAAACTCTTGACGAAAAGCCAGAAAACAGAAAGTTTGATTATTAAATTTTCTTTCATACAAAACAGACGGGTCAGATTTTCTGGATGGTCGTCTCTGTTGTCCCCTACATGAGACAACCCGTAACCACCATTAGTTATGATTCACTATTATTAATCACATCCGGCGATAATGCATTTGAGGAGCCTAATTATAATTGATGTCTGATATTTAATTACACTCAACCTCAAATATGATGTGGAATAAAGATGGCATAATAGCTCGTGATAATGGACAATTGGAAAATAATAGAATCACCTTAATGATTCACATAAACTGTGATGTTATCACAATAGGATCATTGCATTATAATGGAGGTTGAACCAAATCAAATTATTTGTACAATCAACTATGAGAATTTCTACACACACATGTATATGTATATGTATGTGAATTTTTCTTTGAGCAACAATCATTTATTATATATCTAACAGATGCTACAAATTTAACACTCCCTTTTAGCGAGGGAGGATATGACTATCTCATAAAATGATGATCTAGGTTTTATCAATCTTATATTATAATGTTTATCAACACACATATCCTAGAAAGATGTTAGATATCTAATCTTTCACATATTCCAAGAGAATAACTAGATATAGTCTATTAAATGTCCATCTTGATCTTAAGATAACATAGAATCATGATCTCTGGTTCATTTTAGGACTAAGATAGTCCATCATAATTCATTTTACTGTCATGAAATTTGGCATAGGTCAAGACAACAGGTTCACTTGGCCTTATCATGACAATGGATCAAGAACTCAAAAAGTCAACACAAGTAGTATTACGACTTCTGGCTCATTTCGGGACAATAATACAAGTCAATTATGATACTTTTGTTATCATGCTATCTGACACATCCCAAGACAACAATTTAATAAATCCTATGATAATAGGTCAATCTATTGCTAAGATCATCACCTCACAATAGAGACCTAACATCTCATAAAGTCAAAGATCGTCACCTTTCATAAACAAACACATACACAATAGTAACTCTCCAAAACAACAATATATATGTTACACAAAATTTAGAGTTTATCTTAGGAGTTACAATTATAGTTTTGTCATACCAAGTTTTCCTCTGAAGTATTCAACTTTCAGCTTTGCAAGAGGTTGGTGAATATGTTGGTAGACTACTCTTCAATTTTGATGTATTCTAACTTGATGACACATCTATCTACCATATCTCTCATGCAATGGATAAGTATCTCTACATGCTTCAACATGTTACCGAGGACTAGATTTGTGTAGAGTTTGATACAACTCTAATTATCACAATGAATAACTATAGGTTTTATAGGCTTCCCAAATAGCCCAACCAACAACATCCTTAATCACACTACTTCTCGTGCTCCCATGGATGCAACTATGTATTCTGCTTTGGTGGTACTTACAACAACATAAGATTACTTCTTACTAAACTAGGATATCATTGTAGATCCAAAATTGAAATAACATCCTATAGCGCTTTTCTGATCAGTAGAACATTTGGCCCAATCAAAATCTGACTATCCATGGAGTTGTAACTCAACTTTGTCACATTTCAAACCAAGTCCAATAGTTCCTTGTAAGTACCTCAAAATATTTTTTGTTTCCATGAGGTGAATCTTCTTAGGTTCGCACATAAACTAACATAATGCATTTGTGGCATAACAAATATTAGGATGAGTGTTCACTAAGTACATTAACGATCCAATTATTTGTGTATAATATGTAGGATTAATGGCCTTTGACTCATGTACCTCAATTTTTAGTTTATGAATATGTGTCTCCATAGGCATCAATAATAGTTTGTAGTCCATCATGCCAAATTTGTTCAATATGTCAGTGGTATACTTCCCTTGGTTTAGGAAAATGTATTCTTTCTTTTGTCTTACTTCTTAACCTAAGAAGTAGTGTAGAGGACCTAAATATTTCATTTTGAATTCATATATGAGGTCTTTCTTACATTTAATAATAAGATGGTCTTCACCTATTATCAAAAGATCATCAACATAGAGAACTAGTATTAACATATCTCCCTCTGATTTCTTGAAGTATTTATTAGGATCTAACTCATTTCTTGAGTACCCTAGTTTGGTGAGGTAGTTATCTATTCTTTCATACCAAGCCCTAGGTTCTTGTTTAAGATTGTAAAGAGCTTTCTTCAATTTGCATAGATGTGACTCTTTCTTTGTGGATAACAAACCCTTCTAGTTTTTCCAAGTATACTTCTTTATTAATAACTCCATTTAGGAATGCCGTCTTTACATCCATATGATGTACCTTCCAACCTTTTGATATAGCTATTGTAAGTATGGTTTTGATAGATGTGTAATGAGAAACAAGAGAAAATATTTCACCATAAACATTTCCTTCCTTTTGTGAGATCCTCTAGCCACAAACCTGGCTTTGTGTTTTTTAATACTATCATCTAGTGCCTGTTTGATTTTGAATAACCATCTTGAGGAGAGAACTGATTTATCCTTGGGTCTTGGCATAATATCCCAAACATTATTTTTTAATATAGATTGATATTCCTCAAACATGTCATCTTTCTAGGCTTGAGATTTTAGAGCTTCTTCAACATCAGAAGGTTCAAACGTAGTGGAATCATTAGGTGAGTAGCATAACATGAATGATTTCTTGTACTCTTGGTTTCTCTAAGAATTTCATTAGGTACCACATTGTTTTCTTCAAACATTTTTCTTTCCCATAACTTGGGTCTTTTCTTGTTGAGTGGATTTGAGTTATCTTCAAGATTAGGTGTAGTGGGTCCATTATCTGCTATGCCACTCTCCCTCTCAATCATAGATCTTTAATTATTTTTATGAATGGAATCATCATTAGGTTCTTCCATATCTTTAGAAGTTTTGAATGTAGCATCTTTGTTGAACTTGACATCTTTGCTGATTTTAGTTGTTCTTGATCTTGACACATATACTCAAAAGACTTTGGAAGAATCACTATAATCAATGAATATTCTTTTCTTCCCTGATGGCTCTAGTTTATTTATGTTCTCCTTAGGAATGTGGATATATATGGGACAACCTAAGATTCATAAATGACTTAGATCAGGTTTGTTTCTTGAGAAAACTTCTTTAGGGGTTATGTTTTCTAGAATTGCATGAGGACATTTGTTTTGAATATTTAAAATAGTATTAGATGCTTTAGCCTAGAATGTTGTATGTAGATTTTGATCATGCATCATTGCTTTAGTTTCTTCAATGACAGTTCTATTTTTTTCTTTTTGCTAATCCATTCCATTGAGGATTATATGGTGCAATATACTCCCTCTTACTCCCAATAGATATACATAAATATTTGAAGTTCTTGGAGGTATATTCTCCTCCATTATCATATCTTAAAATTTTGATCTTCTTCCCAGTTTGGTTTTCAACTAAAGCTTTGAATTCTTTAAATTTAGATAGAACCTCATTTGATTCTTTTAATTTAAGGAAATATATCTAAGTTTTTCTAGAATAGTCATCTATAAAGATGATATAGTATGAATATCATCCTAATGAAGGTACTAACATGGGTTCACATAGATCAGTATGAATAAGTTCAAGGATGCTCTTAGATTTATGTTCATTGGGATGGAAAGGATTTTTAGGGTTTTTCCCTAATGCACTCCCTTTACATATCCCTTCATGTTTAGGTTTAACGTTAGGTGAGCCTTTTACAATTTTCTCAATAGAGGGTAAAGCTCAAAAATTTAGATGTCCTAATCTTCTATGTCAAATCTCACATGTGACTTTCAATGTCTTCCTGCCTTGTCAAGTTAGCTCTGCTTGGCCTAACTCTTCCATAACATAATATTCAAGTATTATATCTTTAATGTTATCCTATGGAGGAGGGATTGTGACCCATTCCTTCCACCTTCTAGATGAATCTTGTGTCATATAGCAAATTCTTTGCACCTCTTTGCTAGATTCAAGTTGATGAAAGGGTGTCCCTAGTATGCACATATCCACATCCTCATCCATCATATATAACCTTCTCCTTGGTTGAATCACCTTAGATATCCAAATGGGCTTGGTGGGCACAATTAGGAGCTCATATGGGATTATGGGGTACTTTTGTTTGGACTAAAAAATTATCTCTTTCTTTTACAGGTACAGAGGATGGAGAATTATATATTTTAGTCTATATGACTTGTACATGTTTTTTTCTAATTCTTTCTCAATTTGAGGTGGATGCTCAATAATGATTTCCATAAATAAACTAGTTGTTAGTAATATTTTCTTCATCAATTTCTTAGGTTATTTTGTTGGTGGTTTCACCTATTGCTTTATCTCTATAGCTTGTGGTAGTGGGTTGTGTTTGTACTTGAGACATCATTGGAGTAGGGAAAATAATAATTTGAGGTTTTTCTGGGTGGGAATCATCACCCTGAGGCTCATCCATTACTTGTTTTTCTCTTATTCAACCCTCTTCTAGGACATCTCCTTGTTTTAGTTGTACATTCTTGATGATCTCTCCCACATTCACTTATTATATCCTTGTAGGTATGCTCTAAGAAGGATTCACTGACACATGTCTTTATAACTTGTGGAGTTTTTTATTCTTCTACCAACTTTGTTGTGTATCCACTTATTTGACTACTAATTACTTTGCACTCTGTATTGAGACCTCAATAGTTTGAATAAAGTCAAGATTATGGAAGATATTGAGACAAGGAGGGAGGAAATCAAAATTAAAAAACACACACTACAAGAATCAACTCACTATTATCAAATCCCTTATGGTGGAGTATACAAAATAGTGCTTATGATGAAGAATGATCAATAAAATCTTTTTATGTCTTCTTGGCCTCATATGTCCTTGTGTATTATTGTCATTTATAATTCTCCTATTTATAACAATAGTATTTATTATTTTTTATAGGGATTTTCAAGGGCTCAAATTTCTCAAGTTGATGATGTCATACTTTCTCCCATTAACTTTCTCCTTGAGAGCTATGCGGTACCATATTTTGCACACCTATCAAGTTTCCAATTTTAATTGAACTCATGTTGTATCTTATTTATTCCTATTATGTTACTTTTGTTTCTTCATTAGTGTACGCCATGTAGCTCAAGGTTAGGAGAAAAAAATGAGCGCACCCACATGCAATAAGGTATTAAATACAAGTTAATTTTATATTTTAGAATTTACTATTAGCCCCAACTGATGATGTTTCTAATGTATGTGAAAGAGTCATATCAATTGTTATGTTGTCATTGATATCAGATCTTATTTGATTAGAAATTATGCTACTTTAGTAGAGTACCATATCATTTGATTGATGAAAAGGATTTGAAGAAAGTATGATGGTGTAAGTATTGATAAGTGTATGGTATTCAATGGGAACTTGAATAAGTTAGACTCTAAAATTATAATTTTGGTTTGATTATTTTGCATGATCTCAGCATATGAGAAAAGTTACGAAATCATGTATGAGAAAGAAAATTTGGTCGATGAATGAAGAAACACAATATTAACTAAGCTATTGTAGTTGTCACCAAGCACTTGATAAAGAAGTGAATAAGTTTAGTGTAAATTGAGTAATTATAGTGTTAACCAAGTCTAGTATTGAGCGATAAAGATGTAGAGTTCACTGAGCATGAATAGGAAGAACGAGTTTAGAAAAAAAATGATTTGAGGTCGACATTTGATGAAAACTACTTAGATTAATTGAGGTGTCAAAGATAAGGATGAAGTTAGTTACAAGATCAACAACTAGAGAAATTGAAAGATATAACAATTTGAATTCAAAAATAAAGTTCAAGGAGGAATCATATTTCTTGAGCATCTAGATTCAATGAATCTAACTTGATAAAAATATGACAATTGTGATTAAGTAGCAAAACCTGGAAGGTTCTAGAGGGGTGATAAAAAAATCTATTCAGGGGATGAACATGATGTTTATTTTTGCTGATCAAGTTGGAGAAGAAGAAGATATTCATAAGGTGAGCTGATTAGAATAATATTGTGAAGATCATGTTGATATATGATTGAAAAGATCATTTGAGTAGAAAGATTATTGAAGAAGACTGTGTGTTTCAATCATTGTTTTGTCACTGATGTCAAACCTGCTACTTGCTGGTAAGACAATTGCTTATATGTTTCAAGCTCTATCACTTAGTTGATTGATGAGGAGGATTTGATTGACAAGATGTAACAAAAGTACCTAGAGGAAAGGTTGAGTTATGATTATGTATTGAAGTGCAAGAATCAGTTAAGACAATGATAACATAATGTATTGATGATCTACTTGAGGTTACAAAATGACTGGCTACACTTAGAAAGTTCAGAAGAATAAGGTTGAACAAAGTTCATTTGCCAAGCTTGACCAAGTTGATAGAAGACGCCGAGAAAAGTTAGTGCAAGCTGAGCAAAAATTTAGTTGGAGCTGATTGAAAGAAAATTCTAGTGGATGCCAACTAAAATTTTGTTAATGCCAAGCACTAGTAAAATCTAGTTGATGCCAAGTTATTTTACAGTAGATGTTGAGTAACATAGTATGTGTCAAGCATCAGTAAATTGATAATGCCAAGCTGTTGCATTATGAAAAGATCAAAGATTCATCAAATAAAAGTTGACAAGTTTTTTTTCTTAGAACTTTTGAATCATGGGGAAGATAAGATTGATGAGCTGGTGGCTCATAATCTTATGTAAACCATTTTGGAGGTGAATTCAAATGGATTCTAAGAGAAGTTTCTAGAGAAGACAAGACATGGGATAGATACATTGTATCCAACATAATCCATCAAAAACCCTAATTTTGGTGATGGGTAATGAGTGGGAAAAGTGTTCTAATTTCCTATATGTAGGGATGTCTAGTCATGAAGCAAAGAGGTTAGAGAGTTTAGTTGCAAAAATTTGATAAGGAGAAGGAAGGGGGTTTGCTTCATCAAGTGACTCGAGAGAAGAAGTCTGCAATGGTGTACTAAGCAAGAAGGCTTAAAGAGGATGAATTCTTGAAGGGTGAACAAGCTATTAGAGCTGAAAATATTGTGAGCCAAGTAGAGTTGGGGACTGAATAGTGATTTGTAATCTACAAGTAAGTTTTTAAGTTGTATCAGATCAAAGCTCTACTGTTACTTTCTAATAATTGTATCAGGCTAAAGTAAATGATTTGGAGTAAGGTTGACTTAACAACCATTGGAAAATCCTTTAATAGGGTGGCATTCCAAGTGAATGGCCTAAATTCCTCTAACAAGGCTCACTTTTAACAAGGTGATTGAAATCCCTTAACCAGATCACATTTAATAGTGTGTATTGTAACCCTTAACAAGGTTGGCCTTTAACAATGCATCACTTCAGAAGAGTGAAAAAGAAGTAGCATGTTACTGGTGGTTTTTCCCAAATTGGGTTTCAACATTAAATCATTGTGTCAAATGTGTTAATGGATATGTTGTGTTTTATGCTTTACATTTCTGCATGTTGATTTGACAGTAAAATATCAATTTTGGTTAACATACAATGAATGCATGCATAGTTAAGAATGTTTTATGGGTTCACTGAATTGTGAAAAGTTTCATTTTTTCATATGGACCTTGAATAACTAATTCACCCACCCTCTTAGTTATTTTAAAAGAATTTCAACAATTGGTATCAGAGCCATCTTCTCAAGAGGATTAGTTTTAAGGTACTAGAAGCACAAAAATCAAGATGTCAAAAAGAGAGGTACCCAAGTTCAACAGAGATAACTTTCTTGCATAGAAAAGTTTGATGAAGCTACACCTTAGAGGACTTGGAGATTATGCACAACCTTGGATTTTAGTAGAACAAGTTGATCTAGCAGGAGCTCTAACTGCTGAAGATTTGAAGAAAAATAAAGATCACAATTAGGCGATGTTGGAGATTGCCTCTACCCTAAGCTATGCTGAATTTGATGATATCAAAGGCCTTAAGAATAAAAAGTAGATGTGGGATGCCCTAGACACCATCTATGGAGGAGACAAAAATGTTCAAAGAGCCAAGTCAAATAGCCTTAGAGGTAGGTTTGATGACATGAGAATGGAAGAAGGTGAGAATATTGCTCAATATGTTGCTAGAATAAAAGAAGTTGTTAGTGCAATAAAAGGTGCTACTGGTAAATTAGATGATGATACTATGCTAAGTAAAGTCTTTAGAACACTGTTGCCTATGTATGCCATTAGAGTGTTTGCAATCCAAGAGCTAAGATGTATACCAGGAAATGATTTAACCCTTGAAGTTTTGGTAGGAGGACTCACTACTTTTGAGCTATCTAATTTTTACAACTACAAACTAGAGAGTATTGTATCAACTTTCAAAGAAAATTTGTTACTAACGAATTCTAAGGAGGTAAAGTAGAAGAAGAAGAAGAAAAGAAAGATAAAGTACGCATCTAGTGATAGTAGCACAAATGAGGAAGACATTGAACAATTGGAAGCATTGTTGGCAAGAAGATTTCACAGAGGAAAAGGTAAATTAAAAGGTAAGCTACCTATCATTTGTTTTAATTGCAACGAAGTTGGCCATATTGCAGCAAGATGTACTTAGAAGAAGAACTTCAAAGAAGGGAAAAAGCACAGAAATAGAAGAGAAGATGATGGAAGAGACTACAGAGACAAAGGCAAGAAGTCATGCTACATTGGTGATGAACATTACTATGATGAAAATGATGATGAAGTGGTATATGTTGTAATGAAGGAAAAATTTGATGAGGATGAGGCAACTACACTTATGACTTGTGTGAACAAGAATGACAAATGGATCATTGACAGTGGATGCTCACATCACATGATTGGAGACAAAAGTAAGTTCATTGCGTTAACCTGTTATGATGGAAATAGTGTAAGATTTGGTAATGATGCACCATGTTTAATAAAAGGAAAAGGATCTATCAAACTCACAGAGAAGATTTCATGTGGCAATGCTTATTATGTTGAAGGATTGAATTATAACTTGTTAAGTGTATCAAAATTGAATAATTTGGGGTGCAAAGTTGAGTTTGAAAATAAATCAACCAAGATATATCATACAAATAGAAACTTGATTGGAAAAAGTGATCAAACTAGAAGTAATCTGTTCTATTTGGACATAGAAGATGCTACTTGTCTTATTGCAAAATTTGATGATGTATGACTTTGGCACAAGAGATTATGTCATGTCAAATTTGATAATTTGATTAGTATTAGTAACATGAAAAGAGTTAGAGGTTTTCCTAAGTTGAAGAAACCAAAAAATATAATGTGCAAACAATGTTAGCTAGGCAAGATGACAAAGTCAAGCTTTAAAAGAAAAGCTTATACCTCTAAGGAAATACTTGAAATTTTTACTTGTGTGGACCTATCGAAGTGCAACACTACAAATGAGATAAGTACATAATGTTGTTTGTTGATGATTACTCTAGGATGATGACTGTTATGTTTCTTAAACAAAAACCAAATGCTTTTCAAATGTTTAAATGGTATTTGGTGAGAGTGGAAAAGGAAATAGGTAAGAGTTTAAACTGCTTGAGATCAAAGAGAGGAGGTGAATTCACTTCAAATGAGTTTGAGATCTATAATGATAGAGGAATCAAGAGATAGACAACTGCACCTAGGACCTCTCAAAAAATGGAATTGCTGAAATAAGAAATAGGTCTATAATGGATTGTGCCAGGACACTCATGATTGAGAAAAATGTTGTCCTAAAATACTAGAGAGAAGCTGTAAGTACTATAGTATACACCTTGAACCATGTGCAAGTCAAGAAAGGTACTCACTCAACACCTTTTGAACTATATTATGGTCATCCACCTAATGTGAAATATTTTAAGGTATTTGGAAGAAAATTCTATATTCTCAAAGATGTTAGGAGTGAAAAGTTTGATACAAAGAGTGAAGAAGGTATATTCCTTGGTTACTCCATAATAAGTAAAGCTTACAAGTGTTTAAATACTAACACTAGCAAAATTGTGGGAAGTGCAAATATGAATTTCAATGAATTTAAAGAAGCACATGAGGCTAAATCTACAAAAGAACTAGAAGAATACAAGTCATTTGTATACTATTATGAAGGAATGCCTACTGAAGAAGATGCTACAAATCATGCAACAAACCAACAACTAGTCTCAACAACTGTCAAGTCACATCTTGTGAATGTCGGGTTACATTCAGATGTCGAGTTGGAGGATGAGGAAAATGCACAATCTAACTCTAAGATTAGCACACATGAAAGAGATTATAAAACACCTAACAAAGATGTACATAGTGATACTAAAGCTAAGAGACAAAATGTAGCTACAAGAACTGAGCCTAGACTATCCAAATATGTCAAAAGACACCACCCTATAGATCAAATCATTGGAGACAAAGATGCAAGGCCAATGATAAGAAATAGGTTGAGAAGTGAATCAAGTTTGTTAACCATTAAGGAACCTAAGACAATGAGAGATGCATTTGAAGATGATGACTAGTACAAGGCTATGGAAGAAGAAATTCAATAGATAGAAAAGAACAAGACTTGGAATCTATTTCCTAGACTAGAAGAAAGGAATATGATTGGCACAAAATGGGTATTTAGAAACAAATTAGATGAGAATGGTGAAGTGACAAGAAAAAATGCAAGACTAGTTTGCAAAGGTATGGACAAGAAGAAGGAACTGAATATGGTGAAACATTTGCCCCTGTTGCAAGAATGGAAGGAGTGAGAATTCTACTTGCTTATGTTGTATATAAAGGTTTTAAATTTTATCAGATGGATGTTAAGTTTGCATTTCCGAATGGCATAGTAGAAGAAGAAGTCTACATGGAACAACCAGAAGGTTTTGTTGATAAAAATAATAAGAACATGGTATGTAGATGCACAAAGCTCTATATGGATTGAAACAAGCACCAAGAGCATGATATGAGAGACTTCATACTTATCTTGTTAAGATTGGATTTGAAAGGATAGATGATAATAATAATTTGTACATGAAGATAGATAAAGAAAAAGGTATACTATTATCTAAAATATTTGTTGATGACATAATATTTGGAGGACAAGATGTTTTGTGTAAAGATTTTTCAAATCAGATGAAGCAAGAATTTGAAATGTCAATGTTTGTGGAGATCAAATTCTTTGTGGGATTACAAGTGTATCAAATGAAATATGGTGTATCTATTACTTAGTCAAAATATGTCAAGGAGATATTGAAGACATTTGGACTTGAGGATTCAAAACTAGTAAGTACACCTATGGTGACAACACTCAAGCTATCAAAGAATGATGATTCAACCGAGGTCAATCAAACATTATATAGATCCATGATTGGTAAATTGCAATATGCAGTACACAATAGACTTGATATTGCATTAGCCGTGGGTATAGTTGCAATATTCTCTGCTAATCCTAGATAAAATCACTTGATGATTGTGAAAAGGATAATGGGATACTTGAAAGGAATAGAAGAGTATGGTTTAGACTATAAAAAGAATGAAAAGTTTGAACTGAAAGCCTACACTGATGTTGATTGGGTTGGAAATATTGATGATAGAAAGAGCACTAGTGGAGGAACATTCTTCTTAGGTAGAAGACTTGTTACATGGACTAGCAAGAAGTAGAGTTGTACTTCCCAATCTACTGTTGAAGTAGAGTATGTTGTTGATGCTACTAATTGCACAAAAATTGTATGGATCAAACAACTTTTTAAGGGAATGAAGGAAGAAATCATAGAACCAGTGACACTTTATTGTGATAATAAAAGTGCTATAAATATATCAAAGAATCTTGTAATGCATACAAAGACAAATCAAATTGCAATAAAGTATTGTTATGTAAGGGAATTGGTTCATGATAAAGAGGTGAAGATGAAATATATTAACACAAAGGAGCAAATTGCTGATATCTTCACCCAAGCATTACCTAAGGATGCTTATGAGTATCTAAGAGATAAAATAGGGGTGATACCCCTATCAAAGGCTATGTAAAAGATAGAGGGAATATCCTGCATCAAACAAGCTGACATTCAATTTCATAAAAATTGATGCAAATGATCTTACTTTAGGAATTGCCTAAAGTAGTCACAAAACAAGAATTACAAATCACTCACAAGTAAGGTGACAGAGGGAGAAAATTGAAGAGCCTGCAAAAGCCTATGTCTACATATATCAAAGATGCCAAGTGTTAAGTATATGTCTTTGGCATTGTTGTCAAAGAGGGAGAAAGTACATTAAACTAATCAAGGGAGATGATCAAGGGAGAAAGTATATTACTCATTAGTTTGGTAAGAAAGAAAGAGGGAGAAAGCATAAAGCAATCAAAGGAAGGATCATAACAAAAAGAGGGAGAATCGGATATATTTTGCTGATCCATGATAGAAGAGAATTAGAAAAGAAGGAACTTAGAGGGAGTTATATTTTGTAACCTAATCAGAAGAGCGAGTTGCTCATAGAGGGAGAAGATTTAATCACAAGCTTTCTTTTTGGTATTGCCTTACTATTTTAACCTAGTTAGTTTGATGGAACAAGATGTTCATCATTTGTTTGACTATTTGATCACTTTGGTTTTCCATCAACGCTAAAGAGGAAGATTGTTGATATATGATTGAAAAGATCATTTGAGTAGAAAGATTGTTGAAGAAGACTATGTGTTTCAATCATTATTTTTTCACTGATGTCAAACCTACTACATGTTCATAAGACAATTGCTTATATGTTTCAAGCACTATCACTTAGTTGATTGATGAGGAGGATTTGATCAACAAGATGTAACAAAACTACCTAGAGGGAAGGTTGAGTTATGATTATGTATTAAAGTGAAAGAATCAATTAAGATAGTGATAACATAATGTATTGATGATCTACTTGAGGTTACAAAAAGATTGGCTACACTTAGAAAGTTCAAAAGAATAAGGTTAAAAAAAGTTCATTTGCCAAGCTTGACCAAGTTGATAGAAGGTGCCGAGCAAAGTTAGTGCAAGTCAAGAAAAAAGTTAGTTGGAGTCAAGTGAAAGAAAATTCTAGTGGATGCCAAGTTAGTAGATGTTGAAAAAAATTTAGTTGATGTAGAGCACCAGTATAATCCAGTTGATGCCAAGTGATGTTACAGTAGATGTTGAGTAATACAGTATGTGTCAAGTATCAATAAATTGATAATGTCGAGCTGCTACATTATGAAAAGATCAAAGATTCACCAAATAAAAGCTGACAAGTTTTTTTCTTAGAACTTGTGAATCAGGGGGAAGATAATATTGATGAGCTGGTGGCTCAGAATCTTATGTAAACCATTTTGGAGGTGAATTCAAATCAATTCTAAGAGAAGTTTCTAGAGAAGACAAGATATGGGTTAGATACATTGTATCCTACCTAATCCATCAAAAAACCTAATTTTGGTGATGGATAATGAGTTGGAAAAGTATTCTAATTTCCTATATGTAGGGATGTTTGGTCATGAAGAAAAGAGGTTAGAAAGTTTGGATGCAAAATTTTGTTAAGGAGAAGGAAGGGGGTTTGCTTCATCAAGTGACTCAAGAGAAGTCGTCTGCAATGGTGTACTAAGCAAGAAGGCTTAAAGAGGATGAATGCTTGAAGGGTGAACAAGTTGTTAGAACTACAAATATTGGGAGCCAAGTAGAGTTGAGGACTGAATAGTGATCTATAATCTGCAAGTAAGGTTGTAAGTTGTATTAGATCAAAGCTCTACTGTTTCTTTCTAACAATTGTACCAACCTAGGGTAAATCCTTTGGAGTAAGGTTGACTTAATAGTCATTGGAAAATCCTTTAATAGGGTGGCATTCCAAGTGAATGGCCTAAAGTCCTCTAAATATGCTCACTTTTAACAAGGTGATTGAAATCCCTTAATTGGGTCACATTTAACAGTTTGTATTGTAACCTTTAACAAACTTGGCCTTTAACAAGGCATCACTTCAAAAGAATGAAAAATGAGTAGCATGTTACTGGTGGTTTTTCCCAAATTGGGTTTCCATGTTAAATCATTGTGTCAAATTTGTTGATGGATATGTTGTGTTTTATACTTTACATTTCTACATGTTGATTTGATAGTAACATACCAGTTTTGGTTAACACACAATGAATGCATGCATAGTTAAGAATGCTTTATGGGTTCACTGAATTGTGAAAAGTCCTATATGTACATCTAGACCTTGAATAATTGATTCATCCCCCAATCTCAATTATTCTAAAAGAATTCCAAGAGATCAAGCTAAGGAAGTGCTAAGTTGATGTGTGAAGTGTGTGAATTAGCCAGAAAGTGATTAGAATAAAGAGTTTGAGTGACATAGAGATCTGAACAAGCAAGGTAGTGATAAACCTAACAAATCATTTCACTTTTACTTTCTTACCAATGTAAAAGAAAAATTTCTTAATCGAATGGACCTAATAGTCTTATGAAATCCTAAATGGTAACATTCTTTTGAGTATTTTGTAAATCCTTTAGAGAAGGCCACTCTTTATAAATGTCAAGGAGTGATAAAGTATAGATGATATTTGGTGTAAATACTCTAATAAGGACACTTTAAAAATGTATTTTTAACCTTTAATAAGGTTGGCTCCTAACAACGATCACATTACAAGAGTAAAATATTTGGGTTGCTAGATCCCAAGTGGTTTTTCCCTTTACAAGGTTTCCACATTGAATACTTGTGTCAAAATTGTGTGGATGCTAATTGTGTTGCATATTTATTTCATGTTAAATATTTATTGTTGCAACTCGATATAAGATGGATGATTACTCTAATACTTAGTATAGTAAGAAATATTTAGTTGACAAAATGATGCAAAGTTTTTATTAGTTAAGTTATTATGTTAGATATGGTTACCAAGTTAATAATCCAAAAGTTTAAATAAGTTTAAGTTGGTGAAAAGTGTTTCTAAGGCCTAAATGATAATTGGTTATAAATGATTCAACCCCAAAAAATTTGTATTAGAGTTGAGTGCTTAAAGGAAAAGTTTTAAGGGACGTAAGCTAAAGATCCAAAAATTTATAAGAGAGAGGTACCTAAGTTGAACAAGGAGAGTTTCTCTTCATGAAAAAGAAAACTGAGGTCACATCTATTTGAGATTGGAGATAATGCATTGTATTATATGGACAACCAATAAACTACTCCAAGACCTCCTATGATAGTAGAGGAAATGAACCAGAAGAAAAAACAAAACCATCTAATGATTGAGATTGCTTCTGCAATGAATGATGTTCAATTTCATGATGTCAAGGACTATGCTATTGCTAAAGAAATATGGGAAAAACTGATACCAATACATGGTGGAGATCAAAATGTAATGAGATTTAAATAAGAAAGTATAAGAATTAAATCTGATGACAGGAGGATGAAAGAAAGAGAAAACATTGTTCAATATGTCAACTTGTTTGTGAAGGTTGTTTCCAAAAGGAAGGAATTGATTATTGTGAGATTGTTTCACGCATAGCTAGATTGGAAGGACTCAAAACTTTTTTGGCTTTTGCAAATAACAAGAAATTCAAAGTCTATCAAATGGATGTTAATTTTGCATTTCTGAGTGCAATATTAGAATAAGATGTATACATTGAACTATCTAAATGATTTGTGGAGCCAAACTAGAAGTACCTAATATATAAATTGAACAAAGCACTGTATAGACTAAAGAAAGCACTGAGAGCATGGTATGAAAGGTTTCATTCATATTTGATCAAGATCAGATTTGTTAGAATACGTGAGTATAATAATCTGTATTTAAAAAATGAAGGTAAAAATAAGGTACTGATTGCTGAGATTTTTGTAGATGATATAATATTTGGTGGTAATGATTTGTTGTGCAAGTAATTTGTTAATAAGATGAGTAAGGAATTTGAGATGTCTATGTTTGGTGAGATTAAAAAATTTATTGGTATAGAAGTTCATCAAATACAAGGAGGCATATATGTGAGCTAATCTAAGTACATAAAGGAGATATTGAAGACATTTGGTATGGATGAGTCAAAACTAGTGAAAGACCTATGGTCACTAGATGTAAATTATCTAAGGAAGACACTATTGCTAAAGAAAATGAGATACAACATAGATCAATGATTGGGAAGTTACATTATGTTGTACACATTATAATTCATATTGAAAATGTAGTTGGTATAGTTGCAAGGTTTTTCTCTAATCTTAAGGAAACCCATATGGATGGGGTATGAGGGTATTCGAATACCTAAAAGGAATAGAAGACTATGGATTATGGTACAAGAAAGAACACAATTTTGAGCTTAGAGTTCACACTAAAGCTGATTGGGAAGGAAATATTGATGACATAAAAAGTATTAGTGGTGGAGATTTATTTTTAGGAGAAAGACTGATTACATGGTTGAACAAGAAATATAGTTGTATACCACGATCTACAACTAAAGTCGAGTATGTTTTTGTTGCTATTAATTGTTCAAATACTATTTGGATTAAGAAACTACTAGAAGGTATGCAAGAATAATTTATTGAGCTTATTACTATCTATTATGATAACAAAAGTGCAATTAACATATCCAAGAATCCTGTGATGCATGCAAAAACCAAGCATATATCTATCAAGTATCACTACATGAGGGAGCAAGTACAAGAGAAGCAAGTAAGATTGAGGTATGTGAAGTTTAAGGAGAAAATTATAGATATATTCACAAATCCATTGCCTAAGGATTCTTTGGAGTATCTACGATGTAAGTTAGGGGTCCTTCCCCTATCCAAGATTCAATTAATGGATGATCATATATATATATATATATATATATATATATATATATATATATAGTTTTTTGGAGTTCATGCAAGATTTAAGGACTATTTCTTGAAGTTGTGAAAGTGACTATAATAAAGCTGATGTAATAAGTACATGCAAGGTACATGGTATAACTACAAGGTTTTATAGGCTTCTCATTGAAACTTATAGTTACCTTTGGTATTGTTGTCAAAGGGGGAGAGAATCAGAATGGGAGAGAACTTGTATTAGAATGGAAGAGAATTAGAATGCAATAGTTTCATGATTTTTGTCAAGGGGGGAGATCAGTAAGAAAGGAAGATGATAAATAAAGAAAGTATCTATTAAGGTGATAGCCTACGGGGTAGAATTAGTGAGAAATTGTCAAAGTAAAGAGGAGATGCAAGAACCTAATATTGAATCTATTACAAAGAACCTAAATAAAGTCATAGAGCTGAAGAGATGTGTTGGCATTATGAAATATGGATTATTTTAATATCTTATATGTTTACATGTCATCATTAATGCCAAAGGGGGAGATTGTTATCTCCAACTGATAATTTTGTTAATGCATGTGAAAGAGTCATATCAATTGTTATGTTGTCATTGATGTTAAGCCTTAGTTGGTTAGACATTATGCTAATTTATTAGAGTTCCATATCATTTGATTAATAAATAAGATTTTATAGATGAAGAGGATTTGAAGAAAGTATGATGATGTGAGTGTTGATAAGTGTATGGTATTCAATTGGCACTTTAATGAGTTAGAGTCTAATAATATAATGTTGGTTTGATTATTTTACACGATCTCAACATTTGAGAAAAATTATAAAATCATGTATAAGAAAGATAGTTTGGCTGCTGAATGAAGAAACACAATATTAAATGAGTTATTATGGTTGTCACCAAGAACCTATTAAAGAAGTGAATATTTTTAGTGCTAACCAAATAATTACAGTGTTAACCAAGTCTAGTATTGACCAAGAAAGATGTAGTCTTCATAGAGCATGAAAAAGAAGATCAAGTTTAGAAAAGATAATCTAAGGCTGACATTTGATAAAAATTAAGATTATTTGAGAAATTTTAAAGATAAGAATGAAGTTAGCTATGAGATCAAAAACTTGAGAAGTTTAAAGAAGATATAACAAAGGAGATTTAATGATTTAAATTAAAGCACAAAGTTCAAGGAGCAAGTAAATTCCATGAGCATCTAGATTCAATGAATCTAAACTTGATGAAGATTTGAGGATTTTGATTAAGTAACAAAAGTTGGAAAATTCTAGTGGAACATAAGAAATTTTATATTCAAGGGATGAACACAATATTTATTGTTGTCAAGAATATAGTTAGAAGGTGAACCGAGAAGAGCAATATTGGGAAGATCAAGAAAAGGAGGTGCTAAGTTGATGTGTCAAGTGTGTGAGTCAGATAGAAAGGGATCAAAATAAAGAGTTTTAGAGACATAGAGATCAAAACAAGAAAGGTAGTGCTAAACCTAATAGATCATTTCACTGATATTTTCTTACCATTGTAGTAGAAAAATATCTTAACTGAGTGGACCTAAATATCTTCTGAAATCCTATATGGTAACATTATTTTGAGTGTTTTGTAATTTCTTTAGAGAAGGCCACTCTTTAGAAATTGTAATGAGTAATAAGGTCTATATGATATTTGGTGTAAATCCTCTAACAAGGTCATACTAACAATGTGTATGTAACCTTTAAAAAGGTTGGATCCTAATAGAGCTTACTTTAGAAGAGTAAAATATTTGGGTTGCTGATTCCCACATGGTTTTCCCTTTACAAGGTTTCCACATTAAATACTTGTGTCAAAATTGTGTGGATGCTTATTGTGTTGCATGTTTATTTCATGTTAATTATTTACTATTGCAACTCAGTACAAGCTAGACGGTTACTCTGATACTTGGTATAGTAAGGAATATTAAGTTGACATAATGATGCAATGTTTCTATCAGTTAAGTTATGTTGTCAGATTTGGTTATTGAGTTAATGATCTGAAAGTTTAAATAGGTTTAAGTTGGTGAAAAGTGTTTTCAAGGCTTGTAGGATAACTGGTTATAATTGATTCACCCCTAGTCTCAGTTATCTGACATGTATATCCATGTACTCAATATTGATGAATATGTTTTGACTCATTTGTTGGATATATGCAAAAATAATTGAGGTTTTTTAGATTTGATGAATTCACCTAGCACTACTAATGTTCAAGATAGGGATGAGGTAAAATTTTAACATTTTCTTTCAATTAAATTTCATCATTTTATCATAACATGTTAAACTACATTTACAAATGAGTACATGTATTTTTAAGTTTTATAGTTGTTATCAAGGATTTTGGGTTATTAACTTGCTTTATTTATATTTTTCCTATTTATAGTGCCCTTCACAACTTCCTACTAAATCTTTTATCATTTTATCTTCTCAGGAGTCCCAATCTTGAAATATGGGGCAAACATGATAGAGGCTGGAGGTATTCATGTAGATTCTTATTTGAAGACCTCTTGTGATATAATTTTGGATTACTTGTGTTTGTGACAAAAATCCCTAACACCTACATCTACAATGATAACATTTCTTATCACTTACCATGCAGGTTGTGCCTCCTAGCATAAGAGATCCAACTTAGGCTCTAGTATATATTTGTTTTTTTAAATCTCTTTAGAAATCCCTAATATCTACATTTAAAAATATAACATTTTATTAGTTACCATATAAATTGTGCCACATACTAGCAATGATTCATCACTAGTTGTGCATCCCATTAGCACATGAGATTTGACTTGGGATCTAATGCATTTATTGTCTAGTATTTATTTCCTATTAGATTTTTGAATTTGATCACACATAAATATATACTATCTGATAAATATCTCAAGTTATGGCTTCTACTAGAAACACTAGAAATCCTAATTCATCAGTAGATGTGTCCTCTATTAACACTGGACATCCATTTGAGGCTTTAGTGTGCATTCCATTATTAGTATATGTTGACTTCTACAACTTTTTTATTTGTTTTATATTTCCTCTTAAAAGAACCATTAAGACTATTGATTGTCTCTATACGTCATTAAGTTTTTAGGAGTCTTTCTTATCCAAAAAGGAGCCCAATACCATTATCATTCAACCCATGTGTAGAATACAAAAATTAGGTAATCAACAAATCAACTACCAACAAATCACAACCCTAATTTAAGTTGTTTTTCATATTAATTTTAGATAATATATTTGATATAGTATTTTAATTCTTCTTGTGTAGACACATGGCGAGCCACATACTACTCTTCAAAGGGGCTTAGTTTTGATGATATGATAGATTCATAGATATTGATAGAGATATAAATATGTAGTTGCGGCCATTACATAAAATTTATCTATATTTGACTCTTCGACATTTGTATTGTATACATTCGACTCTCCTAAATTTAATCATAACTCGATCAAGTTATGTAGAACTAGGAAAAAAAGAGAAATGGTGGGTTAGTCGAAGGGAGAGGGAGGGATCAAGGGGGTTAGAGAGAGGTTAGGGGTCAATGAGACAAAGAGATAGATTTTAGGGGTTAGGAGTTAAATAATAAAGGATTAAGGGTTAGAAGAGAGAGAGAGAGAGAGAGAGGTTTGAGAGGGGAAGAGAGAAGTTAGCTCAACCAATGAGAATGGGGGGTTAGGGGTTAGAGAGATGGGGTTAGGAGTTAGGTAGAGAGAGATGTAGGTTAGGGTTTTGATAGGGTAGTAGAGGGGTTAGAAAGAGAGAGAGAGATTAGGGCCAATAATAGAGGGGGTTTAGGGGTTAGAGAGAAGGGGCTTAAGGGTTAGAGAAAGAGGGGGCTATGAGTTATACAAAGAGAGATGGGTTAGGGGTTTGAAGAGAGAGAGAGAGAGAGAGAGAGAGAGAGAGAGAGAGAGAGAGAGAGAGAGAGAGAGAGAGAGAGAGAGAGGGGTGTTACTGTGTGTGTGTGTGTGTGTGAGGGGTGGGAGAGAAAGATGTTATGGTTTGAGAGAGGGAGAAATAATGAGATGCTATGGTTTTGAGAGGGGAGAGAGAAAGAGAGGTTAGGGGTCTGTGAGAGAGGAGGTTAGGAATTTTATATATATATATATATATATATATATATATATATATATATATATATATATATATATATATATATATATATATATATATATATATATATATAGAGAGAGAGAGAGAGAGAGAGAGAGAGAGAGGAGTTGGATAATGATTGAGGATAATTAGGGGTTTTAGAGGGATGGAGAGAGAGAGAGAGAGAGAGAGAGAGAGAGAGAGAGAGAGAGAGAGAGAGAGAGAGAGAGAGGTAGGTTAGAGGTTTGAGAGGGGGGAGAGATAGATTAGCTCAGTTAATGAGAAAGAGAGGTTAGGGGTTAGAGAGATGGGGTTGGGAGTTAGATAGATAGATAGATAGATAGATAGATAGAGAGAGAGAGAGAGAGAGAGAGAGAGAGAGAGAGAGAGAGAGAGAGAGAGAGAGAGAGAGAGAGAGAGAGAGAGTAGGGGTTAATGAGAAAGGGGGTTGTGAGGTTAGAGAGAGGGGGGCTAGGAGTTGTACAAAGAGATGAAGGGGTTAGGGGTTAGCCTAGAGAAAGAGAAAGAGAGAGAGGCTTAGGGGTTAAGGGTTAGAGAGAGAGAGGGGTTATGAATATATGTGATTGTATATACAAAAATAGAATAAAAATATTTAATTATATATTAATTTAGTTATATAATTATAAATATTTAATTTTATATTTATACACACACACACACACACACACACACACACACACACACACACACACATGAATTTAGTTCTATACTTATAAATATTTAGTTAGCTTATGATAGAGATAATCCAATCAGGTTATTTCTATCATAATAACCTGATTGGGTTATGTAAATGCAATGTTTGCATTCACTCATTCATTACCTAATTAGGTTATTTAAAAAACTAAACCTGATCAAATATGGCTTGGTAATGGCCATGGGAGTTGACCCAAAGTCTTGGGATCTCTTTTTTCCTCCAATTTCAACCACTTTGATATTTTTTCATCTTCTTAGATGAATTCTTGGATTTACCTTCATTAGGTTTACAAATGATAAAGCGAGTATCCCTAAAAACACAACCATAATCTCATATGTCTTCTTAGCTTTCTAAACATATACTTTTTTACTTTTTTGGACAAAATTAACATTGTAAACTTTAATTAGTGTTATCACTAGCTTTACAGTCCTCACAAACATATGTCTAACTTTTTTAAAAATAATTTTAAAAATGCTTAACCAAATAAAAAATAAATTGCATATCATCATTTTATATGTCATTTGATACACATAAAAAAAATATTTGAAATTATTTTGATGCAAGTTATGCCTTGCACACAAATGGGTACTAAACATTCAGGTTGCAATCACTTCAATAATTTATTTAAAAAAAATACTTAGTAAAAAATTACACAAAAATACACAACTTCTAGATATCACTCTTAACTGTCATCCTACCAAAGGGATTCCCAAAATATTTAATATAACAAGGTCTTTTTTTTGCACACAAAAATAGCTATGCTAACTTTTCTAAAAAAATTTAGGAGCTATTTATTGTGTGCACAGGGTTTCATCCACCAAATCTTATCTATTTTGTAAAAACTAATAGTTTAGAATGTAGATTCAGAGTACTAAAACTTACATTTTTTACGCATCTTGTCATTTTGAGTATAGATGATCCTCAAGCATGTTCTCCAAATTTAGGTTTACCAGATTTGAGAAAAAAGGTGTCCACTTATACCCCCTTTTTGTACACTATCTTGGTGCACTTACCTATAAACTAAACTATAAGGTACAAACCTATTTGAAAATAAGGTTGTAGAAGCTAAAGTATGAGATGGAAAATATATTTTAGAATCTTAGTCATGAAAACTAAACTATGAATTAAAAAAAAATTGAAAGATGGTAGGAACAACTAAATTATGAGATGAAATTCAATTTATAAAGATAATAGAAAAAAAAAGGTTTGAAATGAAATCTAATTTTTGAAGATGATAGGAACAAATAAATTGTGAGATAGAAACTTATTTTGTAAAGATAATAGTAAAAATAAACTATAAAACCTATTTATGAGATGAAAATCTATTTATAAAGATGGTTGTAGAAACTCAACTATAAGGTAGAAGTTCATTAGTAAAGATGGTAGTAGAAACTAAACTATAAGGTGGAAACCCATTTTATTATAAAGACACTATAGAAACTAAAATATGAGTTGAAAACCTATTTATAACAATAGTTGTGGAAACTAAACAATTAGGTGGAAACCTGTTGTAAAAATGGGGTGGAAACTAAACTATAAGATATAAACTCATTTGCCAAAAAAGGTTGTAGAAATAAAATTATGAGATGAAAAGCATATTTGTAATAATATTTATGGAAATTATGAGATGGAAAACATATTTAGAATAATATTTATGCAAACTAAAACTGAAGTAGAAATCCATGTGAAATATGATAGGAACAATTAAGTTATGAGATGAAATCCAATTTGTAAAGTTAATAGAAGAAATGAAACTATGAAATGAAACTCAATCTGTAAAGATAATAGAAACAAACTAAATTATGAGATGAAATCTAATTTGTAAAGATAATTTGAATAGAAAACCTAAAATCAAATAGTGGTGACTACCTAGGGGAAGCCCAAACAAGACTATCAACTCAAAACAAGATAAATCAAACCTAAACCAAACATGACGAATCAAACTAGGGAAGAAACTTCCCAAAAAATCAAATGAGAAACCCTAAACACTCATCAAACTAGAGGGAAAGCATGAAGAAATGACAATGATACCTATGAATAAGAAACACACAAGAAATAGGCTAAAATATGAGATGAAATAATGTTCTATGAACATAAAGATCACCAAATAAAATAAAAAGTCATAATCTTGGGGCTTCAAAAACATGAATGAGAAAAATCACCTCGAGAATGAAGTTAAATAGACTCCCTTATGTAGTGACATAATCACCGTAATGACCAAAACTATAAAACTAGGGTTTTAACATTTGAAACTCTAATGTCCAAACTTGGTGACCTAAAGAATGAGTTATAGAGTAATTAGACTTGTCAATGTTTGACAAGTTTGCAACTTCATAGACAAATAAGACCAAAAAAAGGAGAAGGAACTTTTAGACCATTAGATTCATGAGATATTGTATGATCAACAACTCAGATGCATTCAAAGATTTGACCTAACCAAGCACAAGGAAAAAGTAGAAATGGAGAATCAAATATGTCAGCATTGCACTCATCTACAACTTCAACAACTCTGAAGGTCGCAAAAAATCCAAGACTTGGAGAAGAAGGAAAACATAGAAAATACACAAAACCTTATTGACTCAAAGATTCAAAAGGATTGTTAGGGGCCACCTAAGGCAAAACTCAACTATTAGGAACATTGAAAAGTGAACATAATCTATTGTACCGAGTTTACAAGGTGGCCAACAGACAAAAGAAAATATACTAAAAATAAGAAAAGTGGGTCCCCTTTTTGGGTAAGTGTTTAAAATGGTGTTTGTGTTGTGACACCATAACAAGTGATAACCTAGATGCTAAATATTAGGTACTAATTTGTGTACTACAATAGATAATACTAACTTCGGCTTTAAATTAGGGTTTACATTAGGGGTTTAAATAGGTGCTAGTTATGTGCTACTAAAATACACACTAATTAGCTACTAAATTTAGTGTTAATTTAGGCACTAAATTACGCTTTAAATTAGGCACTACTAATTTAGGTGCTAAATTAAGTACTGATTTAGGCACTAATTTTTTTTCCAAATTAGGTGTTAAATAGCGTCTGATTTAGCATTTACTTATTTTAATTGGTGGAAACAATGCCAAAAAAAGTATCGTCCTTAAAATAGTTGTAATTTTTTAGAAAATTAGAAAAAATTACATTAAAATAGTGGGTAGATGCAAAAAAGAGAGCTAATTTCCTATTTTGTAGTGGTTTAAGTTTCTTGCAAGAAATTGATTCCACTTTTGGCCAAAATTGGTAGTGTTTTGCTTAATTTTTAGAATTCATTAAAATGGACCTAATAATTTGAAGCACATAAAGATTGGAAGTTTAAAAGGGTCAATAATACCAAACATAATACTCAAACTCTAGTTTTCAAATCCCTAATTTTTTTCAAAACCTAGATTTTACAAATTGATTTTCAATAAGCAATTCTAAAAATCATTATTTAAAGTTTTTTTAGGGATCATAGCATACCTTGTACAACAACCCTAATTTGAGCTAAATGAAAATGTTTTTTGAATTATTTTGGAAAAATATTTAAAAGATACTCAAGATTATTGAGGAAGTTTTTTAAATAATAATTAGCATCTTTATTTTAATTAATTTTCTATTAGTTACGATTCTAGTTTTGAAAACCCATTTAGTATGAATTTTTTTTATAAATCTAGATCTAAACTTATAATTTTTTAAATTCTTTTTAAAATAAAAAATAATTGTCTAAATATTGTTATTGTATAATTTACTTTTCAAAAACATTAAAACTAAAAGTCTATTAAAAATAATAAAACATATTATTTCAAGTATATGGACGAATTCAATAAAAAATATATTTGGAAAATATACAAAAAATACAATTGAAGAAAATTTATATATTTAAAATTTGCACTATCTTATCTATTGTGGGTTTTAATTTTGTTTAACAAATTGCAAAAGCCATCTTCATACATGTATGGTATGTCTTTTCTAGTGATATTGGCATGACCTATGAAGCTATAGTTCCACAACTAACTTGGCTCCCCAAGCCTTTCCAAAGCCAAACCCAACAAAAAGTGAGTCTCCAATTTAGATTTTAAAAAATTGGATCTTGTTTTAAAATTATGTACACACATTATGTTTTTAGAAATAGGATCTTATTTCTTTTATTGGCATTTTAATTTTTTCTAATGATTTTTTAAATTAATGGGATCTTGAAAATTATTAAATAACATGATCTTGTTATTTATCCATTATGTAAATAACAAGATCACATTTTAAAAATGTAATATCTTGTGTTATAAATTTAATCTTAGGATCACGATGTATAATAGGATATCATTCTTAAAATAATGAGATCCCATTTCTTGCATTAGGATTTTAACCCATCAACTGGATCTTTTTGCAACATGCAATATGGGTAAGTCTTAATATTTTTCCTCTTCATATCTAGTTGGACTCTATTTTTGAGGAAATTGGAGAGGCCTTAAGGGATTCCCTAATGGTGGATTTAGATTTTTCTAATATTTTTCATTCTACCTATGCTAAGAATCTTTTTGATATAGAGTCTTCCAAGGGCCTTCCGGTTGAGATTAAACTATGTACACCAAAGGGATCTTGAATTCAACCTCTTGATTTTGAACGTCTTCCTTTTATATGTAGAAAATGCTTTAAAATTGGGCATATTGCGGTGAAGTGCAAAAGTGAAAAAATTAAAACTAAGAAACCTCCCTTGTGATGGAAGGGGGCTTCGTCACAACACTACATGGTAGTGAAGAATTCCTGTCATAAGGAGGACATTCCTACAGAGGCTACCAATTTTGATAAGGGATAGGATGGGGTTGTGATTCCTTCTTTTGCCATGTTCAAAGATTCTTCTTCTAGTTCCAATTCAAAGGAGACTACGATGGTTGTTGGTTAAACTCAAGGCAAAATTTCTAGTTTTGTGTGTGTCTTGTCTCTTTCTAGCAGAGTGTTGACCTACTTAGGTTGCTAGTTCATCTTCTCACCAGTCTTCTGTTGGTACTCTAAGTGTTGGCTCTTTCCAAAGTATCAATGTTTTGCATGTTTTATTTGATGGGGCTTCTCCAACAAGGGTTTCTTGTGTTGGTCCTGTTAGATTGTGGTGACGCGAAATTGGTTCTTGCGGCAGTATTGAGCTGTAAGGGATTACGGATTGTAATAAGATCGGACTTGCTGTTTGGTGGACATAGCCCAGGGATTGGGTGAACCACGTTAAATCTTGGTGCCTTGTGTTCATTTCTGTGTGTTCTATTATTTTTTCTGTTATTGGTTATATTTGCATGTAGTTTTTATTTCTGTCCGTGGTTTATCCTAACAAGTGGTATCAGAGAAAGGTTGTCTTTCAGTTATCCTCTGCAGGAAAGTCTCACAGTTAAGTGGGAGTCTCACAGTTGAGTGGGAGCGATGGCAGATGAGGGTAAGTTGAGGGTTGACAGGTTTAATGGGTAGAACTTCCAGTTATGGAAGATGCAAATGGAAGACTATTTATATCAGAAGGATTTATGGAAGCCGTTGGAAGGAAAAGCCAAGAATCAGGGAACTATGTCAGAGGCTGAATGGGATCTTTTGGACAGAAAGGCACTCAGAAGGATTTGGTTATGCTTGGCACCATCGGTGGCATTTAATATTACAAAAGCAAAGACAATAGAAGATTTGATGAAAACCCTAGAAACACTGTATGAAAAGCCCTCCGCTTCAAATAAGGTATTTCTCATGAAGCGTTTATTTAATATGAAAATGGCAGAAGGTGGATCTATTGCAGATCATTTAAATGAGTTTAATACTATTACTAGTCAATTATCTTCTGTGGGTATCAATTTTGATGAAGAAATTAGGGCTCTCTTGATTTTGTGTTCTTTGCCTAAAAGTTGGAATGGCTTGGTAATGGCAGTGAGTAATTCTGTTCCTGGATCTAGTACCCTAAAATATGATGATGTGATCAGTGTTATTTTAAGTGAGGAAACTCGTAGAAAATCCTCAGGTGGATCTACATCAAGAAGTGCTTTAAATGCACAAAGCAGGGGCAGAATGACTGAAAGAGGAAGTAACTCTGGAAATCGTGGGAAATCAAGAGGAAAGTCAAAGGGGAGGAGGTCTCAATCGAGAGGACCAAATGATTGCTGGTACTGTGGGAAACCAGGGCACAAAAAGAAAGATTGCTGGACTCGAAAGAAAAATGAAGGAGATAAATCAGATGGAGACAAAGAGGCAAATGTGGTAAGTAACAAATCCGAAGAGGATGCTTTGCTTCTGTCTTTAGAGAGTGTTGATGATTCATGGGTTTTAGATTCTGGTGCTTCTTTTCATGCTACACCTCATAGAGGTTATTTCATTGATTATGTCCAAGGGGATTTTGGGCTTGTTTATTTGGGCGATAATGAACCCTGTCAGATTGTTGGAAAGAGAAAAATTAAGACTAAGTTGCAGAATGGGAATCATTGGCTACTACATGAGGTAAGACATGTTCCAAAACTAAGTAGGAATTTAATTTCAGTAGGGCAACTCGGTGATGAGGGTTGTGTAGTTACTTTTAATGATAAAAATTGGAAGGTTTCAAAAGTTTCCCTTGTAGTAGCAAAATGTGTGAAAGTAGGCACCTTATATCTTTGTACAGGTCATATTGTTCCTTCTACTTTGATTGTTTCAGAGAAAAATGAATATTCAGGAACAATTACTGCAGTCGAGCAGGGAGAACAAATAGCTGCTGTAGATTCTGATACAACGTTGTGGCACAATAGACTTGGGCACATGAGTGAGAAAGGTATGAAAGTACTTCATTCAAGGAAAGTTTTACCAGGTCTAAAATGTGTGAATATGGATTTCTGTGAAAGTTGTGTGTATGGAAAACATAAGAGAGTGAGTTTTGTAAAGACAGGGAAGGAAAAAAAAAAGGAGAAATTAGAGCTTGTGCATACAGATGTATGGGGACCAGCTCAGGTATCTTCCCTTGGTGGCTCTCATTATTATGTTACATTTATTGATGATGCAACTAGAAAAGTATGGGTTTATTTCCTTAGACAGAAATCTGATGTATTTCAAACTTTTAAGAAATGGAAATGCTTGGTTGAAAATGAGACTGGTAAGAAATTAAAATGTCTCAGATCTGATAATGGTGGTGAGTATTGCAGTCACGAATTTTAAGATTATTGCTCCACTAATGGTATTCGTAGACAAAAAACTATTCCAAGGACTCCACAGGAAAATGGAGTGGTTGAACGCATGAACAGGACTATAATGGAGCGTGCAAGGAGCATGAGGTTGCATGATGGGTTGCCCTTACACATGTGGGTGGAGGTTGTCAATACTGTAGTATATTTGATTAATAGAGGTCCCTCTACTCGTTTGGGCTGTGGTATTCCAGAGGAAGCATGGACTGGTAAGAAGGTGAGTTATTCTTTTCTCAAGACCTTCGGTTGTGAAGCTTTTGCTCATATAGACTCTGAAAATAGAACCAAGCTAGAAGCTAAATCAAAGAAATGTGTCTTTGTTGGATATGGCATTAATGAATTTGGCCATAGGCTTTGGGATTTTGAAAATCATAAAATTATAAGAAGCTGGGATGTCATATTCAATGAAAAAGTGTTGTACAAAGATCTGTTGCAGCAACATGAGAAGAAAGAAGATGATTATGTAGTGCTGGATGATACTCCAAAAGCTGATGTTCCAGTCATTCCTCATGATGTGCAACAACTGCAACAACAAATACCACACACACCAGTGAATGTTAGACGGTCAACAAGGCCAATTAGACCTCCACAAAGGTTTTCTCCCTCTTTGTATTCTAGTTTACTTACTGATGCTGGTGAACCTGAAAGTTATGATGAAGCTGTGCAGGTGGATACTAAGATTCAGTGGGAGTCTGCAATGAAAGATGAAATGGACTCTTTGCTGAAAAATAAGACATGGGATTTGTGCAAGTTGCCTGCAGGTAAAAAGGCTTTACAGAATAAATGGGTTTACAGGTTGAAAGAAGAGGAAGGAGGTAAGAAAAGATTTAAGGCCAGGTTAGTTGTAAAAGGATTTGCACAGAAAAAGGGAATTGATTTTGATGAGATATTTTCTCCTGTTGTTAAAATGACTTTTATTCATACTGTTTTAAGTCTCGTGGCTACTAAAGATTTTCATTTAGAGCAGATGGATGTTAAAACAACCTTTCTTCATGGTGATTTGGATGAAGAAATATATATGGCTCAGCCACAGGGTTTTGAGGTCAAAGGTAAGGAGAACTTAGTGTGCAAATTGAAGAAAAGTTTATATGGCTTGAAGCAAGCACCTCGGCAATGGTATCTGAAATTTGACAGTTTTATGCATGAGCATGGATATAATAGGTGTCATTCAGATTACTGTGTTTATTTTAAGAGGTTGGATGATGATAGCTACATTATTTTATGTTTATATGTTGATGATATGCTTATAGCTGGGTCTAACATGGATCATATTAAGGGGCTGAAACGCCAATTAGCACATGCATTTGCTATGAAGGATTTGGGGGCAAAAAAAAAAATCCTTGGTATGAAGATTTGCAGAGATAGGAAGAATAGAACATTGATGCTATCTCAAGCTGATTATGTTGAGAAGGTGTTGCAACGTTTCTCTATGGAGAATGCTAAAGCTGTCAGCACACCTTTACCTGGTCATTTGAAATTGACTAAGGAGATGTGTCCCAAGACACAGGAAGAGGAGGATAAGATGTCCAAGGTACCCTATGCTTCAGCTGTAGGAAGTTTGATGTATGCTATGGTATGCACTAGGCCAGATATTGCACATGCAGTGGGAGTCGTTAGCAGGTATATGAGTCATCCAGGATTTGAGCATTGGAATGCTGTCAAGTGGATTCTCAGATATTTGAGAGGAACATCCAATAAGTGTTTACACTTTGGGGGCTCTACTACTGATTTACAGGGCTATGTTGACTCAGATTTGGCTGGGGATATTGATACCAGGCGGAGTACTACAGGTTATGTCTTTACTATTGGTGGGGCAGCCGTGAGCTGGGTTTCTAGGCTACAGAAGATTAATGCTCTCTCCACTACCGAGGCAGAGTATGTTGCTGCTACAGAGGCAACCAAAGAGATGATATGGCTTCAGTTCTTCTTGGAAGAATTGGGACATCCTCAGAAGGATAATTATTTGTTCACAGATAGTCAGAGTTCCATTCATCTTGCTAAGAATTCAGCTCTGCATTCTAAGACCAAACACATATAGTTGCTATACCATTTCATTCGGTCAGTTTTGGAGGATGGACAGTTAAAGCTGGAGAAGATACATACCAATGAAAATCCAGCATATATGTTGACAAAGGTTGTAACAAGGGAGAAGCTGAACTCCTCTTCAGCTTCAGTTGGTCTTTTAGACTAAAGGTGAATAAAAGAACAACAGAGTCCAGGGTGGTTTGATCCAGTGGGAGCCCCATGCGGTAGTTTTATTGCTACAGGATCAGTCTCCAAGTGGGAGATTGTTTTTTAGTGTGGAGCCTAATCAGTCCCCAAGTGGGAGATTGTTAGATTGTGGTTCTTGTTGTTTAAAAAACCTATTTCATCTGTTTGGACATAACGTATATCTTATGCACTATTTTCTCTTAATTTATTTAGGGTGGTGTTACTCTTTGCACTTTTTTTGGTGTTGTTGGAGTTGTTTGAAATTTTCTCTTTTTGTAGTAGCTTTTGTCTTGTTTTTGGGTTCCTATCTCCATTATTCCTGGATGGGGTTTCGGGTCCCCTCAAAACATGTTTTTGAGTCCTCTTAGGGATGATTGGATAACTTTGAATATATTTTGTATCAAGTTGTAAGGGGTTTTGGGTCCCCTTAGACCTATTTTTACCTTAATCCAAAATGTATTTTTAAGTTTTTGGTTAAATCTAAAACTTCCATGAAAATTGGACTCAACTTCATGCTTTTACCATTTTCAAGGCTCCATTAGTGTGTTGGATTCTTCTAAATTTGACAAAAAAAATTTAATAGTTACCCTCTGTTCCTATTCATCCTTTAGCCTCACTTCTTGTGACTTGTTTCAATGTTTTTTTCTAAGGATCAAAATGATTTTTTGCAATATATGCCCTAACCTATAGATTTGAATTTGTATGGGTAAGATTATGTGATCTCCATTCATGTATTATTGAGATTTCAAAAGAATATATGGAGTGTGAAATTTGTATTTTTCTCCATGCCAAGATATCATTTTTTCTATGATTTTACTATCAGGAGGATAAGAATTTGTCATTGGAGAACAATCCTTGGATCTTCCAAGTTGATTTCCTATGCATGAGACCATGGTTCCTTGTCTTTGATCTATGTACATAAATCTTTACTAAACTTATTTTGTGTGCAACTACCATATCTTCCTCTATATGCTTTTAGATTTGACTCCTTTGGGGGAATTGTGATTACCTTGGGGAAATATAATTGCACTTCCAAGGAGACTATTGATTTCATAAGTTTTATTATGCTCAAATATGTGTTGAAATGGATTTGTCTAATGAACTTCTTATTGAAATATTATTCAAGGTGGGTCGCAGAGGCTAGAGAAAATAGTAGATTATGAGAAAAACATCTTTAAATGCAACATATGCTTCTCAACATATCACCTCACATTTCAAAATAAAAATAGTTTGGCGAAGGAAATTCAACATCTTTTGGAAAACCCTCTTGGTGGGTTGGAGTTGAGCATCAAAATTACATAATTCTTCCTAATTCTCAAAATTTGAATCAATATCAAGCTCTCATTGAAGATATAAAGGATTGTTGAACTTCCTCATTTTAAAATTTCCTTGTATCTCCTTCTATTGTCCACCATGATAATGAGCCTATAGTAGAATCTGAAATTTCACAAAACTCATCCTTCCTAATGGATTTCAGCCTAATTTTCTCTTTGAACCATTGGATAATTTTGTGGGGGTGATAAATAAGGCTACTCCAGAACTAGAAAGTCACTGCCCAAAAGATTCTGGATGAACTATTGAATATCCAAGATACTAAGAGGGGATGTTTGAATCTCTATATATTTGAATAATTTAGAGCATTTAAGAACCAAAATAAAATACTGCAACACCATATAACACCAAATTTTTATCATGGAAACCCAAGATGTAGAAAACTATGAAGAGGGTTAACTCTCAAGTATTAAGTAACCAATTACTAAATATAAGGGTGCCCACTATTGATTGGGCTCACAATAGGAGCTAAAAGTTATACAAAAAAAAAAATGTAGCTGATATTATGAGGTAAAAAAATTGAACTTTTAGGAATGCATCTATCTATGCAAAAATAGAATTCTTGTTGAAGTACAACTATTTTTTTTTATTACATACAAAAATACTCTATATATACACATTTTAAGATCACATGTACAAGTCACATACATATATATTCAAATGCTAAATTCACTTCCAATATATACACTATCATCAATATATCATTCTTTCATCTTGTTGTGCCCAATCATGTGTGTTGGAATTAAATTTAAAGCTTGTGAACATTGAACAAAGTACATTCGTGGAGTTGCCACAAAAAAAATATTCTATGTTGAACATTATCAGTTTGGACAAAAAAAATTATATGTCATGGTAGAGATAAGTATACACCATTGATAATATGGTTGGTAAAGTTGTTAACTATGCCCAAAGATATAATTTGATAACTATTGTATCAAAATGTCAGAAATACTGACATCAATGACAACTGAAAAAAGGGTAACTTAACATGGAAATTAGTAAACATGACAAAAAAAATCCTCAACATCAAATGTCCTTGAGGTTGTTTAGAAAATGGGAATAGATGGAATTTTAATTATTATTTTCAACCAAGTGTGTAGGCTGGAAGGAAGGGTGTTTTGCAAGCTTTGTTCTTTCTAGTTTGTGCAAGTAATTTTTCTTGTCTTTAGCAGAGCCTATATTATATTACTATAAGTGAAAAAATTAACCATTTTGATTTGGGAAAATTGGATTTTAATTGTAATCATTACCAGCCAAAGAACATATTGATGTACCCCTATTAATGGGTTGATGCATTTTTAAAAAAAAATTAATATAAATTGTTAGAGTAATAAAGTATTTTCTTATTAGTTAAATTATACTAATTTAATTATTAAGTCACTTATTATCTCTATTTTACTTAAGCTAAACTTTGAGCATTCAATAACTAATTCTTTTATTAATTATTATCATGCAACCTAGGTTTTACCTTTTAGGGTTTTGATCTCATTTATAAAGATTGATCTCTTTGTAATAATTAATTTACTTTTGATTCTAAAAATTTGTATTTTTTCTGATCAAGAATGTCTCATCTGTAGATTTGGGAATTCTAGCCTACATAGCTTTTGCTTCTCTCTTTTTGTGACAAGTGTTTACATGCAAGTGATCCTTGGGAGGTATGGAGTTTATCTTTTATCAACTTCAACATGGTATTAGAGCACCATATCTTCATGCCCCTATTCTTTTTGTGAGAGAGTTGACATTGGCTTTCAAATACGTGGGTTTTAGAGGATTTTGTATTAGATCTAGGGGGACATATTTTTCAGAGCATTTTGAGCCCAAATCAACATCACCATTGAGCTCAAAGTGCTAAAAAATCCCCATTTCCATATAAAATATGTCCATTTTGGACATTGTTGAAATCTGAGGCAAATTATTTTTATAACCAAGTCATTTTGACATAGGCACAATTTTTGAGGTAGTTTATGGTTTTCTACCCCTTCCTTTAGTGATTGGTCATTTCAATGGGCAATTATTTTTTGGCTGCTCCATCCTCCAAATCACATAGGCATCCATATCTCTCTCTGGTATTTGTGCCTATGTATGTGTTTGGCATCCTGCGATATAGTTTTTCAGTGTCATTTAGGACTGTGTCCTTGTTACCTATGGTTTATGGCAAGCTCACATCATGCTAATGTCTCTACTTTTTTTTTTTGTGGGATTCTTCATCTACATTTGTTCTTTGGAGACCGGTAGTTTTATTTGCACATGCGTATCTTGGAGTCATGTCATGTTAGTGCATGAGACCATCATTTCTTGGGCAGTGCTTTATTTTCAATCATAGGCTTTGTTCAAGTGACATATTTCAAGCTCACCATACCATGATTAAAGCCAACACTCGAGTCAACACCTTGGAGATTGAAGTGTTTGTCTTTTATGGACCCCATGTGCAGTTTCTTGGCTCCCACAAGCTCTCCAAAGCATGGAATTTGATTGTTTTTATGATGAGACCACCAGTTTTATTGGGAAGAGTTTTTTTTTTGCACCCTTTCTCATCACCAAGTTTGAGCCGATTTTGTGGCATGTTTTAGAGATGACATTTTTTTAATTGGAGGTGATTTGATTGTGAGTTTATTTTATTAGAACAAATAAAATCTGTGTAGGTGTACCTAAAGGCTCTATCTCCAATCACCCTCATCCAATCTGGGATCTACCACTAAAATTAGGCAGTTCAATTCGGTCCTCAAGAACACACATCCACTGTCTACCATGGCATGCAACATTAATGGAATCAACATGTGATTTTTCCACTTAGCACTCTTTTTTCTTGACACTTTTGACATTTTATGTGACTCATTTTGGGTGAAGGCACTATTTTTGGGATCTTCATAGAAAGTGTCAACTATACGACTACATGGCATCTTTTTGGAGCAGTTTCCTTGTTTATTGAAGATTGTACTCTTTTTATTTGAAGGTCCTCTTCTAGCATGATTTTTGGAGCCACTCATATCAATGTATGTCAGTTATCTTGGCATTTTTTGACTTTTGGAGGTTTTCTACTCCTAATGGGAAAATTCTATTTTATGGGCCCCATGCACTCCAAGTTAATCCTTTATGGGAGCATGCATGCCTTTTTCAAACAATGGCATGGAAAGTTTATTTGGCATTCTTTCCAAGACTTTCGATATTTTTTCCAACCACATAGAGTTTACAACCCTTAGTCAGTGGTTATGTGATATTCCTCAATGGTATGTGGTATTGCATTTTTTATATGCAAATTTGGTGTTTTTTTAAACACATGCTCATTTTTAATGGCCACCATATTTTTTTTTCCAACACTAGCCCATTGGTCTTTCTAGTGAGATGGTTCTTTTTAACAACTTGATTTTTTTTTTCTAGCAACAGGGTCATTTTTAAGGCTTTTTTTTACCTAAACAACCATTTGACAATCAAATCTATGCTTGTCACTTGCTAACATCAAAATTTCATCAACACTATTGTCACCCCTTCAGACCTTGTTTGGACCTAACTTTAGTTTTTTTCTCATATCTCAAGCATACAAACTTCCTTTTCTGCAAATGAGATATCTCTGGAAAGTTGGTTTTGGGCCTATCACAATGGCATAGGTAATTTTCAGTTCTAATGCCTTTTTATGGCTTTTTCTACTATCAAAGTCAAGGGTTCTATTTTATGCTCTAGGAGACATATCTTAAGCATCTGATCTTTGATTTAAGAATTCCTTATATTTTTGGAAAGGCCTTTTTGTACTCTTTCCATTAATGTCAGTTGTTTTTCGATATTTTGCTCCAGGCACATTTTATTCAATTTTTTTCTTTTTTGCATTTTGGTGGATATCTTGGTTGTTTCAGGTCTAGGGGTTGATTTTTTTACTTTAGATTATTTGAATGATTTTTACTATCTATTGTATTAGCCATATATCACTTATGGTCTATGTAGACATCATTTGTATGCATTCTTGCAAACATACTGAGATAAAGTGTCATATTCCATCTATATTTCTGTTTTCGTTATTTTTCCTTGTTTTGCCTTCTAATTTGAGTAGTGTCATCTGAGGACACTTGTACAACTAAATTTGTAATCTTGGCATTCATTATATCTTGTGCCTTATTAGACATGTACTAATCTCATTAAAGTTCCATGCGAGGTTGATGTTTTTCCTTTGTTTTTCATCTTCCTTTATCCAGTGACTTTTTGTTCTGTGACATTAGCCTTATGACTTGTCTGAGATTGATCACCTTAGTACACACATATGTATTCTTTTGTTCATCTTGCTCATGGTTCCTTGACATGCATTTCTTTTGGCCCACTTTTTCTAGTTGCCTATCACCTCACCCTTGTCTGCATTAGGGGCGTTCTTTTTTTATTTCCCTTGCTTCCTTGGTTTGATTGAGTGAGATATGTATTCAATATTTTTTCCTATGTACTAGGTGGATATAGTGGCTGGGTACCTATCACTACTACATTTTGGACCAAATTGTGATAGTAGGTCATTACAATTATGATGACCACCCATCACCCAAGCAATAGTACCACATATTAGCTCTCATTGGACAAGCATCAAAATTTTGCTATCACAATTTGATGGCAAAGGCATACATTACATTTTTTATGGATAAAGTTGTCATAACTTGGAAGAAGGAAAGGGAAAGAGTTCATCTTCGCTCCATCATAATTATGACAATAGACTATAGCAAATACAATGTCTTAGGTTGTCTATCATCCCAATTGTGATGGTTATGTGACAACAGTCCTATGGGAGTGATGGCTATCTATTAGAATAGTCTGTCACAATTTTGATAGATATGTGACAACAATGTTGTAGGAGCAACGACTATCCATAGATAAAGATGAGATTACTGTAGTTGTGACATCTTTTCTATCTAAAGAGATTGAAAAGAATGTCAAGCCATTTAACACATATGAGACAACAAAGATAAAAATGATGATACTGACTAAAGTACCTAAAATGGATAGACAAAGAAAGAAAATGATTTTTGATCTTGAATGCAAACTATTGGAATTCTTTAGAATAACTGAGAGGGGGATGAATCAATTATCCAAGGTCCAAATGTAAAAATAAAACTTTTCAATGCTTAGTAGACCCATATCCATAAAACCTTATCATGCATGCATCCATTAGATCATACAATACCTAAAATTTGTAGGTTGATGTTCTAGGTCAAAACAACTTTGTAGAAATATAAACATGGAAAAGCATAAGAACATTCACACAATTTGACACAAGGATTTTATGTGGAAAATCAATTTGGGAAAAACCACCAATAACATGCTACTAATTCTCATTCTTTAGAAGTGATGCTTTGTGACTGGTAAATGTGACTTGGTCAAAGGATTTTAATCACCTTGTTAGGAGTGAGCCTTGTTAATGGACTTTAGACCATTCCATTAGAATGTCACCCGGTTAATGGATTTACAAATAACTGTTAGGTCAACCTTAATCCAAACAATTTACCTTAGACTAATAAAATGATTGGAAAGTAATAGTAAGACTTGATCTTATAAAAAATTACAACTCACTTGCAGATTATAGATTTCTATATTAGGAAGGCCAACCTTGTTAAAGGTTACAATACACACTGTTATATGTGACCTGGTTAAAGGATTTCAATCACCCTGTTAGGAGTGAGCCTTGTTAGAGGACTTTACACCATTTCATTAAAATGTCACCCAATCAAAGGATTACAAATGACTGTTAGGTCAACCTTAATCCAAAGGATTCACCCTAGACTAATACAATGATTAGAAAGTAACAATAAGGCTTGATCTGATAAAAAATTACAACTCACTTGCAGATTATAGATCTTTGTTTCAATCCTCCATTCTGCTTGACTTTCACACACTTTAGCCTTGATAGCTTTTTCACCCTTCAAGCATTCATACTCTTAAGCCTTCTTGCTTTGCATGCTAATTGTAGTCACTTCTATTTGGCCACTAAATGAAGCAATACCCTAGACTCCTCATCTTCCTTAGGTTCTTTCACATGACAACCTTTCTTTTTGACTAGCTATCTCTATAAATAGAGAATTCAAATATTTTGTTGCTTAACCACAATAATCCATTTTAGGGTTAGGTAGGATACAATGAATCTAACCACTTTTCTATTTGGTTCAAATAAAAAATTCTTCTACAATATTCCTTAACTTTTTCTCAAAACAATTTACTTTGAATTCTATGCCACTAGCTCATCATAGTTATCTTCCACATGCTTCACAC
Source organism: Cupressus sempervirens (assembly GCA_028749045.1). NCBI lineage: Eukaryota > Viridiplantae > Streptophyta > Pinopsida > Cupressales > Cupressaceae > Cupressus > Cupressus sempervirens. The sequence continues at coordinate 713,278,445 of CM053791.1, read as the reverse complement.
AATTCAAGAAAACAAAATAGTCAGCTCAGATTCATCAAATCTTTGATTTAACACTATTTTTTGTCACTCAACACCTATACTATTTTGTTACTCAACCAACACTAGTTCACTCAGTCGACACTAAAGTTTATTGATGCTCGGCACCAACTAAACTTTATTCGACATATACTAATAATCACTTGGCTTGCACTATTTTTCAACTTTATTTGACACCTTTTGATCTTCACTCCGCTTCTATTGATTTCTGTTTGGCTTACACTAACTGCTCGAAAAGGCTTGGAAGACACTTTTCTTACATAACATTCTTCTAGTCTTAACTTGAGTAATCTTTCATTTTACACTTTATGTAGATAAAAAATACACTATAATATCAATGTCATGCCTGGTCTTAGTGCTTCTTTTACATGCTAAATAACTCAACCTTTCTCTAGGTGCTATTATCATCCCCTCTTTTCAAATCCTCTTCATCAGTCAACTAAATGATAGCTTTTAGACCAAAAAGCAATTGTCTCACCAATAGGTAGTAGGTTTTACATCATTGACAAAATAATGATTATTCCATTACAATTTCTTCACTTCAAAACAATCTCATATCAACAATCTCCCTCTTTGGCATTGATGGCAAACCAATGCCAACAACAATACCAAAAATAAAATAAAGCTTTAAAATTTCTCTGTTTATCAGTGTAGTATATGTCCTTCCTCTATGTAGGGTAAAGTAAGATTTGTCAAGTTCCTTTACTTCTTCTTCTCCCTCTTTCTTATATCTCCCCTTTAGAATATCACTCCCTCTTTCTAGTATTCAAGTGTATCCATCTCTTTCTACTCTGCTCTTTTAGATCATTTCTCCCTCTTACTAGGTATATACTTTTATGTAGTCATTTCTCCCTCACCTCATTCTAGTTATTTCTCACTCTTTGATAACAACGCCAAAGACTTGTCATCTCTCTATGTAGATATAATCAATTCAGGTTCTCCCCTTGTCAGCATTCATGTGACTTAAATCTTCTATTTCAGTTCCTTTATTACTTTAGGTAGCTCCTAAAGTAATATCCACTATATCAAGTTTTAAGATACAACATTCATCTCAATTGATGCAGGGCACTAAGTATTCTTCTTTAGTAGCTTTGGATAATGCTATCACCCCTAGTTTACCTCTTAGATACTCATTAACATCCTTAGGTGAAGCTTTTGTGAATATATCAGTTATCTATTCTTTTGTATTCATATATTCCATCCTCACTTCTTTGTCTTGAACTAATTCTCTCAACTAATGATACTTGATTGAAATGTGCTTAATCTTTGTGTGCATCATAGGGCTCTTTGATATATTTATAGCACTTGTATTATCACAATAAAGTACCATGGGTTCAGTGATTTCCTCCTTCATACCTTTGAGTAGTTATTTGATCCATATCAAATTTGTACAATTTATTGCAATAGCCACATATTCAGCTTCAATACTATATTGAGATATACAATTTTTTTTTTGTTGGTCCAGGTGATCAACCTTTTTCTTAAGAAAAATGCTCCACCACTTGTGCTCTTTTTGTCATCAATGTTTCTAGCCCAATCAGCATTTGTGTAGGTTCTCAACTCAAATTTTTTATTTTTCTTCTAGTATAGACCATAGTCTTATGTTCCTTTAAGATATCTCATAATTCTCTTAACAACCATCAAATGATTCTCCTTGGGATTTGTAGAGAATCTTGCAAAAATCCCAATAAACAATGCAATGTCAGGGCTGCTATGTACCACATATTGCAATTTTCCAATCATAGACCTCTACAATGTTTGATTTACATCAGCTGAATCATCATTCTCTAGCAACTTGTGTCATGTCATCATAGTTGTGCTAACTAGTTTTGAATCTTCCAATTTAAATATTTTCAATATTTCTTTCACATACTTATACCGAGTGATGTATATACCATATTTCATCTGATATACTTGCAAACCAACAAAGAACTTGATCTTTCCAAACATAGACAAATTATTTCTATATTTCATTTGCAAATTCTTTACATAATGTATCTTGACCTCCAAATGTGATATCATCAACAAAAATTTCAGCTAGTAAGATATCTTTACCTCCTTTTGTCTTCAAGTATAGATTGATGTTATCACCAGTCTTCTCAAACCCAATCTTCACAAGATAATTGTGAAGCCTATGATACCATGCTCTTGGGGCTTGCTTTAAACAATATAAAGATTTGTGTAGTCTTCATACCATATTCTTGTTGTTATAATCAAAAAATACTTCTAGCTATTCTATATAAACCTCTTCTTCTAATATGTCATTCAGAAATGCTAACTTCAGACCCATTTGATAAACTTTGAAACCTTTGTATACAAAGTAAGCAAGCAGAGTTCTTACTCCTTCCAAAGTTGCAACAAGTGAAAATGTTTCTCCATAGTCTATGCCTTCTTCTTGTGCATACCCCTTGTACACTAATCTTTCCTTATTCCTTGCAACTTTACCATTTTCATCTAACTTGTTTCTATATACCCACTTCATTCCAATCACATTCTTGTCATCTGGTCTGGAAAACAGAGTCCATGTCTTGTTCTTCTCAATCTACTCAATCTCTTCTCTCATGGTTTTACTCCAGTCCTCATTTTCTAAGGCATCTTTCACTTTCTTAAGTTCTTGCATGATTAACAAATATGTATCACTTCTCATCTTATTTCTTGTCATTGGTCTAGCTTCTATATCTCCAATAATTTGTTCAGTAGGGTGATGTCTCTTGACATACTTTGACAATCTTGGTTTTGCGCTTCCTTCTTCAATAGTTCTGTCAACTTTAAGATTGTTATCTACATCTCTATTAGGTAATTCAACATCTCTTTCATGTACACTTATCTCATAATCATAATGTACCTCCTCTTATGTCTGCAACTCGGCTATTGATTGTAACTCGACATTCATGGTATGTGACTTGGCAATCACTAAAACTTTGCATTGATGTACAACTTGGTTTACAACATCTTCATCAATGGGCATACATTCATTAAAGTATACAAATGATTTTTACTCTTTAGATTCCTTTATAGTTTCAGCTTCATGTACCTCTATATATTCCTCAAACTTCACATTTTCACTTTCCAACACTTTTTTAGCATTAGTATTTAAACACTTATAAGCTTTACTTCTTGTGGAATAACTAAGGAGTATACCTTCTTCACTTTTAGCATCTAATTTTCCATTTCTAAAATCCTTAAGAATGTAGCACTTTCTTCCAAATACCTTAAAATATTTTAGATTAAGTAAGTATTCATACCATAATTCAAAAGGTGTTGAATGATTACCTTTCTTGGCTTGCACACTGTTCAAGGTATATACAATATTTCTTACAACCTCTCTCCATTATTTCAAAGCAACATTCTTCTCCATCACGAGTTTCCTAGCATAGTCCATTACAAATTTGTTCCTCCTTTTAACAATTCTATTTTTTGGAGGGCTCCTAGGTGTAGAAGTTTTTCTTTTGATTCATCTATCATTCTAGAACATTTCAAACTCATTTGATGTGAATTCTCCACCTATGTCACATCTCATACATTTCAACCTTTTGTCTATCTCCTTTTCAACTCTAGCTAACATTTGGAAAGCATAAGATTTTTGTTTCAGAAACATAATTGTCATCATCCTAGAATAATCATCAACAAATAGGATAATGTACTTGTCATCTTTGGAGCTTTGCACATCAATTGGTCCACACAAGTTAGTATGAACAATCTCCAAAATATTTTTAGAGGTGTGAGTCTTACTTTTAAAACTAGATTTTTTCATCTTGCCTAACTGACATTTTTTGCATATCATATTGTTAGGTTTCTTAGTTTAGACAAACCTCTAACTCTTTTCATGTTACTGATACTTACCAAGTTATCAAAGTTAACATGACATAACCTCTTGTACCATAACCACACATCATCAAATTCTACAACAAGACAAGTAGCATCATTCATATCAAGATAAAATAGTTTTCCTTTAGTTTGATCATCTTTCCCAATTACTTTCCCAACCGTGTCATAGATCTTTGCTATCTTATTCTCAAACTCAATTTTGAAGCCTAAACTATTTAGTTTTGATACACTCAACAAATTATAGCTAAGTCCTTCTACATAATAAGCATTGTCACACATGATATTTTCTATGAGTTTGTTAGTTCATTTTCCATTTATTAGACAAGGTGTATCATTACTAAACCTTATACTATTTCCATCATAATAATCAAGGGTAATGAACTTACTTTTATCTCCAATCATGTGATGTGAACACCCACTATCAATGATCCTTGTGTCACTCTTTTTCATACAAGACACTAATACAGTTGCCTAATCCTCACTAGAATCATCCTTCATTGCAACATACACCACTTCATCATCATGGTCGTCAGATCCATTTTTGGTTTCCTCTTCAACAATGTAGCAAGACATACTTCCTTTATCTTTGTAATCTTTGTTCTCCTCATCTCTTTTACTTCTTTATTTGTCTCCACTTCTATTGTTCTTCTTTTTTAGACATCTAGCAGCAATATAACCAACCTCATTGCAATTAAAACACATGATAGGTAACTTACCTTTGAATTTTCCTTTGCCTCTATGAAATCTTCTTGCTAGTAGTGCTTCAAGTTTTTCGACATCTTCCTCATCTGCAACACTATCACTAGAAACATATTTGACCTTTTTCTTCTTCTCTTTGGGTTCTTTTAATGATAGTTTAGCTTTGAAAGAAGATTCAACATTCTCAGATTTGAAATTATCGAAATTGGAGAGTTCAAAAGTAACGAGTCTACCTATCAATCCTTCAACACTCAGATCATTACTAGGCATGCACCTTAGTTCTTGTACAATAGAGACTCTAATAGCATAGATGGGAAACATGGTTCTCAGTACTTTACTAATCATAGTCTCATCTTCAATCTTACCAGTTGCTCCTCTAATAGCATTAACTACTTCTTTTAGTCTAGCACAATATTGAACTATTTTCTCACCTTCTTGCATTCTCATATCATCGAACTTACCTTCTAGAGTTTTAGATTTAGCTCTTAGCACATTTTTGTTTCCTCCATAGATATTTTCTATAGCATTCCACATCTTATTAGCAATATCACATTCCTTAATGTCATCAAACTTAGTGTAGCTTAGTGTAGATGCAATCTCTAACATAGCCTAATTGTGTTCTTTCTCCTTTTTCAAATCCTCAACAGTTAGGGCTCCAACATGGTTAACATGCTCAGTGGTGATGGTAGATTGTGCATGGTCTCCAAGACCTCCTAGGTGTAGCTTCAGAAAACTTTTCCATGTAGGGAAGTTTTCCTTGTTGAGCTTGGGTACTTCTCTTTTGGACATCTTGATATTTTGCTTCTAGTACCTTTAAACTAGTCCTCTTAAGCATTATGACTCTGATACCAATTGTTAGAATTCTTTAGAATAACTTAGAAGGGGGTGAATCAATTATCCAAGGTCCAAATGTACAAATAAAACTTTTCAATACTTAGTAGACCCATATCGATAAAACCTTATCATGCATGCATCCATTAGATCATACAATACTTAAACTTTGTACGTTTTTGCAAAAATGTAAACATGAAACAACATAAGAACATTCACACAATTTGACACAAGGATTTTATGTGGAAACCCAATTTGGGAAAAACCACCAGTAACATGCTACTAATTCTCACTCTTCTAAAGTGATGCCCTATGAAAGGCCAACCCTATTAAATATTACAATACACACTATTAAATGTAACCCGATTAAAGGATTTCAATCACCCTATTAGGAGTGAGCCTTGTTAGAGGACTTTAGATCATTCCATTAGAATGTTACCAGGTGAAAGCATTTACAAATGACTATTAGCTCAACCTTAACCCAAAGTATTTACCCTAGACTAATATAATGATTAGAAAGTAATAGTAAGGCTTGATCTAATAACAAATTTCAACTCACTTGCAGATTATAGATCTCTATTTCAATCCTCTATTCTGCTTGGCTTTCACACCTTTCAAGCATTCATTCTCTTAAGCCTTCTTTCTTTGCATGCTAACTATAGTCACTTTTTTTTGGCCATTGAATAAAGCAATACCATAGACTCCTTGTCTTCCTTAGGTTCTCACACATGACAACCTTTTCAATTGGCCAACTATATCTATAAATAAAGAATTCAGATCTTTTCCTGCTTAACCACAACCATCCATTTTATGGTTAGGTAGGATACAATGAATCTACCCAATTTTCTATTTGGTTCCTCTAGAAACTTCTTCCACAATATTCCTTGAGTTTTCCTCAAAATGGTTTATCTTGGATTTTGTACCACCAGCTCATCATAATTATCTTTCACATGCTTCACATAATTCAAGAGAACAAAATAGTTGGCTTAGATTCATCAAATATTTGATTTAACACTATTTGTTGTCACTTAGAAACTATATTTTTTTGTCACTCATCCAACACTAGTTCGCTTGAAAAACACTAAATTTATTGATGCTCGACACCAACTAAACTTTACTAGACATATACTGACAATCACTCGGCTTGCACCTATTTTCATCTTTGCTCGACACCTCTTGATTTTCACTCAACTTCTACATATTTTTGCTCAACTTGCACTGACTACTCAGTAAGTCTTAGTAGAAACTTTTCTTACTTAACCTTCTTCTAGTATTAACTTGAGTAATCTTTCATTTTAGACTTTAAGTAGATAAACGATACACTATAGTATCAATGTCTTTCTTGGTCTTAGTGCTTCTTTTACATACCAAATAACTCAACATTTCTCTAGGTTCCATTGTCATCTCCTCTTTTCAAATATTTTTCATCAATAAAATAAATGATATCTTTTAGATCAAAAAGAAATTGTCTCACCAGTAGGTAGCAGGTTTGACATCATTAACAAAATAATGGTTGTTCCACTACAGGTTCTTCACTTCAAAACAATCTCATATCAACACAAACTAGGCAAAGAACCCCTACATATTATTTAATGCAAAGGGGAAGATGAGGAATCTGAAGAGGAAGAAGAAGAGTCAAAAGGAAAAGAGTTAGTGGTTGCCAAGCCTAAGGCATCAAAATAGAAGAAGATAGTTATAGTGGATCCTAAAGCCAAGAGGGATTTGAATAAAAATGTTACACCTTCTACCTTTGCAAGTCAAGGAAGGATAACATGACAAGGACCCAAAGCAACATTACTTACAGGTGCTAAACCAAAGAAAGGCACAACAAAGGTAACCAATTTAATTAAGGGAAAAGGTACACCAAAGAGGAAAGTTACCAAAGGTACTGAGCATGGTCAACAAAAGAAGCCAAGATGCAAGTTAGTCATCATGCCTAATGATAAAGAAGATGAAGGAGAGAAAACTGAGTCTGATGATTTGATAAAGCGCTAGGTTGTTCCTAGACAACCTCCAATGAATATTGATTAGGTATGTGATAATATTAGAAATTAAACAAGAATTTTAGACTTTAAGAACATTAATCTTTAGATAAATCAAATAAAGAAAATATTGAACATGCTATGATAGATATGACAAAAAAATTCAAGTATATACCTATAGAATTAGGCAAGGGAATACCAAAATATTTATACAATAAATTGGATGCAAATCAAAAATGGGAATTGTCCAAAAAGAGGTATATTAAATAAATGACTTTAGCTTGGACCATGCTAGATTTAGGGAAGAAACTTATGTCTGTATCCCATAGATATTTTGCAAAGAAGTTTGCACCCAAGATGAGGGCCTACAAAATTTTGAGAAATAAGATAGAAGAGGTTGTGCAAGACAGAATATTAGTATGGAAAAATGTATTTGGGTTGTTGGGTCCCACAATAGAAAAATAGAAAGAGAAACAAGAGACAAAAATAGAATTGAATTAGATAGTCAAGAAGATTTTGATGAACCAAATAACATGCAGGAGAAGATTAGAAGAAAGGTAAACGAGAGTGAACAACAAGATGTTGTCACAATTGAAGACATTTTTGATGATGGAACACAAAAAAATCTTAATGCCTTGATTGAGGATGAACTTAAAAATGTAGCATTCACAAATGCAACCTCAGATACTCCTTTTCCATGCACCAATTCAGTGTTGATACAAATTCAGGATTACCCATAGATTGACAATGCACTAATTGTGACCTCTACAACTAATGGTTTACAAATAACTTTAGTCACATTTGAGAAGGGTCAACAAGATGTAAGTGTTGAGGAATAGGGAAAATTTATAATTGTAATTTAATATCCACCACCTATGGTCAATCTTGTCACTGACAAGCAAGAAGGAGTTAAGCAAGAACAAGTAGGTAAATGCACATGATGACTTAGGACCTTACATTGAGGGAACAAACGAGGTCAGCAACAAGAGACTGAGGAGTTTGAGAAGCCAAAAGACAAAGAGGAAATCTAAGCTTTAATACAATTATCAAGTATTGTGCATGCATCTACTAAAACATCAACTACCACACCTATCTAGTAGGTCATACCTAATCAGAAGGAGAGAGCTACACTAAGAGAAGATATGCAAAGACCAAGTGATGAAGTGTAACCAATGTAGATTACATTGTTGAGTATTAGTACACCAAGGTCTAAGAAGATGAAGAAAAAGGTGAAGTCACCTGGCAAGCCAGTGACATTAGATGAGGTCATTGTTATTCCCAAATATGATCCAAAGGCAATAACTTTTGCATAAATGCAAATTTTGCAAGAACTTTTATAGAGGAGGACCAAACAAGAGGAATTAAGAAGGGATAGATAGGAGAAGCATGTATTACCTGAAATTAAAGACATTTTTATAGATGCATTTGAAATTCATGATGTAAATGAGAAAACACCAATAATAGATCAATTAGTTCATATTGTTGAGAAGGTCAACAATGTAGATATTGAGGCCAACGAAAAATTGATGAAATAGTTTGAAAAGAAATTTGAGCACAAGATTTTGGAGAAAGTTTCAAAAGAAATAGCAATAAACCATGTTGAACTTTCAAATCTTGTAAATACTTGAGGATTTTTATAGAATGCTTATTCTTTGTATAAAAAGCTTTGTGATGTTGAGTTCTTCACGAAGGAGACTCAATAGTTTACTGATAAAATTCAAGCTGATTTGAAGTCATCCGTACATTCTTTGAGTATGGATACAAGTTCAAACTCTATTCATTTCAATAGATTAGTTTTTCCTCAAGGAAGGATAGTTGAGTTAGTGGCTAAGGATTGTAACATCAAAACCAAATTGGTCTCTATTGAATCCATGTTGCTACCTCATTTGGAGGTGATGCAAAAAAGTTTCAGCTACAAAATATTTAATTCAGAGAGATCTGCACCTCTCTAAAAAAGATAGTTTAGTGGATCTACCTGCTCAGCTAGAAATCAAGATCCAAGTTTTGGAATTTGTCAAATCTAGTTTGGATCATGTGTTGGATATGCTTTTTCATATCCATAAACCATTTTTGGATAAGCACAATTTAACCACAACAACCCCAAAGTCATGAGTGACAAAAACAATAGGGAAAATAGAGAAAATATATGCAAAGGGAAAATAGTACTCATGTCATATATTCAATGTGGAAACTAGAAGAAGGTAGGAAATAGGGAATAGGAAACAAGATAAATCAAAGGTAAGAGTAATATTACTCACACTCATTTTTGGATATATGTATATATGTTGTATATAGACCCAGTCATAGTCTAATGGGGAGTGTTATTTTGTAATTTTGAATGGAATGATCAGTCATGACACATTATTTTTGCCACTAATGTCAAAGGGAGAGATTGTTGATCTCCATGTTTTGTTGACTATTAGTGTTAAACACTTAGTCATTTCTAAGGAATAGTTGGTCAATCATCGGGTAAAAGCACAAAATTGTGTCACCCTTTGGGATATCCTAGAGGGTTTCAACCATAATTCTTTCAACCATACATGTTTTGGCTATGTGTGCATGGCACTTTCCTGTGCCTACATGGCTGCTAGGGTTACAAGTCAAAACCCTTGTGGCTGAAAGGGTACAAGATATTATAAATAGGCCAAAAATCACTTTTGGAGGTCATTTGCACTATTGTAGATTCTGGATTTTGAGGAATAGATTAGGGTGTTTCGACCATAGGTGGTAGGTTTTTTTTTTGTTTTGTTTTGTGAAGTTGTATTTTAGTTATTACATGCTAGTATTAGTTAAATTAATTGTATTTGAAGTGTTTTAGTAATTAAATTAATTATATTTTAAGTGTTTTAGTAATCAAATTAATTGTATTTTAAGTGTTTTAGTAGTTGATTATTTAGATAAGTTAATTTTTTTATATAGTTAGATCATATGTTAGGTAAAGAACTATATATTATTTTTTAATTAAATATTTACTTAATCGTAAATGTAGATTTTACATCAAACATAGAAAACTTAAATTGAGACCTAGAAAACTAAATTAATTACATTTGAGAAAAAATTAACATAATACAAACCTATATAGATAACTAACATGTAGTGAAACATTAGGTAGAACTAAACTATAATAACTTCTAGTTGTATAAACTTGAAAAATTAAAATTTAACCAATTTCAAACTTAGAAAACTTGGAAACTATAATAACATGCATGCATATGTACATATGTATATACATATGTACATATGTATATATATATATATAATGTATACATATGTATATATACATATATGTATATATGTATACATATATATATATGTATGTATACATAATATATGTATATATACATACATATATATGTATACATATGTACATATATATATGTATGTATACATATGTATATATATATACATATGTATACATATATATACATATATGTATAAATATGTATATATCTATATGTATATATATGTATATGTATATATATGTGTATACATACATACATACATACATACATACATACATACATACATACATACATACATACATACATACATACATACATACATACATACATACATACATACATACATACATATATATATATATATATATATATATATATATATATATATTTGTGTGTGTGTGTAATATGTCACAAACCTACCATAACTAAATTAGAAACACACTCATAATCAGCTAAATATATAGGATCATAAATATCAATGTCAATGTTAGCATCTTCTAAAGGAGGCTATCTGACTATGTCCTTTAAATCTCAATGTAAAACATATCCATTCACAATATTTTCACATACACTCATTAGATCGTCCTTCATGCAGTCATCACAAAAACATGATTTCTTTCATACTTTAATCACTAGAGTTTTGTGGTGTCTTGTAGTCACCACTTGATGTAAATTTCTAATACCAAAAATTATTTGGAAATTGTAAGGATTAAATCAATCTATATATATTACAAATACAGATAATTTAATTAAAAACTTGAATTATAAGAATATATACATGTGTATTATATCAAATATATATATATATATATACCTTTCACTTCACAAAAATAACACTCCTTGTATTCAGTATCTCGAGTAGCAAAATGATCTTTGCACCATTCAATAATTTTATTTGTACTCTCTATCCTATTATCTGAATGTGTAACATGCATTTGTATATATAATTTAAAATACATTAGATCTATGTGTGTGTGTGTGTGTGTGTGTGTGTGTGTGTGTGTAGAGATCTCCAAAGAGAATATATATATATATGTTATAAGTAGATCAAGAACACACTAAATGTATGTACATATGTAGCTACAAGTTCATGTTGTTGAAGTGCATGCCTTCTACATGCTCTCCTTTTCCATGTCCACTTTCAAAGAAGTTCCACAAAAACCTAACATTTATTCTAGCATGTTGCATGGCTAACCAATTAAATGAATTTGTAGATTTAAATTGTGCTATGAGTTCATCAAATGAGATTAAAAATAATGACATAAATCAAATTGAAATATGTGTACAGATCAATATAAGTTTTAAATTTAAAGTTAAATAAAAATGTACAAATACATACACCAACCTACACAACCATTTGATGGAGACACAACCAAAGATCAGAATGAACACACAAGAAAAGGGAATTATTATTATCAATGAAAAATGCCCTATGGGCTTACAATAGTATGATTCTAGAGAAAGAAATCCGCTGCACAGTACCTTCTCTCTAACTCCACCAAGAACTGCCCTTACAGTACCATAAATGTTCTTAAATAAGCCCCAAATGGTTTAGGGTTAGGAATACATTCTAGAATATGCCAGTTGGCATCCACTGCCAAAACAAAAGGTTCCAAAAATCACGTTAGAAGTCGGTGTAAAATTAGAAGAATCTAGAAATGGTAGTCCAACTTTCGGGAGGCATAACTTTTGAATTGTAACTCTGATTGACAAACTGTTTACATTTCTAGAAAGCTCATGAAGCGCTCTATAGCCCTATGGACCAGCTTTGATTGTCCCCCATTTTTTGGCCCCATATGAGGCCATTTATTGCTCCAAATTTGACTTTGAAGTGCTCTTAGGAGGTCTCTAGGAAAATTAAAACTGCAATAACTTTCTAACCATAAAGCCTCTTGACCTAATTCCTTTTTTGGAGTGTTTTAAATTACAAGTATAATCATCCCTCCAACTTACAACCTCTAACTCATCATAATTTTGGCTCAATTACAAAATAATTCATGTTTTACATTTACACATATCCCAAGGTGCTTAAAAACTAATAAAACTCTAACCCAAAAAACTAATAGTGGAACTGTGAGAGTTGGAACCTTTATTTGACCCAAATGGGTATCTAGAAATGAAAACACATTAAACAAAAACTATCTCTAAGAATATTTTTGGGTGATAGAGGATTGCCCTTATACCACTAGATGCTCCTACATCACCATCGAACTAGATTCATTGCTCTGAAACATTTATTCCACAATTTCTAAGATCTTTAATTTGTATAGTATCACATCTATTGGAAGAAACACAAGATGATGTGGTCTAAATTTCAATAACCTATCTTTTTACATCTTAAAAAATTTTGCATTTTCGAGGAACTCTACAAATATTCACCCAATTATTCTCAATGTTTTCATCTAGCATATTTCTCCTCCTAATGTATCTTTGAATAAATCTTCTAGATATATGTAGTAAATCAAGAATTGAACGTACTTATTTTCTATGTGTCAATTTTCTACTAGATATAGTAGTCATCAACGCTCTACGTGCAGTGCTCAAATCACCTCTTCAACTTGTGTTGTCAATTTTGTTATAAGCAGTTTGTAAATTTTCAACTATTGTTTTATTAACATTATGCAGATGATTTTTCCTATTATCAACACCCAACAACTCCAAAAAAAGCCTCATATCTTTTCTCCTAAATAACTTGACAAATAATTGTGCCTTTCCAAATATACTTTTATTTTTGAAATATTCATCCCACATGTTTTGGCAATGCTTTTTAATAGTGTTCTCTTTTACCATTTCTGTAGATGGAATTTGACTAAAAAGTAGGTCCTCATCCAAATCCATCAAATTTCCTACACCTAATAATATGTTTATATCATTAGAACTACCAATTTGTTCATCTTCATGAATCTCGTCCTCTCCATGAATATCATCTTCTTCATTAACTTCAGTAGGTTGGTTTTGATTACATTTTGTATGACCTTTCATTTTGTCATCTCTTATTCTATCATATTTCCTTAATCTAGACTTTTTATTACCCATTCAATACTTTTACCTATAGGTAAATATTTTAATTTAGATTCCACTAGAAATATATTTCAATACTTCAATATAGAGGACATAAAAATAATTAGGTGAAAAAAATACCTTATTGACAATCCTTTGTAATTATCGCTAAACTCCATGAAACAATTGATAAACACGACTTCAAAAAATATTTATTTTTGAAAATGCTCCTTTAAATTTTGCAATTTACTGTGTAGTTATTATAAATTGAAATTAAAATCAAATTATTTAATATGAAACCATCAATGTAACCGTTAGCATTTTTTTTGGGCCAACATGGGTTATGGCCAAAACTATTACAAGCAAAATCATTAAAGCTGAAACTGTTACGGCTAAAAGGGTTTTGGTTGTAACTATCTATGTGTCATCCTAAGTGGTAGCCACACAAGCAAAAGATGCAATTTCTCAAAACTTTTCACTTTAAATAGTAATTTCTCCATACAAAATGAAGTTTTTCCAAAAACTAAAAATACCCTTTTGAAGATCTTGGAGTCAAGATTATGGTCAGTATTTTGATTATTTAAAATATGTTATATGTATAAAATATTACAAGTAGGTCTTTTATGATTCTACAAGATGTCTGTTCAAAAAAAGAAACAAAATAGTAAATCATGTTTAAAAAAAAAAACTTTATGTGTACCTATAGAGGAGAGAGTCATCTTCAAGAAGATGTAATTTGTTTTCAAAAAAATGTAGATTTGATAGAAAAAATACTTTAAAAAAATTTAAAAAAATGAAAAAATACTTTAATTTTTTTTAGAATTTAAAAAAATGAAAAAATACTTTAATTTTTTTTTTAAATGATAAAAATTTCACTCAATTAAAAAATAAAAAATTATAGGCATAAACTTCATCCAATTTTACACATTTCATTATTTACGTCATCTTCAAATTCTAAACACAAATGTCCCTTTTCTATTATTAAAGTTGAACAATTTAAGTTTTGATATCCTTTTCCTTTTATAAAAGGGTGACATAGGTTTGTACTTTTACCCCATCACTGTGAGTGAGCCACCTAATGAAGGCCAAATGATTATGGAGTTATTTATATTCTAGTGTGGAGCGAGTGACTATTTATGCCAAGCAAAAAAGATAGAAGGTGTTGAGTGAAGCAAATTTAGTTTATGCCAAGTGAGATAATGACTATCAAGCATATCAAAGATGAGGGATAGCATAAATAGGGTATTCAAGTGTCGAGTAAACTAATCTTGACATATATGTTTGTGATGGCATAAACACTTATGTAAATCATTTTGGCCAACTTCTACACTTAATTTACAGATTATAAAGACATCTACGAAGGTAATTACACATTTTTTGATAGGACATCAATCCCTAGGAAGGAAAAGTAACCAATCAAAAAATTGGAAGGAATAAGTGGAAAAAGAGAGAGCTCTGGATCATTGATCATGATCTAGAACCTTCTCCAATTTTTTATTTAAGAAGGGTTCAAGCCCTAAATTAGTGTGTGACCATGTGCATGTGAGAAGGATAAGGACAGAGTAAGGAGACAAGTGTATGAGAAAATGAAGGTTGTGTTTGATGATTAGAAGTAGAGATTAGATAGAGCAACTCAACAATGAAGAGCATAACACAATATATCAAATAAGGAGATTAAATTAGATAAGGGAAGAGAACATTTATAATCCAACATCAGAGTGCTAACCAAAGGATTAGGTACTGAGACATTCTAACTAGTGAATTAGGGTAAACATCTTACCAAATTGGTCCTAACAAGGCTATTCAAATCTCCTAATAGGGTGCTTACTTAGTTTTGAGTTTTAACTATTTTAATCAAGGTAGACTGAATAAGTCTTGTAAGCTACTAACATGGAAGACCCATCATAGGGTAGATCCATGGTCAAACATTGTATCCTTAACATACATAGTTTATTGCAATAGTAATGAAGATTTGTGGGTGTCATCCCCACCTTAGTTTTACCTTCACCTTGGAGGGTTTTTGGGTAACCAAATCTTATGTGTTATGTGTTTACTTTTACTTTCATGTTTATGGATGTGATGCACACATAGATTTATTTCATCTTTAGAGTTTATGTATATGACTCATGATATAAGGTATGAGATGGATTAGAGGTGAATACATTTGATATTGTATATGTTCCAAGAAGTTAGTAGTATTTGTAGATCCTGATTCATCCCCTCTTCACTTGGTATCTTATCTTTCCTATAAGACTTCTAATAGTAGACTAGTATCTTCTTTTCAAGTTCAATGGATCCTTTATATACAAATGTTGAACTCTTAAAATATGAAGAAGAACTAAAGGAATGGAGATATGTAGGAAAGGAGTGGTTAGATGACTATTCTACTTCACATTGTCAACTATTTCATTGTTTCTCACTATTCATCAAATTTGTGTTTGAAAATGGGCATCTTATGACTTCATATTATAATAAATATATATTTGTGCATTTTCATTGAAATTTCTTTGTGGGCATGCCTCTAAAAATGTACTAAATAAACATCTATGATATTTTTTTAAGTGCATTTTTTAAAAATTAAATACCTCAATATAATTTAATATCTTTTAACATGATTGAAGACATCCTAAAAAATCATGAAACATTCCAATGTGTAAAATTATTGCTCTCGGTTTATTTTTATTCAAATTTAAATATACTATAATTATAATCGAATTCTCTAGGCCATAGATTCAATCTCTAGGTCTTAGATGTTAGATGGGCATATAATAATAATGTTTCTCCATAACACCCCAACATATAAATTAATACATTGTGCATTTTAGTCAATAGGAAGAACTTAACTCAAACTTAAAAATATAAGTTAAAATTGAAGGCTTTAAGTTAGTAGCCTGGATAAATGATAATAAAACATAAATCTAACCCAAAAAAATTCAATTTCTTTCCACACTTTTATACATTAAATATTCTATCCATGAACTAACCATTAAATTAAAAAGCAATCCAATCAATATTTAAACATGCAATTCATGGTATGTTAGATCAGTATAGTTCAATTAATAGTGTTATCCTAATATTTACAACCTAGGTACATAATAAATATATTATCCACTTCAATCAATAGATTGATAATATATTATATATGAGCATAAAATAGAATTTTCTAAATCATTTCTACATATAAACTTTAAATAAAATAATAATAATACACAAATCTAATCGAGATATAATTTAAATTAGTTACCAAACTTTTAAACATGAAATATTGTTCTTATAAAGTAATTATTAAATTAAAAACAATCTCATCAAACTATACACTTTCTACCCTTCCAATTGGAAGATAAACTATATATATGATGGAAACTCATTTATAAAGATGGTGATGTAAACAATATTATAAGGTGAAATCCATTTGCAAAGATGGTGGTAGAGAATAAATAATTATGAGATGCTTCTAAACTCCAAAGGGGAAAACTCAATTTTAAAGATGACAGTTGTTGGTCTTAGAATGGTTTTGACATTTGAGTGTCAACACACTTAACCACTTTCTACATTGAATCCGAGTACACTATGTATGCCAAGCCACAGTATGTGCCAAGTGACTTCAGGTGCTGAGCATTATATAGGTGCCAAATGATATAGGTGCTGAGTAAGTCAGAACATTACATATGTCAAGTGAGCCAAAGTCATACATGTGACGAGCAAGAAAAAATGCAATAGGTTCCAAGCAAAGCAGGATAGTATATGTGCCAAGCACTAGTAGTTCAGTATGTGTTGAGTAACACAGAATCAACATATGAGTTTGTGCCCTCAAAAACTCAAATGTAAACCATTTTTGGAGCCGACATAGGAATATTTCAAAGGAAAATAAGGATAAAAATGAATCTTTTACATTTCCTATGTAATCAGTATGCAACCAATGAGAAAAATGGAGAAGGCATGCAACCAATGAGAAAAATGCAAGGAATGAGCAGGAATTCAAGATTTAATATGGATTGTAGATCCATACCTAACCCTAAGTCTACAAAGTCTTTATAAGAAGGTTTAGACCCCACAATTTTATGTTGTTGAAGGGAAGTCAAGGAAGTTACTAAGAAAATAGTAAAATTGCAGAAATAGAACAAGCAACAGGGGCATCACAGGCTTAATGAATTGAGTAGCAATTACACACCCAGTTGATTAGAACATAGAAAGGTATATGAACAAATATCAGATCAAGCAAGGATCACATCAGAGAGAGCATATCAAATGAATAAAATTAACAATTGAAGATTGTAAGCAATCAGGTCAAAGGTTTCTAATACTCTCTAGCAATTGTATTAGATAATGAAAACCCTATGTTGATAGGTTAGCTTAAAAACTATTGTGTAGATCCTTTGAAGAGGTGATTAAATTCTTTAACAAGGTGAAACTTCATGTAAAGTGTTTATAAATCCTTTAACAGGGTAGGCCTTTCATAGGGCAGACCATCAGAAGTGGTCAAACAATTATTGCCGTAGTGATTTTTGTGGGTGTCATCCCCACCCTAGTTTTACCTTCTTATTCCTAGAGGGTTTCTGGGTTACCAAATCTGGTGTTATGTGTATTATTGCATGCGTTTGCTTTATGTTTACTTAATATGTTTACATGCATGCATCTTATTTTTAGTTCTGTGTTTTAAAGATTAGAAAAGGTTAAAAGTGTGACACTTCTAATTCACCCCCTCCCCCCCACTCTCAAAAGTACTCTTTCCATTTTAAATATTTCAACAATTGGTATCAGAGTACTGGTTCTCACAAGGAGAAGCCTAATAGCTTAGAGAAAAGGTCAGAAGATGGAAGTCTTAAACTTGGGAAGATCATAGATAATCATGTGATTGATGTGCACCTTGTTCTACACAAATTGGAAGAAGCCAGAGAAGAATTGAGAAAGTCCTTATAAAGAAGGAAGGATATAGCCATAGCTAAAAATAACATACACTACAAAGAGATTGATACCACACAAGTGTTTTCCAAGGAATTTGATGCAACAATAGCTGAATTGATGGAGAAAAATAGAGCACAAGTTGAAAAAATTAGAATACTCAAGCTTGAACTAGAATCACAAGCCATAATGCTTTGTGAAGTGATTGAACAAAAGAAGAGAGCCATTGAAGACAAGGTCATGATAGAAGATGACAAGAGAAATCTTACGAATAGACTGGAGGAGAAGATAATTGAGTTTGAAAGAATCTCGAACATGTAGTAGGACACCTTAAGTCAGATGATGAGTGCTCATCATGAGCTAAACATGAAGGACATTGAGATTTTCACCTTGAGAATGCAAAACGAGTAACTGCAAAATGAATTGAAAAGAGAAAAGGAGATAGCTGAAAGCTTCAACAAACCCAATGAGGCTATCAAATAATTTAAACAACTATTGACATCATCAAGGGCCAGTAATGATACTTCAAGACTTGGTTACACTAGCACCAAGCAAGGAGAATCATCAAAAACTACAGAAGAAAGGAGTAACAAAGGTAAGAACACTAAACCTTCTTGTCATTTCTATGGTAAAAAGGGACATATTTTAATGTATGCAGAACAATTATCAGCATGATAAGCCTAAGAAAGTAAGCTACTGTCACAAGTACAAAAAGCAAGGACATCAAGCGTACATGAATGTAGAACCAAGACCATGAGGAGACCAAGATTTGAAGGTCACTGCTATAACTGCAAAAATTATGGACATAGAGCATTTGAATGCAGATCAAAACCTATGTGGACACCTAATTAGCCTACAAAAGGAAACAACCATGGCTATCACTACAAGTGGGACCACAACACTAGGTATAGCTGTCACTATTGTTAGGAGTATGGACACATTCCTGAAAATTGCATAAGGACACATTTTAGAGGGAATTACAGGAGATGGTTAAGTCAAACTACATGTTTCAATTGCTTGAAAATTGGTCATATCAGCAAGAATTGCCTAACAATGTCAAAAACACCCAAGATAGAAGTCAATAAGGGAAAACAGAAGGTTTATGTTGAACAAATAAGAGGTAAAATGAACAAAACTTGGAAGAAGAAAGATGAGTGCAACACATCAAATGGATAGATCACTTCACCCAAGAGGTCAAGTGATCACATCTCATCCAACTAAGCAAGAATAGGTGTATGGGACTGATATTATATCATACATCAGTTCCAAGACAAAGAAGTGCTACAAAGAAGAGATCAGCATGAGCAAAGATGCTGACAAAATTTGAATTTTTTGCAAATACTACCGAACTGTCCTCAAATACCGAGTAAAGCTCCAATGGATGCTGAGTTTCTAATAGTGACCGAGTCAATAGTTGAAGCTAAGTGAAATAGAAATCTAATGGAGGCTGAGTAAACAAAATACAATGGGAGCCGAGTCATGGTGAAACCTTCAAGTGTTGAGTTTACAACTGTACGCACTAAGCATTTAATGCTAGGTTTTGATAGGTATAAGGTCAAATTTTGTTAATTTTTACACCATTCGAACATAGACAAAGATAAAAGGAGTATAGGAGCAATCATACAACAACCTTAAAGCCATTTGCATCGATCTCAACAACAATTTGGCATACATTTCAATGATCTAAGGTATTTATCAAGTGTTGAGCTACACAAAGTGAAAGTTTTTAATACATTTAAACCCTAGTTTGGTATAATGGCTTCTAGCTCAAGAAACCCCAAAGGAAAGGAAGGTCATGAGGTCCAATTAGTTAGTAATGAGGTAAAACAATTCTAGTTTAAGCCAATCCTTGAAGTTGCCTACAAAAATGTGGCTAGTGCATTGTCTATCATTCCACCTAAAGTTGTCATGGTGCAAAATGTGAGAAAGTGTTATAACTACAAGATATGTGCAATAGGTGATCTTGAGATATTCCAAGCCTATGACAAACTATGTGAATTTTTTCCTTCTAAAAGATGAATTCCAAATAGTTGAGAAAAAGGGTTTGAACAAAGCCCTAGTTTACCCTACAAGTTTCAAAACTGAATGGATACAGATTGTCCTTAGTAGAATTCACAATGGATTTTTATGGTTGGAATCAAGACCAGTAAAGATTAAAAAAAGGATATTGCATAGGGTTACGGGTTTCCCAACCCTAGATTGGCCTAAGACCCTGCACAGTGATTCCAAAGAAATCATTGAAAAGAATACAGGTGCCAAATGGAATAAGAGGGGTATGACTATTGATATTGTAACTGATCCTCTTCTAGATTTTGCAATGAGAGTGATTTCTCATAAATTCTATCAATCCAATAGATTGACCTATGTGCCATGTATAGATGTTGATGTAACCTAAAAACTGGTAAATAAAGATCACACATAAGATCTTTCAAAACTAATGTTGTAGCAAATAAATGAGAACCTAGGAGCTATAAGGAGATCAAAAGGTGCTCAATGAAAATTTTTCTTAGTTCTCATGTGTATATTCTTTTATGTTATGGAAGAATTTCATTCTATTGGAAAGGCGAATTAGAACCCTAACAAAATTCCAATTACACAAATCAATGAGATCATTGATTAGATGGGTGACAATTTTGAGGCCCAAATGACAAGTTATTTTGAGGATTTTAGGAAATCCATGAAGCAAAGGGTTAGAATACCAGTTTACCTAGTTGAAAACCACATCAATGAAATATGTTTTTTGGTTGACATTGATTATACCTACATCCAGGTAGCAATACCAAGAGTAAGATGGCTAAGGCCATTGGGATATGGGCTTGACATAGATGAAGCCTCAGCAGCAGTCACATCATTGCTTGCAGAAGAGATAGATAAGAAGGATCCTCACTTTGGCACATATGATGTTGTCAAATCCAAAGTTGAAACTAAATTAAAGAAAACCTCCTTTATTAAGAAGAAAGATAAATTAGTAAAGAAGATAAAGAAGAAATTTGGAGCAAATATTGAAGGAGAAGTAGGTGGTGAAGAAGAAGAAGAAGAAGAAGAAGAAGGGGAGCAAGGGAAAGGCCCAATGGAGTTGACCCAATGCTTAGGAGAAGACAAGGAGGAAGGTGCCAAGGAAGAACCTACACTAGCCGAGCAAAAGAAAAGAAAGGCTAAAACTCAGCCTCTAGCTCAACACAAGCCAAGCTAGCACTAGGAACAAAAGCTACCACAAGGGAATCTACACAAAAGGCTAAAGTGGCAACAAAAGAGAAGAAGAAGGCCACTAAACAAACTAATGAAGTACCTAAGAAGAGAAGAAAATATGTGGCACAACTAGGCATAGATGATGAGGAAAGAATAGAGTCAAAGGATATCAGCCAATTTAGAGTGGTAAGTCATCCTCCCAATTCTACCTTAGACAAAATTTGTGAAAATGTTAGGAATGCAGATTTGAATGATCTAAAAATTCTTGATTTCAACAAGTTAAGTAGAGAGGAACAAAATAGAATAGAGGAATCAGTATATGCCATGATGGCTGAATTCAAAAATACACCTCTAGAGCTAGACAATACCATGCCTAGAGAATTATATGAGATAATTGAAAATAAATGGCATTATTGTCTGAAAATGGAAAAGGCGATTAGAGAATCTACCTTGGCACAAGTGATGTCAAACCTAAAAAGAGGTCAAATAAGAAAGGCTAATAAGAAACATGGTGGCAAATTTGCACCTAAATATAGAACCTTCAGCATCCTACAAAACAAGATTGAGGATGTAGAAAATAAATTCACAAAATTGTGGAAAACAATTTTTAAAATAACTGATGAGAAGAAAGAAGAAGAAAATAAGGCAGAAGCCAGTACCAAAGAAAAGGAAACAGAAACAAAGAAAGGAGAAGAAGAGAAGCAAGAGAAAGAGAAGGAAGCAACAACAAGAGCAGATGAAGAAAAGAAGAAAGAGGAGGAAGATAAGAAAGATGAGGGGATCAAGAAAAAGGGGAGGAGGAAGAAACAGAAAAGGAAGAAACTATGGCAACAACTGAACAACAACAAGAAGAGGAAAAGAGTGTGCAAGACACACAAATGCCACCTCCTAGCCCTCCTCATACAACCATCATTCCTACAGGCACAATAATCATTAAGGATCTTCCTAACAATTTAGCTCGGAACATCAATCCCCTAACTACAAAGGATCTCTCCAAGATCCTTCACCAATCCACTCTATAGGCACAGTTATGCACAAGCCTTGTATTGGTGAGTGTAGATAAACTACAAAAGGCAGTAGCAGAACCACAAATAGAAAAGGGGAAACCAAAGGAACCACCTTTCACCTATACAGCTACTAGCACTAGAATTTTGATGCTTCCACCACCTATAGCATCAGGTGATATCTCACAGAAGCTAAGCACATAAGAAGGGAAGTTTAATGAGAAGGAGGATACCTCAAAAGAAAAGGAGCAGGTTGTCATTCAAAGATTGGTAGAACTACCAAAAATTGGCACTCCTACAAGAACCCTTTAGAAGTTGAGCACTGAAGCCATACTCTTGCAAACCTCAACACTAGGCTCAAGCTCAACCAGACTGGATAGGGTACTTCATTATGGAGACCCTGAGTTAGATGAAGACATTATAATACCTGCTTATGACTCCAAGACTATCGCAATGGTGAAAATAAATGAAATGTAAGATGCATTAGACAGAAGGAAGAGGCTGGAAATACTTAGAAAATAGTATAAACACAAGCAAGCACTATGTGAGATCAAGGACATCTTTATCGATGCCTTCAGCTTGCAATTACTAGATGAAGCAAAGCCCATAATAGAACAACTATCTGATATAGTTGACCAGGTGACTAGTGAAGACTAGGATATAAATGTTAAACTTATGGAATGGACTAAGAGGAAATTTTAGGGGAAAGTAAATGAGAAGATATCAAGTGGTATAGAACTTGAACAGGTTGAATTGGCCAAGAAAATAGACAAAGTCAAAGAGAAAGAGGCCAAGTTAATGTAGATTCAAGCCTCCAAATGCCACATTTGGAGGTCCTCCACAAGGAGCAAGTCTATGCTGAAACTGTCTTAAAGAGTGATCCTAATATTTCTACATTAGATGGGCTTGTACATCTTTTTGTAAAGACTGTCATCCAAAACAAGTCACTAGATATTGCTTTGGAGAATTGGGATATAGCTCTGAAAATAATAATGGAGGTAAAAAACACAATTTTGGAAAAATATGGTATTACTCCTTAGATCCCTTTGACATAAGTGTCAAAAAGGGGGAGAAATAATGTTAATAGGGGGAGATAATAATAAGGAAGATATATCTAAGGGGGAGAATACTAAGTTTTGATTAAATTCTTTCCTGGGGAGAAATAATGTTTTGAGGGAAAAATATGAATAAAACCACCAAATAGTACAGACAGAGTTAACAAAATTGCTAAGCACACAAGTATAGGGTAAAGACAAAGAGCATCAAGCACATCTAGCACATAATTTTGGGATACAAGAATGAAATGGCACAATCAACTCAAGGGAGAGTTATAAGGTATTTTTGAAAATTTGAAATTTTGTACATATGAAGAACAAATTGGATAGGGTACTCAAAAGGAAAAATTAGTAATGTTCAGTTAAGTGTTTTTGACAGTCATGTCAAAGGGGGAGATTGTTGGTCTTAGAATGGTTTTGACATTTGAGTGTCAACACACTTAGCCACTTTCTACATTGAAGATGAGTACACTATGTATGCCAAGCCATACTAATGCCAAGTCAAAATTCCAATAGATACCGAGTGACTTCAGGTGTCGAGCATTATATAGTTGTCGAATGATATATAGGTGTCAAGTCACAATTGATGCTGAAAAAATCAAAACGTTACATATGTCGAGTGATCCAAAGTCATACATGTGCCAAGCAAGACAAAATGCAATAGGTGTTGGGCAAAGTATGATAGTCAAAGAAGTCTTTATGAGAAGGCTTAGACCCCACGATTTTATGTTGTTGAAGGGAAGTCAAGGAAATTTCTAAGCAAATAGAAAAATTGTAGAAATAGAGCAAATAGTAGGGGCATCATAGACTTAGTGAATTGAGCAAAAATTACACATCTAGTTGATTAGAACATAGCAAGGGATAAGAACAAATATCAGATCAAGCAAGGACCACATCAAAGAGAGTAGATCAAGTGCCTAAAACCAACAATTGAAGATTGTAAGCAATTAGGTCAAAGGTTTCTAATATTCTCTAGCAATTGTATTAGATAGTGAAAACCTTATGTTGATAGGTTAGCGTAACAACTATTTTGTAGATCCTTTGAAGAGGTGATTAAATTCTTTAACAGGGTGACACTTCGTGTAAAGTGTTTATAAATCCTTTAACCATGTCACTATTGACACAGTGTAAAGCCTTTAACAAGGTAGGCCTTTCACAGGGCAGACCATCAAAAGTGGTCAAACAATTATTGCCACAGTGATTTTTGTGGTATCATCCCCACCCCAGTTTTACCTTCTTCTTCCTGGAGGGTTTCTAGGTTACCAAATCTAGTGTTATGTGTGTTATTGCATGTGTTTGCTTTATGTTTACTTAATATGTTTACATGCATGCATCTTATTTTTAGTTATGTGTTTTAAAGATTAGAAAAGGTTAAAAGGACTCTTCCCGTTTTGAATATTTCAACAGATAGCCTGATAGAAACCTATTTGCAAAGATGGTTATGAAAACTCAACTACAAGGTGAAAATTTATTAGTAAAGATGGTGGTAGAAACTAAACTATAAGGTGGAAACCCATTTCTTAAAATGTGGTGGAAGCTAAACTATGAGACTATAAAGACCTGTATGATGGTTGTCGAAACTAATCTACGAGGGAGAAACCTATTTATAAAAATGGTCAGAAACTAATTATAAAATAGAAACCCATTTGCAAAAAGGTTGTAGAAACTAAATTATGAGATGAAAAATGTATTTTAGAATCATAGCCATGAAAAAACTAAATATGAAGTAAAAAATTATATGAAAGATAGTAGAAATGATTAAATTATAATATGAAATTTAGTTTATAAATATAGTAGAAAAAAAAAACTATGAAATGAAATCCAATTTGTAAAGATGACAAGAACAACTAAATTATGAGATAGAAAATTAATTTGTAAAGATAATAGAAAAACTAAACTATAAAACCTATTTATGAGATGAAAATTTATATATAAAAATGGTTGTAGAAATTCAACTATAAAGCAAAGATGGTAGTAGAAACTAAACTATAAGGTTGAAACCCATTTTATTATAAAAACACTGTAGAAACTAAAATGCAAATATAAACCAATCACAAATAATTATTTTTAGGTAATTTACATATTTCTTAAATTCTCTAGTTTATTTGCCATTTTTTATATTATAAAAATTAAATATCTTAAAATTTGAATGGCTCAATTCATTTTGTGTTATAGGAGCCTTTTTGAAAGGTTCTCCATATTTTCACTAAAATTTCAATACCCAATTTGTAAATTGTAAAATATGTTAAGAGTTAAATAATAAAATATAGTTATATTTTCAAAAAATAATATACAATTAAAATTTTGCTACACAATTTATAAATAATAATTTTTTATTAAAATATATAACTATATTTCATAAAACTATATAATTATTTATAGCTCTACTGACAATTTACAGATAATAATTAATTCTATAAATTTATAACATAGAATGATAATTAAATAATGTATTACTATACTACATTATACAACTATTATACATTCTAAACTATTTCATATGTAATATACAAAATAGTAAAATATTACAATTTAAAATACTTTAAAATATTAATATATACTATATATATAGTACTATATTAACTCTTTTTGTATATAAAATAATAAACTATCACAATTTATAATAGTCAACAAATATTATTATATACTATATATAGTATATGTACATAGCACTTGTAACGATAGTCATGGAGACTAAATTATGAGGCAAAAGTTGTAAAGATGGTGTTGGAAACTAAACTATATGGTAGAAAACCATTTGTCAAAAAAGATTGTAGAAATAAAATTTTGAGATGAGAAATATATTTAGAATAATGTTTATGGAAATTATGAGATGAAAAATACATTTAGAATAATATTTATAGAAACTAAACAATGAAGTAGAAATCCATATGAGATATGATAGGAACACTTAAGTTATGAGATGAAATTCAATTTGTAAAATTAATAGAAGAAACCAAATTATGAAATGAAATTCAATCTTTAAAGATAATAGGAAAAAACTAAGTTATTAGATGAAATCTAATTTGTAAAGATAATAAACTACACTATGAAATGAGACCTAATTTATAAAGGAACTATAATTCACAATTAAATTCTGAGATGAAACTCAATCTGTAAAGACAATAGGAAAAAGCTAAATTATGAGATCAAATCTAATTTGTA
The DNA here is from genome assembly GCA_028749045.1 of Cupressus sempervirens. Classification (NCBI taxonomy): domain Eukaryota; kingdom Viridiplantae; phylum Streptophyta; class Pinopsida; order Cupressales; family Cupressaceae; genus Cupressus; species Cupressus sempervirens. The sequence continues at coordinate 713,251,512 of CM053791.1, read as the reverse complement.
AAGATAATAGAAGAAACTACACAACGAAATGAAACCCAATTTATAAAGAATGTATAATTCACAACTAAATTATGATATGAAACTCAATTTAAAAAGATGATAGAAAAAAACTAAATTATGAAATGAAATTAATTTATAGAAGTAATAGAAGAAACTACAGTATGAAATGAAACCCAATTTACAAAGATGATAAAACAAAACTAAATTTATGAAGATAGTAAACAAAATTATAGAACAAAACCCAATCAGCAAACATGGTTAACAAGACGGTCTATAGAACCCAATTAGCAAACATGGTTAGCAAGACGGTTGCCTAGTAATGCAAAGTTGGTTGGATGAAACTACCAGAGTAATGTTCCCAAGAATGCATTTGCCTCTCCATGGGACTCATCGCAGCTTGCATCCAACAAAGTAACAGGGAGGGGTCAATGCAATGGCAGCGCAGAGGAACATAGAAATAACAATCATCTCCGCCAAAGATCTGAAGAACGTGAAGCCCCTCTTGGGTTGCATGCGAACGCAGGCAGTTGCATGGATCAACGTCCATGAGAAATGCTACACAAGCATCAATGACAGAGATGGCAGCCACCCCATTTGGAACCGCAGAATGTACTTCACAGTGGAAGAGAAGCTTCTAGAAGATTCAGTTCTAACAGTGGCCATTTACAACATATCAGGACTGTTTGGTGCAAGGGATAAGATGCTTGGGGCGGCAAGGATACCACTCAAGGACTTTTCATCAAGGCCTCCCAATAATGTCTATTATGAGTGTTTTGATCTATGTAATTTGAAGAATAAGAGTAAGAAATGTAAGGGTTTTCTCAATTTGGGTGTTAAAGTTGGTGAAGTATATGTTCAGAGCAAGATAAGCCCGAAGAGTAGGAAACATGAGTTGGTAGATTATGAAGATGAGATTTCTTCACTACACAAGAGGCGTGCAACTCCTCCTTGTGATTCAGAATCGTCTGATAGGCTTCTTCTTTCTACTCCTCTCAAACAGTGTAGGAAGTTTCAAGATTTTGATAACATTGATAATGATGATAAGGTGGAGGACTCTGGTCGGAATGAAGTTGAGATCTAAGTTTTGTGAATTGGGTACTTGGTTTTGTGCGATTTTGGTCTGTTTAGGGTAGTTGAATCTTTATGTTGGGGTGGAGTGTTGATCATAGTGAAGAATTAGAATGGTGGATAGGTGATTCTTTTGGTTTGGTTGTTGTTTCAAATAGTTAGTATGTGTATCTTTTTTTATTATAGAAATGTTAGAAGTTTAATTTATCAATATTTTGAGGATTATTATGATGCTTTTGTCAAAATTCAAGTGAGGATTAAGTCCTTCTAGATGTAAAGTGTGCAAGTGTATCATTCATTTTCATTAGAAATGGTTTCATGTAAGTGTATGATTCATTTTTATTAAAAATGGGTTCACATAAATGTATCATTCATTCTCATGAGAGATGGGTTCATGTGAACCATTATTCATGAAATATGTGTTAATGACTTTGGCTCAAATTTTCTAAAAAATTGTAATAAGTTTCAAGATTATGATATTGATAATGATGATAAGGACTCTAGTGGGAATGAGGGTATTTGGTTTTGTGTGATCTTGGTCCTTTTATCTTTGAGTTGAGGGTGGAGTGGTGATAATGATGAAGAATTGGGATGGTTCCATTGTTGTGTATAGTTTATTTTTTAATTTTTTTAATAGGAAGGTTAGAAACTCAATTTATTAATATTTTGAGGATAGCTATGATATTATTATTGTCAATTGAGGATTTTATATTTTCTAGGCATTACTTAGATGTGAGGTGTGAAGTGTATCATTTTTTTCCCATAAGAGATGGTTTCAATACAAGTGTACTATTCATTCTTGGGAAATTGATTCATCTAAATGGATCATTTAATCTTAATGATAACTGAGTTCATGTAATATAGGTCTATGAGTTTGACTTAAAACTATACTAATTATATATTTGAATGATGTTAAAACTTTCACATATAGCTTATCAAGATGTGATTAACCATTTCAATCTAAGATAATTTTAGATTCAGCCATGACTTGTAAATATCTCATATCGGTAGACTATAGTCCATTAGGTGCAAGTAACCTAAAAATAAATTATTTCCATGATCACAAGTGTTGTGGGACATAAAGTGAGAAGAATAATGTAGAGACTAATCTAAAAATTTATAATTGAACTCTACTATAAAGTGTGTTGGAATAAATAAGACATTTACACTAAGTTTGAGCTTTAAAAAGAGAAACTTAGCATTAATAATGAGATTTTTAGCATTCAAAATAGAATAGAGAGGAATTGTAGATAAAACAAGGAACAAGAAAGCTTAAGTAAAAAAGAAATAAAACAAAAAAGGAGCTATGAGTATACTATACCTATAGACATAGGTATAGAAAATATTTTATAGAACTCTTCTATAACATTTAAATGAGACGGAAAAATTAAGAAAATATTTAGTCAATTAAGTGCGAGAAGTTGAGCCCACTTTTGAGGGAACTTTTACACTTAGCCATTTTTGCAAAAAGTGGCTACATGAAGTGGGGTAATGTTAATATGAAATAAAATAACATTATGATTTGGGGTCTTGAACATAAACATGAACTTGAATGTAACTATAACAATCATTTAAGACCTTTTTAGCTCTTACCATTTAGAGATTTTATGGTCCATAGATGTATTTGTGCTCAAACAACTCTTTTTACCAATATCTTTTTATTTATTTATTCTTTTTACACCATCCTCAAAATCCCTATATTCTCTCTCCTTAAGATAACCTAGTGTTAGCATTATTTTTCAATCAACTCCTTCTGATTCCACAATTCATGGAGAATTTGACTATTTAATTTGATGCATTATGTCATATGAGGGGAAATTGATTTCATGTAGTAAGCCTAACTAAAGAACATCTCCAGTTTGCATTTCACCATCTGTGTAAATTAAGAGATTGTTAACCCCTCCTTCACCATGATTCAAGGAAGAGCATTAGTTTTCTTTGTGAGATCTTCACCTTAAGTTTAGTGTGTACAGTGGCTAATTTTCATTATATTATGTATCTTTTGTATATTGAAAATCATCAATGATTAATAAAATTCATAGTTCAGCAATTTTTTTTCTATGCTTTATTTATTTATGAGTTATTTTTCTTTCCTAGCTAGATCTATGCAATCTATGCTTCAAAATTTTACATGGTATCAAATCTCCAGACTTTTGTGCCCCTAGTCTCTTCATGAGAGGTTTGTCTTTGTCTCTAGTTTGGAGGCTTTTGCAGTCCTTCACTAGTCTTTCAACATTATTTCCATCTCTTCTCAGAGTAGCGGTAACTTCCCATGTAGATTTTTCTATTTCTCCTTATTGTTCACCTAGTGTTTAGCATGCATGTATGGAGTAGTTTATTTATTATATAAATCATGTAGAAAAGTAAGTTTTTAATAATAAAATCTAAGGATTTTTTCAATACTCTATTTTATGTGCTTTAATTTCTCTATTTTTTCCTACAACAATTCCTAGCTAGATCTATGCCCAAAATTTTACATGGTATCACAGCCAAGGTTGTTAGGAAAAGAAATGTCTTTTTTTGTAGGTATTATAGACTAGAGTTTTCAAAAATGGATTTTTCAGAAACTTTTATTCTCATGCCATTCAGTTAGTTTGAATGGAAGCCTATGGTTCTACTTCAACTCATAAGTAGAGGCTTGCATCAAACACTTCTAGAAACAGAGGTTTTAAACTCAATTATATACCATTAATAGGCCAAGGTCATGCTCTCTTTATTTTGAGTTACTTTAAATCCAAACAAACATCATCATTGAGCTCTAAACACTTGAAACGCTCATTTCCATATACAATTTGTCCTATTTGATAAAAGTTGTAGTCTAAGGCAAATAAAAATTGCACCAAGGGCATCTAGCTTGGGCACACACTTCGAAGAAATTTTTTTAAAATTGTAGAGGGTTCTTAGAATTTTCATCAAGGCCTCCCAATAATGTCTATAATGGGTGTTTTGATCTATGTAATTTGAAGAATAAGAGTAAGAAATGTAAGGGTTTTCTCAATTTGGGTGTTAAAGTTGGTGAAGTATATGTTCAGAGCAAGATAAGCCCAAAGAGCAGGAAACATGAGTTGGTAGATTATGAAGATGAGATTTCTTCAAGACACAAGAGGCGTGCAACTCCTCCTCGTGATTCAGAATCGTCTGATAGGCTTCTTCTTTCTACTCCTCTCAAACAGTGTAGGAAGTTTCAAGATTTTGATAACATTGATAATGATGATAAGGTGGAGGACTCTGGTCGGAATGAAGTTGAGATCTAAGTTTTGTGAATTGGGTACTTGGTTTTGTGTGATCTTGGTCTGTTTAGGGTAGTTGAATCTTTATGTTGGAGTGGAGTGGTGATCATAGTGAAGAATTTAGAATGGTGCATAGGTGATTCTTTTGGTTTAATTGTTGTTTCAAATAGTTAGTATGTGTATTTTTTTTATTATATAAATGTTAGAAGTTTAATTTATCAATATTTTGAGGATTATTATGATGTCTTTGTCAAAATTCAAGTGAGGATTAAGTCCTTCTAGATGTAAAGTGTGCAAGTGTATCATTCATTTTCATTAGAAATGGTTTCATGTAAGTGTATGATTCATTTTTATTAAAAATGGGTTCACATAAATGTATCATTCATTCTCATGAGAGATGGGTTCATGCGAACCATTACTCATGAAATATGTGTTAATGACTTTGGCTCAAATTCTCTAAAAAATTGTAATAAGTTTCAAGATTGTGATATTGATAATGATGATAAGGCTGAGGACTCTAGTGGGAATGAGGGTATTTGGTTTTTTGTGATCTTGGTCCTTTTATCTTTGAGTTGAGGGTGGAGTGGTGATAATGATGAAGAATTGGGATGGTTCCATTGTTGTGTATAGTTTATTTTTTAATTTTTTTAATAGGAAGGTTAGAAACTCAATTTATTAATATTTTGAGGATAGCTATGATATTATTATTGTCAATTGAGGATTTTATATTTTCTAGGCATTACTTAGATGTGAGGTGTGAAGTGTATCATTTTTTTCCCATAAGAGATGGTTTCAATACAAGTGTACTATTCATTCTTGGGAAATTGATTCATCTAAATGGATCATTTAATCTTAATGATAACTGAGTTCATGTAATATAGGTCTATGAGTTTGACTTAAAACTATACTAATTATATATTTGAATGATGTTAAAACTTTCACATATAGCTTATCAAGATGTGATTAACCATTTCAATCTAAGATAATTTTAGATTCAGCCATGACTTGTAAATATCTCATATCGGTAGACTATAGTCCATTAGGTGCAAGTAACCTAAAAATAAATTATTTCCATGATCACAAGTGTTGTGCGACATAAAGTGAGAAGAATAATGTAGAGACTAATCTAAAAATTTATAATTGAACTCTACTATAAAGTGTGTTGGAATAAATAAGACATTTACACTAAGTTTGAGCTTTAAAAAGAGAAACTTAGCATTAATAATGAGATTTTTAGCATTCAAAATAGAATAGAGAGGAATTGTAGATAAAACAAGGAACAAGAAAGCTTAAGTAAAAAAGAGAAAAAAAAAAAAAGGAGCTATGAGTATACTATACCTATAGACATAGGTATAGAAAATATTTTATAGAACTCTTCTATAACATTTAAATGAGAGGGAAAAATTAAGAAAATATTTAGTCAATTAAGTGCGAGAAGTTGAGTCCACTTTTGAGGGAACTTTTACACTTAGCCATTTTTGCAAAAAGTGGCTACATGAAATGGGGTAATGTTAATATGAAATAAAATAACATTATGATTTGGGGTCTTGAACATAAGCATGAACTAGAATGTAACTATAACAATCATTTAAGACCTTTTTAGCTCTTACCATTTAGAGATTTTATGGTCCATAGATGTATTTGTGCTCAAACAACTATTTTTACCAATATCTTTTTATTTATTTATTCTTTTTACACCATCCTCAAAATCCCTATATTCTCTCTCCTTAAGATAACCTAGTGTTAGCATTATTTTTCAATCAACTCCTTCTGATTCCACAATTCATGGAGAATTTGACTATTTAATTTGATGCATTATGTCATATGAGGGGAAATTGATTTCATGTAGTAAGCCTAACTAAAGAACATCTCCAGTTTGCATTTCACCATCTGTGTAAATTAAGAGATTGTTAACCCCTCCTTCACCATGATTCAAGGAAGAGCATTAGTTTTCTTTGTGAGATCTTCACCTTAATTTTAGTGTCTACAGTGGCTAATTTTCATTATATTATGTATCTTTTTGTAATGTCCCCATTTTAGCAGTTGACCAAGTGTGTGTGCGTTAGCCTTGTTCTACATGGTCCCGAGGGCTAACGAAGGGTTTAATGGGATCTTGGAGTGTTTTGGCCTAGTCATTTCCAGTTTGGGCCGAAACGAAGTTGATTTACTTAGTTTCAGGCATACTTACTATTTTTAGTAAGTCGACAGGACACAGTGCAGGTCAATTTTGGTGATTGGATTCGATACTCCTCAGTGAGAGCTTTCCGATGAGCTATCACTCGTATTATTCGGAGTCCGATTGCTAATACATTTTAATGCCTGAAGTTTTATTAAAGTAACATCTAATTTAATTGTAAAATATTAAAGTGTTACTTTAATATTTATTTTATGGTGATAGGAAATGGGAAAGTATTTCAATGGACTTCATCACTGGTTTGCCACGAGTGCAGGGAAGGGATTGCATCTATGTGGTGGTGGACCACTTGATGAAGTTTTCTCACTTCATTGCTATTCCGTCCACTTACACAGCAGCACAGGTGGCAGATCTTTTCTTTAAAGAGATATTCAGGTTACATGGGTTGCCTAGATTCATTGTCAGCGATCGGGATAGTAAGTTTATGAGTGTTTTTTGGCAAGAGTTGTTTAGGTTGTGTTGTACAGATCTTACACCTAGCACTAGTTATCATCCGCAAACAGATGGGCAAACAGAGATTGTGAATAAAGGGGCGGAAGGATATTTGAGGAACTACGTAACTACACAACAAAAGGCTTGGATCAGATGGTTGCATATGGGAGAGTATTGTTATAACACCACTTATCATATGTCCATCAAGATGACTCCTTTCATGGCACTCTATGGTTATGAAGCATCTAGCTTCATGGATTTAGTTTTGGGGGATAGTAGAGTGCCCAAAGCCAAAAACTTATTGCAGGATAGTCAGGACATCCTGAACGTGCTCAAAGAGAATATACAACAGGCCTAGAATCAACAGAAATTGTATGCTGATCAACACCGAATAGAGCGCAGTTTCGAGGTAGGGGATATGGTTTACTTGATGCTACAACCATATAGATTGTCATCGCTCAAGAAGAGCAGAGTTGAAAAGTTGAAACCTAGATTTTATGGTCCCTACAGGGTGATTCGCAAAGTGGGCAAAGTCGCCTATGAGCTTGAGCTTCCAGAGGGTAATCGAGTGCACAATGTGTTTCATGTGTCTAGGCTTAAGAAAGCCCTTGGTCAGAGTGTAGTGCCTTCTGCAGATTTACCCCCTTTGGATGAGGAGGGGAAGCTTGTGTTAGTACCTAAGGCTATTCTAGATATCAGAGAGAGGAAGCTTAGAAATAGGATAGTGAAGGAGTATTTGGTCAGATGGAAAGATCTGCCGGAGGAAGATTCTACATGGGAGAGTGAGCAGGTTATTCAGCAGGCTGGACTGAGATTGCTTGAGGACAAGCAATTTCAAGGGGGGTGGACTGTAATGTCCCCATTTTAGCAGTTGACCAAGTGTGTGCGCGTTAGCCTTGTTCTACATGGTCCCGAGGGCTAACGAAGGGTTTAATGGGATCTTGGAGTGTTTTGGCCTAGTCATTTCCAGTTTGGGCCAAAACGAAGTTGATTTACTCAGTTTCAGGCATACTTACTATTTTTAGTAAGTCAACAGGACATAGTGCAGGTCAATTTTGGTGATTGGATTTGATACTCCTCAGTGAGAGCTTTTCGATGAGCTATCACTCGCATTATTCGGAGTCCGATTACTAATACATTTTAATGCCTGAAGTTTTATTAAAGTAACGTCTAATTTAATTGTAAAATATTAAAGTGTTACTTTAATATTTATTTTATGGTGATGTGTACCCAAGGGAGACATAAGGGGTATTTTAATATATGTTTTATATTACACATATTTATCCCACATTGCCCATATGAGTTGAGCAGACCCGTGGGAATAGAATAAAAGGAAGCATTTGTAGCTTCATTAGACAGGTTGAATATGAGAAGAAATTGGTGTGTGAGTTGCAACTTTGTTCTTGGCATTTGAGGACGTCTATCCTCTCTTGTAACATTCTAGACGTCATTCCCTTGGGGTTTGGCCTTTGAAATTCTTTCTTATTGGCTTCATTATCAGGCAGTTTAGTTGCATTTCTGGCTACAGGCAGATTTGATATTTTGCTCATATCTTCTTCACTACTTGTCCGACGCTTATGCCGCTTGGAGGGAATGGTATTATGAAGGTAGTGGACTGATTGGAGGATAAAGTATTGTAGCAGCAAGTTCGTAAGCATGGGCTGGAGTATTATGACAATATTTCTGAAGTAATTAGTGAGTTGATAAATCTGCCATGTATTTAGTTTTATGAATTCTGAAAATAACATTTTATTAGCAGCAGTTCATTTCCACTTTGCATATTATTGTAGTTTCTTTCTTGTTTATGTTGTATGATACCAATTCCATGCACGAAACACAAAAAACAAATAAATGTTTGATTTTCGAAGTTATAAGGGGTTTTAAGAAGTTGAATGCAAACTGTTTGACATAATTCCTTTCAGCAATTTGGTTTAGTTAGTTGGGACATCCAAGGGTGTCCATTACACTTTTGTATATTGAAAATCATCAATGATTAATAAAATTCATAGTTCAGCAATTTTTTTTTCTATGCTTTATTTATTTATGAGTTATTTTTCTTTCCTAGCTAGATCTATGCAATCTATGCTTCAAAATTTTACATGGTATCAGATCTCTAGACTTTTGTGCCCCTAGTCTCTTCATGAGAGGTTTGTCTTTGTCTCTAGTTTGGAGGCTTTTGCAGTCCTTCACTAGTCTTTCAACATTATTTCCATCTCTTCTCAGAGTAGGGGTAACTTCCCATGTAGATTTTTCTATTTCTCCTTATTGTTCACCTAGTGTTTAGCATGCATGTATGGAGTAGTTTATTTATTATATAAATCATGTAGAAAAGTAAGTTTTTAATAATAAAATCTAAGGATTTTTTCAATACTCTATTTTATGTGCTTTAATTTCTCTATTTTTTCCTACAACAATTCCTAGCTAGATCTATGCCCAAAATTTTACATGGTATCATAGCCAAGGTTGTTAGGAAAAGAAATGTCTTTTTTTGTAGGTATTATAGACTAGAGTTTTCAAAAATGGATTTTTCAGAAACTATTATTCTCATGCCATGGATTAGACTAGAGTTACTTTAAATCCAAACAAACATCATCATTGAGCTCTAAACACTTGAAACACTCATTTCCATATACAATTTGTCCTATTTGAAAAAAGTTGTAGTCTGAGGCAAATAAAAATAGCACCAAGGGCATCTAGCTTGGGCACACACTTCGAAGAAAATTTTTTAAAATTGTAGAGGGTGCTTAGAATTTTTGAAAGGGATTGCAAAATTTAAAAAGTGCATGGTTTTCTGTTGTTTACAAAGTGCTCTTTTTTAAAAAAAAATTTGGAAGGTGTTAAGGGAGTTGGGGCCCATATACTTGGAAAAGAGAATTCACATTCATGTGGACCTCTAAGTTTTTTTTGAGCTAGATTTTTATTAGGCACTATAGACAGATTTTAATGCATGCAGGTCTAACGAAGCCCACCTTGGGACCCTCTCATAGGCAAGCCTCATTTTTTGTGTCCAACATAAACATCTACACATCATTTTTTCCCTCTGACACTACATGACAAGTTCAAGTCACATTCTACCCTATGTTCCCTTTTGGATCTCGTCTTTTGTATATCAATGACCTTATGCACTTTGTAGGGCATTTTTATTAGGTACTTACAAAATTTGCACCTGTGGTCAGTGCCTTTATTTTTTCGTGCTTTATGAAGTCATAGGCTTATGTAGTGGCCTTTTTGACCCCAACCTATCCCATATGATGTGCACAGTACATTTTGCAAAGCTTTGGACCCATGCGCCATGTCACACCTCTAGTACTAGTTTCATTCTTTTTACATTTTTTGTCAAGCCTTGAAATTTGGACCCACCTGCCATGCAATGATTGCACCCAGTCATCAATGGATCCTAGGGTTTATCTTCACATGGAAATTCTATTCCACCACCTGCTATTTATAGCCACTAGTTTTTTTGGCACCACCTTTTTTTTCTAGCGAACTAGGCACTTTTTTGGTGAAGTGGATTTTTTTTGGCAATTTTTTCCTTGACTTTCAATGATTCATTATTTGCATCATCACACATGTTTTCCCTTCTAGCTCTATTTGGACCTAATAATAGTCTTTTGCTCATATCTCAAGCATACAGTCTCTATATTTTTCAAATGAGATACTATCATAAGGTTGGTTCTAAGCCCCTTGCAATGCTATGCGTATTTTCCAATTTTGATTGTTTTTATAGTATTTTGTGTTGTCAAAATTAGGAGTTCTATTTTGCACTCTAGGAGACATATCAAATCTAGTCTCCAATTTCATAATTGTTTATATCATTGAAAAGGTCTTTCTATACTCTTTCCAATGATGGTAGTTATTTTTTGAATTGTTCTCCAAGTACATCCTATTCAATTTTATTTTTTCATTTTCTTGCATTTTGGTGGATATCTTGTTTGTTTCAAGTTTGGGGATCATTTTTTTTACTTTAGATGATTTGTCATGGGTTTTTATTATCTGCTGTATCAGTCTTATGTCTCTTTTGGTCTTTATATACATCCATTGTATGCATTTTGCAAATGCCCTAGGATAAAGTTCCATATTTCCTTTTGTATTTTTATTTTAGTTGTTTTACCTTATTTTTCCATCTGATTTGAGTAGTGTCATTTGAGGATACTCATATAGATTACTATATTCTTGGGATTTACCATAGCTTGTGCCTTATTATACATGCATTACTCTGATTAAGTTTCATGGGGGGTTGATTTTCCTTTGTTTTTCATCTACCTTTGTATAGCAAGTTTTTCTTCCGTGACATTATCCTCATGACATGTCTAAGATTGATCAGCTAAGTACACTAAATTATGTATTTATGTGTGCATCTTTATTGCAGTTCCTTGACATGTCTTTCTTTCCTCCCACTTTTCCAGTTGCATGTCACCTCACCCTTGTATGCATTGGGGTGTTTATTTTGTTGGTTCTTACGTTTCATCGGTTCAATGGAGTGAGTTATGTATTCTATATTTGTTCCAATGTACTAGGAAAATGTAGTGGCTTGGTACTTATGCATTTTGGTGAGATGGGTCATTTACCATATAAACACTCTTTTTTTTGTTCCTACATTATATGCAACATTCCATGTTTGATTGATCAACTCTTTAGGATTTGGTATTTCATTCCACCGATATCTTAGAGTTTAGTTATTTTCCTTTGTGTGCCTCTAGATTCAAGTAGTGTCTTATGAGGGCACATGTTTAGATTATATTCCTCTCTACCTAGTTAGGTTTTATTTGAGTGGAGGTTCTTCAGATCAGCAATTACTTTTCAACAGAGCTTTGTAACTTCTTCATGATATAGTGGTGTTCTCCATGATCATTATTTTGTTCCTATCTTCTAGGAAATTCTCTAGTTTGGAGGCTTCTGCAATCCTTCACTAGTCTTTCAACATTATTTCTATATCTTCTTGGAGTAGAGTTTTTCCCATGTGGTTTTCCCTATTTCTCCTCTTTACAGAGATTTAGTTGTTATTGGGTACCTCATTAGGCCTTGCTGTCAAGACCCACATTTACTCTTAGTAGTAGTTTCTAGATTTCAAGCTACTCCCTAAGTTTATCTTAAGGGGTTTGTCATGCTCACTTTTAAAGCCAAATAAACATTCAATTTTTTTAACAAATGCTTACTTATTTGTAACACATACAAGGGATTTAATTTTGATTGTTTTTATTTTATTAAAATATTCTTCCAATAATATGCATGTATTCTCCAAAATAGAACTAACCTTGTAGGTCAAAACTGAAATAATACATAAAGAACATAATGTACATCTATAATAAAACATGATAAAGTACAACATTTATCATAGTTTTAAACTCTACTTACATTTTCAAATAGAGTAATCTATTAAGATGAGAAAGTAGCATTACACATGGTAATATTCAAATTTATTTATTCCTTACAATAATTAACTACTAATTCCAATTACAAAATACATACTAATCTTTCATTTTAGAAAACTAGACTTTCTAAGAAATTTCACATTATGTCAATAAATTTATTATACAAGATCTACAATAACTTTTCTCTTTGATTGCTGCAAAGATAAAACATAGTAGGAACTTTACTTTTTTTTCTTAGAAGCCTATTAATATTCAAATAGATTTACCAATTAAAATATTTAACTAGTTGGTCTTCCAACATGAAGATATCCTTCCTTCCTTCTTCTAACATCTTAACAATGGAACAAAAAACACATGGTAATAATTCATTCTTAACATATTACATATAATTTTATGGATTTACATATGAATGCAAATTACACTCTTTGAAGACTTTGGTACACAAAGCTTTTAACTCAAATAATATAAAGCAAGCCAGCTTTATAGGTGTCCCATACTCTTCCCTAAATCCATTATTTCACTTAGACCTCCATTAAAATATCATTCATTCCCATGGAATGCTCACCTTCTAGCCTAGTCCTTTATAAGGCCACCCCCAACCTTGGAGAACCAAATTTGAATGGGTGACATACAAACTTACACACAACATAAATGCAAAATGAAATAATTTCACAAAACTCCCACCCTAGGCTTGTTCACAAAGGGTCCACCTAAGACCCAAAAATGAGGTGAAGGTGGACCAAGTACCCAACTAGAGAAAGCCAAATTTAAGCATAAAAAGAGTTTCCTTCAACAAGGAAAACATAACAACTCCCATCTTTATTTTTGTTTCACATCAACCCTCATCACCCCACATTAACATCAAACCTTATCACCCCCAATTCACATCAACCCTTATCACCCCTAAGAATTTCAAGATAAATTTGGTACATGGAGCCCATAGATCCATGTTTTTCCTCTCTTCTACACAAGGAGAGGTTTTACACATGATGGGCTATCAAATGCCCTTCACCCCTGGATACTCTACCCTCCCAAGGGTGAGTGTGTCTTATAAACCTAATATCACAAATGGATAACAACACAAAAAAAAATATAGCTATCATAGCTACATTCTTGTCAAGAAATTTTACAAAATAAACTCTTTTCAATCCAACATCAAACACCACAAATACATTTCAAATGGAAACATTACAAACCTACAACATCTTTCTACAACACATCACATAAGGAACATTAAATTTACATAATAAGAGAAGTGAATTAACCAACCTAGAATTCAAGCTTAAGGTGATGAAAATTTGTAGAAGAGCTCCCTTAAGATTTCCCACCAATTCTTCATAAAACACCTTTCCTAAAAAACTCTCTAAGTTCTATGCATCTCCAAATGTGGAGAGTGGGCGAACACCAAAAAGTGTCACAAAACATTCCCTATATAGGTTCTTTCCCCTTTCCCATCTAACTCTCATAAATTACATATGGGTTTATTTCCTTTATAACTCCTCCTTGCCCCCCCCTCATAATATGGATGAAGACTAGGGGTATGGCATGAAGTATGGCTTGCCTTACACTCTATTTTTCATCACTTTTCTAAGGTACCCTCTTTGAAGGATCATAAATAGGGTATGGACACCTTTTTTAATAGAAAACACCCCCAACCAAAATTACCATAAATAGGGTAGGTTATTTTGGCCTTAAGCACCCCAAAGGGTCCTATATAGCCATCCAAAAAACCACTTCTAACACACATATGGGTTTCAAAAGGTTTGACTCAACTCATGGGTTATTAAATCATGAGGTTTTCATAGGTGGTACCTAGGGTCACTAATATATGTTAGGTTTCATTTCTACAATCCTTGTTTGGACATGTCATTTACAGTTCACTTTACACATGTCAATTGACACTACAAAAAATTCCACATCACAATTCCACATGACATGTCCATTTGGAAAGGAAACAAAATACTATTTACATAAAAATACATTTATAACAATCATACTTCAATCCACATTTACAAATTAAACATGATACGATGAGGTCTATGTCTCTTCATTGATGAATCCTTGGCATCACATATTGACATTAGCTCAAACTTGATTCTCTGATTTAGTTCCATGGTTATTTTCCTATACATCTCAATTCAAGTATCAATAGCCAAATGAAATAATATGTCTGATAGCATTATTTACATAATAAGCTCATAATTTAATTGCATTGAATAATTCACCATTTTCCTAATTGAATTTTATATTCAATAAATCAAACATATAAACCAAAATAGTAATTAATCAGCAATAAACATGCATAATTCACATTACATAATCCCTTCAATTTACAATGCAATTTCATATAAGGTATTTGCAAAAATTATACATTGTATTAATTGCAATGACATCAATTTCCTTATGTATACTTCACATGTCAATTATTATTAGTCCATAAAATCCTTAGCTCAATTTCTATTATCCTAATCATCCAAATCCACTGGTTAATAACACATATAACATCAACATCTATTATCTCATTCACAATCCTGCATAGTCAATCAATACTCATCATAATATATTTTAAAAAAATTATCTCCTAAGAGAATGTCCTCATGAATTAACTTGCATAATAACTCACTTTTTATAAGAAATTATCATATGATCACTTCTTGTCATGATACAAAGTCTATTTGTAATTCCTTTGTAACAACTCTTATGAACCTAATTATCAAAACATGAACTTGTAATTCAATTTTCATATAAATGGAGGCAATATTAAAGTATATGTGAAATCAAAAAAATGTTATGTTCAATTAACATTGATTTTATTTTAGAAATGAAATTCACATATATATTGACAATCAAATCTTGAAATTCATCACACAATTTCTGTCAACATGACAACCATTTTAATCTTTCACTACGAGCATATAAAACTATATCATCACATCACCACCTTTACTATAGATCATCATACTATAAAAATGTCACCTAGTGATTGATTAACTAAGCTCTCTACCAATAAGTCTAGTTGTATCAACATAATATCTTTATTAGGATGCTATTAAAACTTGGGATAGGGATTTTTACACATCAATCTAGGTAATCAATACATAAAGAAACCTGGTATATATAAGAATCCTCAAAATTCTATTTGTTTCAATTTTGAATATGTTGTTATTTGATTATCACAAGGAGGAATATTTAAGTGCATTATAACAAGAATTATAACAATGTACCAATTAACACCTCATCTTACCCCTCTAGTTAACTTCATTCTCTCATTGACATACTTATTTTAAGAATTTTCTCAAGTACTCGAGTGGAGGGGTCTTATAGGGGGTGTTAGAGTGTTAGAGTATAAGGTGTTCTCTTATTAAATCTATTTTGTTTAAGCTAAAATTTAGTCATTGTTGAGCAATCATTTTGCACGATGACCGCAACAAAAATTCTTGCAAATCTCTCTCTTGAAAAGCTAATCAAATAACTATCTCCATGTCCTAGACGATTTTTTTTCAACATAATAAGTAGCTCAATTAAAGATAAATGTTTCTATTCAGAACTAGGCCTTTTTTGGTATTTGTAAAGTCTACAAAACTTTGAAAAAATGTGACCACAAACCAATATATTTATTTATCCCTTTTTTATTTTGTATTTCCAACTTTTATGATGAATGCAAATTCTAACAATGCAACTATATAAATTCCTATTCTAACCACATGTTTGAAAAGAAAATTATTGAGATAGGATAGTGAGAAATTAAAGGGAATTTCTCAAAATAAAATTAGTAAATGGACATAAGTCATAGAAACAACATGTCTATGAATTAAATTTTCAAAAGGATCAAGAAGGAAACCAATGAAATCAAGAGCAACATGTCCTTAACTCCATCGATGCAATCATCAAAGGAACTAATGAAAACCATGTGATGTTTTACAATTCATCAAATCATGCAACCACATAAAGTGCTCATACAAAAGACAAGTCATTATGCAAAATTTGTAGAATAATCCTTTCTCCAATTCATCACAACAAAGGAATTATGCTATCAAACATGGAAAAAACTAAAAAATAAATAATCACATGAGCATTAAAACATAATAGTACTATTGGCTCTATCGCTATTCATGAATGTTAAATTCATAAAGGAAATGCACATTCCAACAAGAAACACTACACATAGAATGAGGGCACCAATAGAATACTTTATTGAATCAAAATATCAAATACATATTACATCTCTATATTTATAAGAAACCCTTTCCTTCATGAATTTTTTGGATATATGGTTTTTTACTTGAAAAAATCATGCTAAAAAATAAATCATATAAAAATTATGCACAAAAAGACTCATAACTAGGTGCTAAGTAGGCTTGCACTCTTATTTTAATTCATTAAATGGTGCATGAGCCTTTATAATGACTTTAAACTAACATAAAAGAAGAAGATAAGAGGAAAGAAGAATTTAGATGGAACTGGAAATTATGGAGCTTCTAGAAGACATAAATCAACCTTCTCCATGTGTTTATAATAGTTAAACTACCGTGGAACTCGTAAAAACATATTTTTGGTGCATGAAAGTGCCCCAAAAACTGAATGTGTTAGTTAATTGTCAGCATAACTACCAGTTATCAAGAATTGTCATGCTTGCAAAGTTGAACACTTGCACACCTTTGGAGAAAAAATATGCTCCACCAAACATCAAAATATGAGATTGTGTCCCTACACACCTTTAGAGAGCTCAAGATCAAAATTGGTAGGATTTTTCTAAGTCCAAAATCTTAATTTCCAACATCTGGGTCTTGTTGATCTTTGACCAAAATGATTTATAAGTGGATTGCCTTAAAATTTTATGCAGAAGGCGTTCTCTTGGGGATATGGAAAATGTAAATCTTGGTACCTAGCCCTCACTTCCCCATGAAAACTTCAAACTTCTCATCTCACTTCTACAAAATCATCCAATTTGGAATCTAACTCCTTCAGTGTCTTGTCAATTTTTAATATGCATTGGATATCATCCTCAGAGGACACCATTTCAAGTGATTCTTGGAATTATTGTACAAAAATTTCCATTGAGCATAAGTGTGTTCTGAAGTCATCATCAAAAATATCCAAGCTAGTTGCACTATAATATTTATCTACTTCCAAAAATTGGGTGTGAGTCCTACCTTGCATCTCCTAGATATCTTCATACAAAGATAACAAGGCCTTATTCCTAGTCTATATCTTCTCAATAATATCATTGATATTATCTAATTTTCTCGTATATAAATATCTAGTATCATTATGTATCTCAACTCCTTTATTACTCGCAATGCCTCTAAATTTTTTGTCCAAGTGGACAGTTGGTCCATTCACCCAAAATCTTGGTTAATCGCAATTACTAGCTTCTCTACATTCTTTTGTATTCTATGTAGTAAATGCATATTTGCATCTATAATTTCTAGTCCTTTCTCTTCAAAATTGATATTCCATCTCTTACATGTGTCCAAGAATGATTCATCTTGTGTAGGGGCCAGATCTCATTTATTGAGAGTAGTCAATAATGCAATCTCAGGGTGAGATAGGTCAATGAGACCCACTACCTCTTTTATGAATTCTTGCAAAACATTATTTTGTTTCCTCAAATTTAAGATTTCCTCTTCACCTTGATCTAAATGGTGAAATATTTGCAAGAGACCCATGGTTGTCAAAATTTTGTTTGTGTACTTGGTAGCCTTCCCTAATATGCCTGCTCGCATTTGATAATCTTTAGGGGTGATGGTTTATGGATTTGCATAAGGAGAGGGAAAGACTATATGTTCCATTAAACCTTGCTACTTATTCTTCATGATTAAAGCTAGATGGGATGAATCCTCTCCAATGGGAACCATTGGATTTATAGCCTTTTTCAAAATATCCATTCCCTCCTTTGTCATCTTTATATACCTCTTCTATCAGGTTTCTACTTCTCCTTTTAGTCATGCTAGAGTAATGCCCATCGGAGACATATACTACCTAGATGATGAAGTTGGCATAGATAATAGTTTGCATCTAGTCCTTTTTCTTTATTAGTTCTCTCTAGGGTCTTCTCTACTCTCATTTTTTCCACCATTAGAGTGCTCATTATGGTTCTAGGAGGGGAGGTGAGTGGTTGTGCTACAGAGGGAGATTATTCCTCTATTGCAACCACCTATACTATTCCAAAAGTTTCCTTTGTGTGATACACTAAATATACCACATCCTTTATTGTTTGGCTATGTTTCTTTGAAATCGAAGGAGGCAATGATGTGGCATCTTGTTCTGCTGGCGATAGAGGTGGTGTCTTTGGATTTCCCAGAGGTGGAGGAGGTATTCCTACTAGACTATGTGGGAGTGGAGGAAGTTTCTTCAAATCATCACCTAATGTATCTTTCCATAGCATATCCCTTATTCTTCCTTCCTCTAAATGGGTCCCCATAGGCACTAAGTTAAAGTCATAAAGATCAAACCGATATTACCCCTCCCCTAGTGTGGACTTTGTCCATCCTTCCTACTCTTGATATGTGGATTCATGTGTTGTTAGGGTGTCTATGTAAAATTTTTCCTTGTTTCCTCTTTAGAATCCCTATTTGAATGTATCCTTTTATTCAAAGAGAGATTATCAATCTCATCCTCTGGTTCTCCTTTGTCTTCAGCATCTACGATGGTCTCAGGGATCTGTGATGAAGCAGTTCTGATTTTCTTCAAATTTATTCTCTTCATTCTAACAACCACTATCTCCATTCTACCCTACTTAGTAACTAATTAAAAGGCTTCTAATTGATTAAGAGGCTCATTGGTTTTTGATTCACCTTCTTTTGCATCCTTCTACTTCTTCTTTCTCGTAGATGTTTCTTCCTTGTGGATATAGATTGCATCTCTCTCATGGTTGTGCACTATCTTTGGTATGACTAGGACTTCTCCTTATACATGGGGATGGTGGCTTTAGTCCATTTCCCTTTCTTCAACCTTTCATGTTCCTTCGATGTTGGAATATTGGGCCCAATGTTAAAATGGAAAGGCTTCCATGCCCATTCTATCATTAAATTGATAATATGTCAAGTTCGGTTTTGAATATCATTGTTCTCCTCCCAATTCACCTCTGCATTCATGATGGGGTGATCAAAGAACTTATCCTTATAGTAGGTGGGATCTAGTATATTGGGACTATCCTTGTTCTATATCATGAGTGATATCTACAAGTTAAACACTTTTTCTACCAATTTTAGCTTGATTCTACATGAGTCCCTTATCTAGAATCCATAGTCATCTACACAATTCAACTAATGATCTTCTAGAAAAACATCTGGAATGAAATCTTTTCCTACAACATACTGGAACATCCCTATGTTATCAAAGTAAGGGCGGGCCAAAGGGTAATCCTCTGCAAGGTACTTCTCCCATTCCACCTCGTAGGTGCAAATGTCTTGCTTCTATTTCACCTCGTAAGGCTCAATGGTGATAGGCCATACTCAAGTCTTTAGGATGTGCAAGTATGTAGGATGTGCAAGTAGTGTGGTAATGGATAAATAGGGATTAGGTTGCAAATATGTGCATATTGCACATGTACACAAGGTACAAAGTTGTGCACCATGGAGTTAGCACAAAAAAAGCATGTAATCATGTCTTAAAAAGGAGGGAGGTATGCATGTTGTGTACCTGAGCACCTATATAGGTTAGAAGGGTGTGCCCATACCTTAGTTCTTATGGAGGCTCAGAGTTTGTAGAGGTCTCAATGTATAAAGGTGTGCACTCTAGTGGTCACTTGATCATAATGAGTAGACCCAACAAGGTCCACCTCTATTTATGGGCACGGAGAGTGCATTTTGGGGATTTTTTGCAAACTGGCAAGGTGTGTACCTTGGCGCATGCTAGAAAAATGGGACTATTAGGAAGTTTTACACCTTGCGTAAGTGTACAACTGCATAATGTGCACACTTTTTCCTTATATGTGTTGAATTTTTTCTTATGCTTGCCAGATCCTATTGGCATGTATGTTTCCTAACTCTTAGATCAAGGGCACAGTACTCACACCCCTCAAGGTTTCTTGGAAGATACCATATTTTGAGGAGAACGTTCCCATGATTTAAAACTTAAAAAATGGGTCCCCATTTTTTTACTATAAAAAATGGGGCATGTGTTGTGAAATCACAGAAAATGACCTTAACAAAAGGAAGAAATGACAAAGGCATTTCTTTATCAGCAAGAAATCTACAAACTTGTGTCCAGTTGGAACTTGATTTCTGATGTCACAAGAGGCATTTTGAGGACCTTGACCCAAAAATCAAGATTTTAACTCTTATGCTTAGTGTGTGCTCAGTTCTTAATTTTTTTGATGCTCTTAGGATCCAACCACCACAAGTGTACAACAACTTGGAAGTAATTTATTGTTAATTGACAAGAGTTTAAAAACTTCCCCATGAAAAAAGTTTCAATCATTATATGACCAGATGTGAGAATCCATTCAGAGTGCTCTTAACAAGAAATCAATTACTTTTCTTTTGCATTTTGGCAATCCATTTGTCAATTTTGCAAAGCTCGAGTATTTTTTCTTGATTCTTCCTTAAATATTGTTTACTAAAGTGAGCTAGTGATTGGGTTGTGCTAGCCTCACTTGATTATATTCTTTCCTTTTACAATGAGTGATATAGTCCTATTTTATAACACAAGTCATCATTTTCTTTTTTTCTTTTATCTCTCTCTTTTTTTAGTTTTTTAATGTTACTTAAAAGTGACTAGAGGGTGTGGCCAAGGTATTGGTGTTTTTTCTTTCTTTTGGATTTTTTCCATTCTGATGCCTCTTGCATTCCTCCTTTAGTTAAGTTTTGTGTTACTCACATGCCAACAAGTGATCTTGATAAGCCAATGGAGAAATCTTCTATTGGAGAATTCTTAACTTCCCTTCACTGCTACGCACATGGGATGAAAGCAACCAGGATGACCCTTTCCTTAAACTAATAAAATGTTGAGAATGATTAGTCTAGAATCTAAGTTAGAAGTTGATAATCTCTTATTGCCTGCATATGAAACATGTATTTATCTTTCACAAGAAATAAAGTTATTCAATTTCTTTGATGAAAAATCCATCTTCCAAAAATGGAGGTCAATTGGGATGGTTCACTTACCAGGAGCAATCCAAACCAAACACTGATTCCCTAACTCAAGCTTTGAAATGATTTTTGAGGAATTAGACATTAACTATCAAAGGAACTTGCTCCCCTACAAGTGTACATAGCCTGATGTTATCATCCCCTAAAATTTTAGTGATTTGGTAGGGGTTGACACATGGGCATTGAAACTTAGTGTAGCTTCCTTGTTTCTTTAGCCTTATCCCATAGAAAGACAATGTCATAAATTTTGAAAGATCTTACTATGGCTATTTTATCAAACTAACGCTTGACAATAGCCTAGTGTTTTGACATATGTTCCAATGTCATTGTTCTTTCCTTCTCAAATTCCAAAAGGTTCATCAACGGAACTTATGAGCATTTTCAACATATACTCTCATGAATTATAGCATGGAAATCTTGATATTTGGAGGAAAAACAAGTTCTTGGCCATAGACCAAAAAGTAGTGGGACATGCATAAAGTATTCTTGACTCTAACTCTAGCAATCCATAAGGCATATTTAAATTGTGTGTGCAAATTCCTTGGGTTTTTTATGAATAGGTATTTTATGAGAGTTATGAGTTTTATGTTTGTAGAGTCAACTACTCCATTACCTTAAGGACAATAGTTAGATGAGAATTTGATTATTACCTGATTATCTAGAGCTCATTGGGTAACAAAAATTGATGCAAAGGAGGATCCATTATCATATACCAAAAAAATGGGCATTCCAAACCTAGTGACAATGTTTTCTTCAAGAAAGTTGGTAACCACCTAGATTGTGTAATTTTGAAATGTCTCCACCTTTGTCTACATTATCTAGTAATTGATTGCTATCAAGATGAATGTGTGACCAGTAGAAGATGATGGGTTTATATGGCTGATAAAATCCAACCTCCACTTGGAAAATGGATGTACCTTGAATACTTGTTGCAAAGGAATAGCTTGGTTTCTCTCTCTATTGGCTCTAGTTCGGAAAACATGATAGAAGTGAACATGCTCATGGGTATCCTTGAAAAGGTTGGACCAATTGTAGCTTGATCTCAGGATCTAATTAGTTATAGATTTTTTTGACCCATGTTCAGTGTTGTACTTATCATAGTATTGCTCCAACAGTTCTTTGGTTTCCTCACATTCCAAGCACTTGAGGTATATTCATTCATAAGCTTCCCATATTTTAGCATGTAATACTTGCATTCCATCTTCAAATCCTTGTGTTGTGATTTTTTCATCCTGTGGGGACATCTATTTTGTAAGAGGTAAAACATGACGTCTTGGTACCAGATGTCTAGTATGATTCTCTTGCTTAGGTATACACAAGAAACTAAAGAAATTAGATTGTGCTAGCCTCACTTGATCATTTTCTTTTCTTTTACACCAAGGGCTAGAGTCCTATTCCATGACACTACTCATCATTTTTTTCTTTTTTTATTTGTCCCTTGATAGGGATTAGATGGTGTGAATTTTTGTTCTTTCTTTCTTCTCGACTTTTACCATTTTGATGCCTAATACATTCCTCCTTCAGTTAACTTTTGGGTTACTCACATGCCAACAAGAGATCTTGATAAGCCCAAGGAGAAATCCTATGATAAAACTATAGAGTTATGAACTACTATCAACATAGGTTGAAAGCAACTTGGATGACCCTTTCTTTACCTAAATAAAGTGTTGAGAATTATCAATCTAGAATCTAAGTTATGAGTTGATAATCTCCTATTTCCTTCAACTCATGTATTTAGATTTCATAAGAAACAAAGTTATTCAATTGATTAGATGAAGAAATACCTCTTCAAAAAATCATGGTTGGTTGGGATGGTTCACTTACTAGGAGCAATTGGGACCACACACTAAATCGCTGACTCAAAATAAAATACATGACACAACTTTAGATAAATGACTCAAAAATGAATTTATTTATTTATTTATTTAGAAAACTTAGACTTCAAAATAATTTTGAGGAATTGGACATTAACTGGCAAATAAACTCATTCCCCTTCTAGTGTACATAACTTGAAAATATTATCCCCTAAAATTTTAATGGTCTAGTAGGGGCTAACCCATGGGCTTTGAAACTTAGT
Organism: Cupressus sempervirens; assembly: GCA_028749045.1. Classification (NCBI taxonomy): domain Eukaryota; kingdom Viridiplantae; phylum Streptophyta; class Pinopsida; order Cupressales; family Cupressaceae; genus Cupressus; species Cupressus sempervirens. The sequence goes on along the minus strand of CM053791.1, from coordinate 713,228,044 downwards.
GTAGCTTCATGGTTTCTCCCTAGCCTTATCCCACATGAGGACAAGGTTGAAGATTCTGAAGGATTTTACTATGGTTTTTTTATCGAACCAATGCTTGACAACAACCTAGTTTTTTGATGTATTTTCCAATGTTGTTGTTCTTTTCTCATCCAATTACAAAAGGTTCATTAATATAACTTGAATCCAAGCATTTTCAACATATCCTCTCATGAATTTTAGCACACAAAACTTGAGATTTAGAGGGGAAAAAGTTCTTGACCATAGACCAACAAATATGGTGATGTGCCTAAAGCATTATTGACTCTAACTCTGTTAGACTATAAGGCATATTTCAATTGTGTGTGTCAATCATTTGGGTTCTCTATGAGTGGGAATTTTATGACAGTTATCAAATTTTTTTTTTTGTATACTTGACCACTCCATTACATTAAGGATAATAGTTAAATGAGAATTTGATTATTATGTGATAATCCAATGGCCATTGAGTAAGAAAAATTGATGCAAAGGAGGATCCATTATCACATACTAGAAAAAAGGGCATTCCAAACCTAGTAACGATGGGTTCTTCAAGAAAGTTGGTAACGACCACTTAGGTAGTGCAATTTTGAAATGTCTTTATCATGGTTCGCATTGTATAGTAATCGATGGCTAGCAAGATCAACATGTGACCAGTAGAAGAGGGTAGTTTTATAGGCCTGATAATATCCATCCTCTATTTTCCAAAAGAGTGTACCTTGAATATTGGTTATAAAGGCATAGCTTGGTTTCACTCTCTATCGCCGCTAGTTTGGAAAACATGAAAAGAACAAACATGTTCATGGGTATCCTTGAAAAGGGTGGGCCAAGGTTTGATGAGATATAGATATTTCCAACCATGTAAAATGATGTACTTATCATGGTATTTTTTAAACACTTCTTTGGCTTCCTCATGGTCTAAGCACTTGAGATATATTCCTTCATAGTTTCATTTATAGAGCTTCCCATCTTTTACCTTGTAAGACTTGTATTTCATCTTCAAAGCCCTGCATTGTGAGTTGTCCATCCCTTTGGGACATCTATTTTGTAAGAGTTAATACATGATGCCATGTGTTCAATATGATTCCCTCGCTCATGTATACATAAGAAACTACGCCTTGCTCTTCATTGTTGGTCATCATCTTGGTTAGGCCTTATCCTCTTACGAGTTTCATGGGTTGAATTTCCAAGTCAAAATTTTGTAATATGGCCATCTAATTCCCTCTTCTCTCACTCATATCATTTTGGATTAATAATGATTTAACTGCAGGATCGAGCATTATGGCATACACCTTTCTTCATATTATTTAGTGGTGAAATTTTTTAATTGATTTCATAACAGAAAATGGTTGCTTGTCTAGATTGCATTAGTTCAACTCAAAACTTTTAAGAGGAAAACTCATGAAATTAATTGGTCTCTCATATTCGTTATCCTTCTTCTATGTGAGAATTCCCATGTATGAGTGTTTCAATGCAAAGGAGTAGAGCTTGAATGGTAACTAGTAATTAGGGCTCATAAGCACCAGAGTAGTAGAAATGGCCACCTTGATGTCTTCAAAGGATTGCTTAACCTCAGGAGTTCATTCAATCTTCACTTCCCTTTTTAGTATGTCATTGAGAGGGAACACTATCTTGGTGAAAACAGCAATGAATTTTTGCACAAAGTTGATCTTGCCGAAGAAATATTTTGATTCTTTACAACTATTGGGTGGCAACAATTTTAGCATTTCTTCCACTCTCTCTATGTCAATTTGAATACCAACTTTAGAGATGATGTGTCCTAGAATATTCCCTTTCATGAACCCAAATGAAAAATTCTTGGAATTGAGGGATATACCAAATTTCACGCACCAATTGAGTACTTTCTTTAGATCTACTATATGATTGCCTCTATTTTTGAGAAAACCATAAGATAATCTAGCATTGATCAATATAAAAGAAATTCACCTATATGCAAATGTTCCCCACTTTGTAGTGAATTTTTTTTTCTATATATCCTCTTCATCTACCATTACCTAATTGTATCCTAAGTTTAGTGGATCTACCTACTCAGCTAGAAATCAATATCCAAGTTTTGGAATTTGTTAGATCTAGTTTGGATCATATGTTGGATATGCTTTTTCATATCCATAAACCATTTTTGGATAAGCACAATTTAATCACAACAACCCGAAAGTCATGAGTGACAAAAACAAAAGGGAAAATAGAAAAATATATACAAAGGGAAAATAGTACTCATGTCATATATTCAATGTGGAAACTAGAAGAAGGTAGGAAATGGGGAATAGGAAACAAGATAAATCAAAGGTATGAGTAATATTACTCACACTCATTTTTGGATATATTTATATATGTTGTACATAGACCGAGTCATAGTCTAATGGAGAGTGCTATTTTGTAATTTTGAATGGAATGATCAGTCATGACACATTATTTTTGCCACTTATGTCAAAGGGAGAGATTGTTGATATCCATGTTTTGTTGACTACTATTGTTAAACACTTAGCCATTTCCAAGGAATAGTTGGTCAATCATCAGGTAAAAGCACAAAATTGTGTCACCCTTTGGGATATCCTAGAGGGTTTCAACCATAACGCTTTCGACCATACATGTTTTGGCTGTGTGTGCATGGCACTTTCTCATGCCTACATGGCTGCTAGGGTTACAAGTCAAAACCCTTGTGGCTGTAAGGGTTATGGTTGAAAGGGTACAAGATATTATAAATAGGCAAAAAATCACTTTTGGAAGTCATTTGCACTATTGCAGATTCTGGATTTGAGGAACAGATTAGGGTGTTTTGACCGTAAGTGGTAGGTGTTTTTTTTGTTTTGTTTTGTGAAGTTCTATTTTAGTTATTACATGTTAGTATTAGTTAAATTAATTGTATTTGAAGTGTTTTAGTAATTAAATTAATTATATTTTAAGTGTTTTAGTAATCAAAATTATTATTATTATAATTTTTTTTTTTAGTAGTTGATTATTTAGATAATTTTTTTATATAGTTAGATCATATGTTAGATAAAGAACTATATATTATTTTTTAATTAAATATTTACTTAATCGTAAATGTAGATTTTACATCAAACATAGAAAACTTAAATTGAGACCTAGATAACTAAATTAATTACATTTGAGAAAAAAATCAACATAATACAAACCTATATAAATAACTAACATGTAGTGAAACATTAGGTAGAACTAAACTATAATAACTTCTAGTTGCATAAACTTGAAAAATCAAAATTTAACCAATTTCAAACTTAGAAAACTTGGAAACTATAATAAAATGCATGCACATAAAACTTAGAAAACTTGTTTAGACCTCAAAGATAGCTAAAAATTAGTTACATTTTAGAAAACATTAACATAGTAAACTATGTACTTTAACATGTAGTCAAAAATTAGGTAGAAGAAATTTGACTTAATTTCAAATTAGCTTTTTATCACACATACACATGTGCATTTTTTTGTTCACATACATGAGCTAGATACATCAAGTTGATATATATTTAACATGTGTGTTAAATAAAATGATGATCTATATTTTTTAGTTACATTCAACTTTGTACATATATATACATACATATTTTAAATTAACTTTAACTTTCAATTTTATATGTACTTACATATGTCTTGATTCTACATTTATAGATATAGATATTCTTTGCATATCATTATGGCATCTGGTACTGGTGGTGCACCTATTTCCTTAGGGGAGGCTAGTCTTCAGGGAGGGGGTCATAGTGTTGAGTTAGGTACAACATGTAGACTGACATCATCCTCTGAGGAGAGACAACATTTATTTAGAGATACAATTGTTAAGTTATCTCATGCTATAGAGTTTCTCAATTCTACACTTTTGGCTTCTACTACTCTCCCTAATAGGGAGAAGATTGTTTCTATGAGAGATGAGTTATGCAATATGATTTGGATGATAGAGACATACAACCCATATGATGATATCAATTTTGAGACTTTTTACTCTTCCCTTTCTCATAGTGTCACTGGCACTATGAAGTATACACAGATTGATAGAGGGGTCTCCACTGCTATGGTGAAGAGTATGTTTCCATTTTATATAGATTGTTCTAGGATTAGAGGTTATTCGACTATGAAGTGTATAGATAAGCTTGTTGCACAATTTACATATCCTCGCTGGTTAGCTGCACATCACAGGTAGCCACAGAAGGATGAGTTTCCTCTTTATTTCTGCAAATAACTATTTTCAAAATTTCATTCACATCATGATGTAGATTATTTAGATTTTCTAGTACATGTTGGACAGGGCCTTGGTAGATTATCAGAGAGATTTAGACCTACAGACAGCCCTGCACTCATTAATAAATGGTCAATGGTGGGTCCAAACATTTTGGTCATGCCAAGAGCTCCACAGATGGCTGTTGCGGGTATCACTATTCCATATGACATAGTCAGGACTTAGATCTATCCTAGCATTTCTGTAGTTGCTATGCAATTGCAAGAGATGTCTTCAAATTGATGTGGTAGATATATGTTACGATCTTGTGGTATGATTTCAATAGTTGCATCCTCTAGCACAAGAGTTGATGATGTGTATGCAATAGTAGATATACCATCTCCACTAGAGGTTTCTACTATATTAGATGTGGATGCATTGTGTTGTATGGCATCCTATTTAACATTTGATCTTCTTGATTTATATCAAGCATTATCGACAGTCATGTGGATTCCTCTTAGTAACATTGGTGGACACATCAACCATATTCTCTCATGCACAATAGGATCACAGGGTTCATATAGACATGAGGATATCCTTACACTTTCTACAACACCTACTCCTATACAGGGTCCTACAACACTTTCCCCCACACCTACTCAGGATCTTGTAGCACCTGCTCCTACATAGAGCCCTACAACACCCACCCCCCCACCTACTAAGGATCTTGTGCCACCTCCTATAACACCCCCCATACTCATGCCCCCACAGTATGAAAATGTCTATTTACCACTATGCTTTGAAATGAGACAGTCGACTTGGATTGGGCTACTTTATCACTAGATGATTTAGATATTAGTCAGATTGGCAGAGCATTACATGATGCTATGGTAAATATAAATTTATATGTTTAAATTTATTTGTTACTATAATTTACGCTTATAAGTTTAACGTACTTGAGCTTTTATACATGTACTTAGAGACATACATATATTCAAGTGATTTAATCTAACTTGTGTACATACATTTTTTCTATAGGGTCATAGTGATAATATGTTGCGTTTTGGAGATCTTCAAACCCCAACAGATCTTGCACAACATGAGTCATAGGTATGATACATTTTTAAATATATATTTGATATATATATGTACATATGATATAATAGATGCACATACATAATTTTATAATAAAAAATTTCTTTCATTTGACACAGGGTTCAGACCTAGATCATAGAGCCTTTTGAGGTCATGGATCAAGAGGGGGATGTGGTTGATCTTATTTTAGATGTTTATTTCATTGATGTCAGGACATTTTATATATACATATGTTATTTCAGATACTTTGATATGGAGACCTCGATGTTGTTTATATATTATTTGGATACATTTGATGTGGTATTTTAGAGACATTTGATGTGGTATTTTGGAGACATTTTATATGTTATTTGGATACATTTGATGTGGCATTTTAGAAACATTTGATGTGGTATTTTGGAGACATTTTATATGTTATTTTGGATACATTTTACATGGGTACATTATTTCATTGATGTGTTGTTTTGCAGATGTACATGGTATGTTCATGTCTTATGTTCATGTTCAACGTATGTATGTTTTCAATATTCATATTTTTATTTCATAGATCATGTGTTATTTTATACATGTGTTACAACATTTAATCAATAAATTTAATACATATTTAAGAACATAAAGCTCACTAGTAAAGAATACATGGGTTACAATATTTAATCAATAAATTGAATACATATTTAAGAACATAAAGAGTACTAGTAAAGAATACATATGTTACAACATTTAATCACTAAATTTAATACATATAAGTACACAAAGAATGCATATGAACATAAAGAATGCAATACGTGTTATAGAATCTAATAAGAGTATATTTAAATAGTAAAGGAGTTGTCCTAATTAGATGTCTTAAGGGGTTGTCTTAAGGGGAGGTCCTAAGGCGAAGTCTTAAGGGGAGGTCATAAGGGGAACTCTTAGAATGGGATGTCTTAAGGGTTTTTCTTAAGGGGAAGTCTTATGGGGAGGTCATAAGGAGAAGTCTTAAGGGGAGGTCATAAGGGGAACTCCTAGAATAGAATGTCTTAAAGGGAAGTCATAAGGGGAGCTGCTAATGGGATGTCTTAAGGGGTTGCCTCAAGGGGAGGTCCTAAGGGGAAGTCCTAATGGGATGTCTTAAGGGGTTGTCTTAAGGGGAAGGCTTAAGCAGAGGTCCTAAGGGGAAGTCCTAATTGGATGTCTTAAGGGGTTGTCTTAAGGGGAGGTCCTAAGGGGAAGTCCTAATGGGATGTCTTAAGGGATTGTCTTAAGTAGAAGTCTTAATGGGAGGTACTAAGGGGAAGTTCTAATGGGATGTCTTAAGGGGTTGTCTTAAGGGGAGGTTCTAAGGGGAAGTTCTAATTTGATGTCTTAAGGGGAAGTCTTAAGGGGAGGTCCTAAGGGGAAGTCCTAATGGGATGTATATATATATATACATCAAGCCATACACAAAATATAAATAACAATACATATTCATATTTTTACCATATATCCAAGATCCATGATCAAATGAATATAAATTTATAAAAAATATATCCAAATTGATGTGTATGTAGTAAATATAGAAAAAAAGTGCAAATAGTTGAACTAGAGCTCCACAAACATTGTATTGTTAGGATCCTCTATATTTTTAATTATTTCTAGAATCTTTTCCTGTTCTTCAATAGATAGTTTCCACTTTTGATTTCCACAACGTCCTCTTCTTGGTATTGCATCAAATTGCAACTTTGTCTCTATAACATGATTACTGTATTGTAAAACCTTTTCTCCAGGCATATATTCAATAAATTCAATACCACTATCAATTATCCTATTTTGTTGATAATATGCTCCTTCAACAACAACTGATCCAATTGGATATGACTGTCCATTAGCATCTATAGTTTCTTCTACCAACTTTTGTTTTTCTTTTGTGCATCTTAGAAGATAATAATCTACATTTTCTACATTATTTGCTAAGGCTTGGACAACAAAAATATGTCCTACATGTACATAAAAATAGACATGTTTATAAAGTGAGATGTAACGCCCCGCCAAGGGATCCAAAAGAGTTAGCCTAAAGTTTCACTAAGTTTGCTAAACATTTTTTTTTTAAAAGTAAGAAAGTATAACATACACATCAAACACATAGTAGTGGAAGCAATAACATGTAATCATCAACAAACATACATCACAAGTTACATTCCTTAAGGATCCCAAGACGTTGAGTCACATTTAAATTTAATTAATTCTAAGTCTAACAACTACCACATACGTATGAAAGAATAATCAAAAAGTCTAATCTCCATAATATACATTTGTTTCGAATGCCTCTTGGCAAATTAATTCGGAATGCTCAATCACCCACTGTACATGTCACAGGGTATGAAAGGCTTAAAAGAATATACATATGTAAAAATAAAGATACATCATCCTCAAATCCATGATTCAAAGTACAGTAAAATAAATGAAACCATATACCATACTTGATACATCCATCCATCATAAAAGATATAAACATCCAACATGAAATACAACTATCCATCCATCATAAAACACAACTAATCTAAGTGTGTGGTTCCTCCCAACCATCAATAACATCATTAGACCATCATGGGCCCTAGTCATCCCCCACGCCTAACATCCCAAGTCACCGAAGATATCATCGGTAGTATAGTAATAGGGACATCACTCCTAAAACATACTACATTATATGCATAAAGAAATCTAACATGCTACCACATATGCATAAAGAATTCTAACATGCAAGAATAAAGCATAAGATGATGCTCCAAAGTAGAACACATCACCTAAACATTATGAACAAGCATCCCAAGAAGCTCTAGCCATGGTAGCACCAGATGGATCTCAAATGGTAAGAGTAAAAGCACTACCACCGAACCTAAATGGTCCACTCCCACCGCGCTAAGGAGATAGCCTCAAGTCCCAAACAAGGTATCAAACATAAAACACAAGTACTCTCTAAGTCTGGGAAATCCTAAAAGTACACTAACTCAAAGGTTCCAACATAGATAGACATCTAGACCCAGAGGCACCACAAAGACACATAGGAAACCTGCTATGCAAGTGGGAAAGTGTCATCGCAAAAGTCACGTAGAAGTTACCCGAGAAATCCCTTAGGAATCCCAAGTCCCTAATGATCCCTATGGCCACTAGTATCCTCTCACATTGATGAGGCATACTACGGAATGCAAGGTCGTAACCAAGTGTTCTCTCTACCCCATCCTAGCCTGTACTATCACTCAAGGTATGGGAGAGAACATACAGTTATCTTATTAGGTTCATTTGAGTCATTATTTAGGTGAGATGTTTTCACTTGTTAAAACAACTTACAATGGGTTACTCCAGGCAGCCTCTTAGGGCCTCGATCCCCATTGCAAGCCACTTCCCGACACTACACATAGATAACCTACCCTAGGCTCATGAAATCAAAGAATCATAATAAAATCACCTTAGTCCTATACAAGAAACTAAAAAAAATCATAAATATAATTCACAATAATCACATCAGTTCTCCATGAGCAACTAGAAAGCATCAAATAATAATCATAATGATCACAACAAATCTCTATCAGCACATGAAGGCATCAATGATAAATCACAATCTCCAATGGTTCTCCAACGAGTAACTAGAAAGAATCCCAATAATAGAACACAAAACTGATCGAAGACTCCAAAATGGTCAAGACACACATGTCACAACATGACATCATCAAGAGCAAAACAAACACTTAAGTCCTCTCAAAGCGACTAGAAGGTAATCCAAGTATAACTGATCGAGACTCAAAAATGGTTATCAAATATAATTGATCGATGACTCAAAAATGGTTAAGTCAGGTATCTCAATACATACACCTCAGCTTCACACAAGGAACTAGAAAGCAACAACCAACAGTAAAACACCTGTATCATAGAGCATACCATCACATTATCATGGTTGGGTAAAAAAAATCAAGATCAAATCATCATATCATCACATTCACAAAACTCTCGAGCCTCTGGTAACAACCTAAAACTGGTCAGCACTCTAGGACCACCCAAAACCCCAAACATATAAAGTATAAGGAAAAACAAGGTACAAGCACATGTTTTCAGTTTTAAGTTGAATGTGGGGTTTCAGTTTCCATTTCAAATTTTACTAATAAGTGATAGAATATTTTCATCGTTTTCCTTATAGTAAAATTTAAATAATAGCTTAAGTATAAAACAAATATTTACCCCATGATCAATTTCCTAATTTTACTAAGATAAATATTATTATATTGACTCTAAGCTGATGATGATAAAATTCTCATTGATTTTCATTAATCTAGACTTAAATTAATTGAACGCCTAATTTAAAATAACTAATTAATATTTTTAATTAATTGTACACAATATATATATTATAAACAAAATATTAATAAGTAATATTTTGTATATATATATAATAAATGTATTATTAATACTAATCTTATTAATAACAATTATTAATAAAATTAATAATTATTATTAATAAATTTAATAATTAAAAGTTATACATATTATAAAAACTATTAATAAATTTTAATAACTTAAAAATGATAAAAAAAAAATAAAACAAAGTTTTTTAAACATTGAAAACATTTATAGCTAGTGCGGCTTCTTATAAACAAAGCTGTCGACCGCAGTCTGTACTGCGGGCAGCGGCGGTAGTTGCCGCAGGCAACAAGTGGGGACGGGGTGGGGTAAAACCCCCCCTCCCAAAGCCATTTCAAATTTTTTTTATATAATTTTTTTTTTAATATATATGATACAAACTTCCTGAAAAATGACGTTTTTTATAAAGAAAACGCGTTTTTTAATAAAAAAACGTTTTAACAATAGAATTTCGTACATAATGAATCCGATTGTAAACAAACTTATTTTTAAATGAATATGCATATATATTTACTGTGTAAATATATATATGTACTCATTTACCGATAATTCAGAATTAAATCTGATAGACAAAAATCTAGATCCCCATTTCTTATTTTCTTAACAATACTTTAAGAAGATTTTCCAATAAGATTTCTACCCTTTCTGATACGTTTTCACAATTTAACCTCTATTGGAAATAAATTATATAGATCAGAAATATTCCAAATACAGAATAATTTTCCAATATCCAGAATTCACAAGCATGATATGGATTCTTTACTAGAAGTATCCAGACAATTATTTAGCAAACACGAAGAAGATAGGAATTAAAAGAACGTAATTGAATTATGCAAATCTTCACAAGTGTCTACCTGGACATTGATGCTAATCTGCTACGCTCCAGAAATCTGTAGAAAATAATTCCCCTTTCAGAACCTTTCCTTCTCTGAAATTTTCCTTCCTTTCTTCAAAATTCCCCAGCCCCTTGAAAAATGAACCCCCAATTTGTGATAAAGGAGTTCTCTTCCTATAATCGGGGCACTAATTGTGCATTCCCCTCAGAGAACTCTTTGCTCACACCTTTTTAACTCTTTGTTAACTTTCATTTATCTTTTCCATGCACATACAATAATCCATTAAGATTAATTTATTTAATCTTTACTTGACCTCTTTTAAGTTGATTTATTTAATTTAATCTCATGCACGTATTATGCAATCTTAAAACTTTTAATAATTTAATTTCTTTCAACTTTTAATTTATTTAAGAAACTTTAATTGATAAAATATTTATTAATTAAATTAATAATAATATTTAGCATTTATTTAAAAATGAACCCTAAATATATTATTATTAAATTAAATAAATATTATCACATTCTAAAATTATCTTTAAACTTTTATCTCCAAATTTGATTCTTTTTATTTAATTAATTTCTCAATTAATTAAATAGAATCAAATATTAAAATATCATAATAATCTTCTATTAAATTAAATCATTAATTAATCTTTTTAATTAAACTTAATTAATAGAAAAATATGCCAAAGACTCATAAAGACAACATATGAAAACCCATCATAAAAGAACACATACTAAATCAAACAAAAGGGTTATAATCATGAAATAACATCATTTGATGCATTCAGAGGGTACTTAACTCAGATACTTGTCCTAATTATCAATTAGGACAATTGGCTAAAGGGTTTAGGAATTGGACTTAAGATTTTATCTCCCCTCTCTTACCATTGAGATAATGCGATAGGGTACGCTCATCCTGGAAATTCAGGGAATTCGATACCCGATACCTGCAACCTGCATAAAATCCACGAATATTCTAAGCTAAATAGACAATGACAGGAAGTGGTGCATCGTGTAGATCCTGACTAGCAGGTGACTACGACTCCCTTTCTTAACCACATCAGAAACACCATACATAAAGAAAACAAACACGCACACCATACACATGCAGTATGGGGTAAGTATCCATAGGAAAGCACATGTGATAATAAACCATCTAACTAATCATCATCGATAATTGAAAACATTGAATAATCATCATACATGCATGAAATATAGAGTACCAAGTAATCTCATCATATAATAAATTGAGTGTAAAACAACATCTGATAATCTGAAAGTAATGCTACTAAACATCAAGTATAAAACTGGCCTAAAAGAGTTTGGCAATTAAAACAAAATGTGAACTAGGGGCAGGCACTACATTCACCCCCCCTAGACTTAAGCTTACTCCTGGAAGTGTACATGAACGATAAAACTAAGGGTCTCACTATGTGGATCCCATGGGAACCTTTCCCCTGTAGGAGGATATGTCTCCACTGAGAACATTCTTTGGGATCTACCCATATCGCCAACCGTAGGTTCTGAAGCTGCGGGTCTCTGATCCAAGGGTCAAGGTTTCCTTTGAGGACAATGAGACACCTTGTGTCCACGTTGTCCACATATGAAACACTCTCCCTCGAAGCTCCTCTAAACTTTAGGTGCACTAGACTACAAGAAACTACCCCCACTAGGATAAGGCTGAACACTCTGAGACGGTTGATCATATTGGTTGGGCTTGTTGCGATGAACCTTGTGATAGTTCCTAGCATTGGAACCATCGCCACCACACTGTGTTAGAGGATAAGTTTCCTCCTGCCGCTGATTACCCCCAGAAGGAGGTTTCCTATTGCCACCTACACCTTGATTACCCAGATATGGCTGGTAACGCTGGTGGCACTTATTACGCCATGCATTACGAGCTTGACGAGAGTTCATGCTCTTAGGTCTATGCTCAAGTCCTGCCCTAGGTGCTCTATCATGGTCATGAACAGGAGGTAGGCGATCAGATGATGGTCTGCAACATTTACCACATTCAAAACATGAAAGAAGTAACTATATGATTCACTCCAATCCAAGAAATGGATATTTAGATCATAGGATCTGATGAATATAAATTTCTATTCATTCTAAACACATAACAAGAAAAAAAAAAGGTTGCTTTGTCCCTGTGATTACAAATGAACTATAGAAAATAAAATTAATTCCCATCTTACAATCAGAAAAGTATTCTCCCTCTCTTGTAGCCTTAAGACTATCAAGAAAAAGAAGAATCCCTATAGCATCTTCTCATTAACTATTTAACCTTCATCATCTTGTAACAATATTTGTTATATAGCTGATTTTCAAGAATGTGTCTTTTTTCTTTGGTCCTATAAACCTCCACTTCCATATCTTCCCCAAATTCTTTTCTTTCAAATTTTTAAATATTAAAATTGGGAGCTAATAATAATTTTTTTTCTCGGATGTGAGAGCCACATGTAATATTAATGGGATTTTTAGATACCTAAGAATGAGTCACCATCTCATTTGGATATATCAACAATGTCCCAAAGATTGGCATCAAGCGAGGCTTTAGTCTAGGATGATCACATGGAGTTAAGAGTGACATTTGGAAATAAATCAACAACTATGTTCACAATGATGTGAATCATTAATATCTTGTTCTTTATATCCTTTAAAAAAAAAAAACCAAACACTTTCATATTTACTTACAAATTTGATTTATTCAAAAGAGGCGCTACACCAACTGCATCATCATTTGCATCTAATCAACCTATGATCTAGTCATTACAGTATACCTGACTTCTTATGAGAAGATTGAATTTGGGCATGTATATCAAGTCTAAGGCATAAGATATTGAAAATTATGTCTTAGCTCGATATCGAATTCCATATTCTTATGAATACCTTCATCTCTTATTCATGTTGAATAGAACAAATTAACTTGACGTTGGCTTGTCCACCAATACAGACCTCTAAGATTTCAATGATAAGCCATGATTCATATGCTCTATTTTGTGTCTCCACATTGGAAGTCCCTTTCCTTTGTATGCTTCCTCATGAACATATCCAATGTAATAGATCTAAAGACATACTCGATATGTAGGGGCATAAGTTAAAGGGAAAGTGATAGGGTATTATTATAGGCATTTCAATGAGATGGATCATTTACCATATAGAAACTCTTCTTTTCATTCCTACTTTGGTTGCAGCCTTCCATGTTCAATTGATCAACTCTCCAAGCTTTAGTATTTCAGGACATTTGTATCTTTGAGTTTAGTTGTTTTCTTTTGTGTGCCTCTTTATTTGAGTAGTGTCTTCTAAGATCACTAGTGCAAATTATAGTCATCTCTACCTAGTTAGGTTCTATTTTAGTCGAGGTTCTTCATATCAGTAGTTACTTTTGACAAATCTTTCCAACTTCTACATGCTTTAGTGGCATTCTACATGATCATCCTTTTGTTCCTATTTTTTGGGACATTTCCTAGTTTGGAGGCTTCCTTTATCTTTCACTAGTTTTTTTCAGCATTATTTCCATCTCTTTTTGGAGTGGGGTTTTTCCCATGTGGTTTTCTCTATTTCTTCTCTTAGAGATTTGATTGTGCTTAGGTACCTCATCAAGCCTTGTTGGTGGGACCCAAATTTATTTTCAATGATAATTTTTAGATTTCTAGTTACTCCTTAAGTTTATCTTAGGGGAAGGCGGTGTTAGACTAATAATTTAATATCTTTTAACATGATTGAAGATATCCTAAAAAATCATGAAACATTCCAATGTGTAAAATTATTGCTCTCATTTTATTTTTATTCAAATTTAAATATAATGTAATTATAATCGAGTTCTCTAGGCCATAGATTCAATCTCTAGGTCTTAGATTTTATATGGGCATATAATAATAATGTTTTTCCATAACACCCCAACATATAAATTAATACATTGTGCATTTTAATCAATAGGAAGAACTTAAATCAAACTTAAAAATATTAGTTAAAATTGAAGGCTTTAAGTCAGTAGCCTGGATAAATGATAATAAAACATAAATCTAACCCAAAAAAATTCAATTTATTTCCACACTTTTATGCATTAAATATTATATCCATGAACTAACCATTAAATTAAAAAGCAATCCAATCAAAATTTAAACATGCAACTCATGGTATGTTAGATCAGTATAGTTCAATTAATAGTGTTATCCTGATATTTACAACCTAGGTACATAATAAATATATTATCCACTTCAATCAATAGATTGATAATATATTATATATGAGCATAAAATAGAATTTTCTAAATCATTTCTACATATCAACTTTAAATAAAGTAATAATAATACACAAATCTAATTGAGATATAATTTAAATTAGTTACCAAACTTTTAAACATGAAATATTGTTCTTATAAAGTAATTATTAAATTAAAAACAATCTCATCAAACTATACACTTTCTACCCTTCCAATTGGAAGATAAACTATATATATGATGGAAACTCATTTATAAAGATGGTGATGTAAACAATATTATAAGGTGAAATCCATTTGCAAAGATGGTGGTAGAGAATAAATAATGAGATGCTTCTAAATGCCAAAGGGGAAAACTCAAATTTAAAGATGACAGTTTTTGGTCTTAGAATGGTTTTGACATTTGAGTGTCAACACACTTAACCACTTTCTACGTTGAATCTGAGTACACTATGTATGCCGAGCCATAGTATGTGCCAAGTGAGTTCAGGTACTAAGCATTATACAGGTGCCAAATGATATATAGGTGCTGAGTCATAATTGATGCTAAGTAAGTTAGAACATTACATATGTCGAGTGAGCTAGAGTCATACGTGTGATGAGCAAGACAAAATGCAATAGGTTCCGAGCAAAGTAGGATAGTATATGTGCCAAGCACTAATAGTTCAATATGTGTTGAGTAACACAGAATCAACATATGAGTTTGTGCCCTCAAAAACTCAAATGTAAACCATTTTTGGAGCTGACATAAGAAGATTTCGAAGGAAAATAAGGATAAGAATGAATCTTTTACATTTCCTATGTAATCAGTATGTAACCAATCAGGAAAATGGAGAAGGCATGCAACCAATGAGAAAAATGCAAGGAATGAGCAGGAATTCAAGATTTAATATGGATTGTAGATCCATACCTAACCCTAAGTCTAAAAAGTCTTTATAAGAAGGTTTAGACCCAACAATTTTATGTTGTTGAAGGGAAGTCAAGGAAGTTGCTAAGAAAATAGTAAAATTGCAGAAATAGAACAAACAACAGGGGCATCACAGACTTAATGAATTGAACATCAATTACATACCCAATTGATTAGAACATAGAAAGGTATATGAACAAATATCAGATCAAGCAAGGATCACATCAGAGAGAGCATATCAAGTGCCTAAAATTAACAATTGAAGATTGTAAGCAATCAGGTCAAAGGTTTCTAATACTCTCTAGCAATTGTATTAGATAGTGAAAACCCTATGTTGATAGGTTAGCTTTAAAACTATTTTGTAGATCCTTTGAAGAGGTGATTAAATTCTTTAACAGGGTGACACTTCATGTAAAGTGTTTATAAATCCTTTAATAGGGCAGGCCTTTCATAGGGCAGACCATCAGAAGTGGTCAAACAATTATTGTCGTAGTGATTTTTGTGGGTGTCATCCCCACCCTAGTTTTACCTTCTTATTCCTAGAGGGTTTTTGGGTTACCAAATTTGGTGTTATATGTATTATTGCATGTGTTTTCTTTATGTTTACATAATATGTTTACATGCATGCATCTTATTTTCAGTTATGTGTTTTAAAGATTAGAAAAGGTTAAAAGTGTGATTCTTCTAATTCACCCCCTCCCCCCCACTCTCAAAAGTACGCTTCCCATTTTGAATATTTCAACAATTGGTATCAGAGCACTGGTTCTCACAAGGAGAAGCCTAATAACTTAGAGAAAAGGTCAAAAGATGGAAGTCTTAAACTGGGGAAGATCATAGATAATCATGTGATTGATGTGCACCTTGTTCTACACAAATTGGAAGAAGCAAGAGAAGAATTGAGAAAGTCCTTATAAAGAAGGAAGGATATAGCCATAGCTAAAAATAACATACACTACAAAGAGATTGATATTGCACAAGTGTTTTCCAATGAAGATTCCAAGGAATTTGATGCAACAATAGCTGAATTGATGGAGAAAAATAGAGCACAAGTTGAAAAATTTAGAATACTCAAGCTTGAACAAGAATCACAAGCCATAATTCTTTGTGAAGTGACTGAACAAAAGAAGAGAGCCATTGAAGAGAAGGTCATGATAGAAGATGACAAGAGAAATCTTACGAATAGACTAGAGGAGAAGATAATTGAGTTTGAAAGAATCTCAAACATGCAACTGGACACCTTAAGTCAGATGATGAATGCTCATTATGAGCTAAACATGAAGGACATTGAGATTTTCACCTTGAGAATGCAAAATGAGTAACTGCAGAATGAATTGAAAAGAGAGAAGGAGATAGCTGAAAGCTTCAACAAACCCAATGAGGCTATCGAATACTTTGAACAACTACTAAAATCATCAAGGGCTAGTAATGATACTTCAAGACTTGGTTACACTAGCACCAAGCAAGGAGAATCATCCAAGACTGCAGAAGAAAGGAGTAACAAAGGTAAGAACACTAAACCTACTTGTCATTTCTATGGTAAAAAGGGACATATTTTAATGTATGCAAAACAATTATTAGCATGATAAGCCTAAGAAAGTAAGCTATTGTCACAAGTACAAAAAGCAAGGACATCAAGCGTGCATGGATGTAGAACCAAGACCATGAGGAGACCAAGATTTGAAGGTCCCTGCTATAACTGCAAAAATTATGGACATATAGAATTTGAATGCAGATCAAAACCTATGTGGACACCTAATCAGCCTACAAAAGGAAACAACCATGGCTATCACTACAACTGGGATTACAACACTAGGTATAGCTGTCACTATTGTTAGGAGTATGGACACATTCTTAAAAATTGCATAAGGACACATTTTAGAGGGAATTATAGGAGATGGTTAAGTCAAACTACATGTTTCAATTGCTTGAAAACTGGTCATATCAGCAAGAATTGCCCAACAATGTCAAAAACACCCAAGATAGAAGTCAATAAGGGAAAAGAGAAGGTTGATGTTGAAAAAATAAGAGGTAAAATGAACAAAACTTGGAAGAAGAAAGATGAGTGCAACACATCAAATGGAGAGATCACTTCACCCAAGAGGTCAAGTGATCACATCTCATCCAACTAAGCAAGAATAGGTGTATGGGACTAACATTATATCATACATCAATTCCAAGACAAAGAAGAAATCAGCATGAGCAAATATGCCAAGACAAAATTTGAAGTTTTTGCAAATACTGTCGAACTGTCCTCAGATATTGAGTAAAGCTCCAATGGATGACGAGTTTCTAATAGTGACCAAGTCAATAGTTGAAACTAACTGAAATAGAAATCTAATGGAGGCTGAGTAAATAAAATACAATGGGAGCCGACTCATGGTGAAACCTTCAAGTGTTGAGTTTACAACTGTATGCACTAAGCATTTAATGCTAGGTTTTGATAGGTATAAGGTCAAATTTTGTTAATTTTTACACCATTCGAACATAGAAAAAGATAAAAGGAGTACAGAAGCAATCATACAACAACCTTAAAGCCATTTGCATCGATCTCAACAACAATTTGGCATACATTTCAATGATCTAAGGTATTTATCAAGTGTTGAGCTACACAAAGTTAAAGTTTTTAATACATTTAAACCCTAGTTTGGTATAATGGCTTCTAGCTCAAGAAACCCCAAAGGAAAGGATGGTCACGAGGTCCAATTAGTTAGCAATGAGGTAAAACAATTCGAGTTTAGGCCAATCCTTGAAGTTGCCTACAAAAATGCGGTTGGTGCATTGTCTATCATTCCACCTAAAGTTGTCATGGTGCAAGATATGAGAAAGTGTTATAAATCAAAGATATGTGCAATAGGTGATCTTGAGATATTCCAAGCCTATGACAAACTGTGTGGAAAAAAATTCTAAAAGATGAATTCCAAATAGTTGAGAAAAAGGGTTTAACCAACGCCCTAGTTTACCCTACAAGTTTCAAAACTGAATGGATACAGATTGTCCTTAGGAGAATTCACAAAGGATTTTTATGGTTGGAATCAAGACTAGTAAAGATTAAAAAAAGGATAGTGCATAGGGTTAAGGATTTCTCAATCCTAGATTGGCCTAAGACCCTACACAGTGACTCCAAAGAAATCATCGAAAAGAATACAGGTGCCAAATGGAATAAGAGGGGTATGACTATTGATATTGTAAATGATCCTCTTCTAGATTTTGCAATGAGAGTGATTTCTCATAAATTCTATCAATCCAATAGATTGAACAATGTGCCATGTATATATGTTGATGTAACCTACAAACTGGTAAAGAAAGATCACACATATGATCTTTTAGAACTAATGTTGCAGTGAATAAATGAAAACCTAGGAGCTATAAGGAGATCAAAAGGTGCTCAATGAAAATTTGTCTTAGTTCTCATGTGTATATTCTTTTATGTTATGGAAGAATTTCATTCTATTGGAAAGGTGAATTAGAACACTAACAAAATTCCAATTACACAAATCAATGAGTTCATTGATTAGATGGGTGACAATTTTGAGGCCCAAATGACAAGTTATTTTGAGGATTTTAAGAAATCCATGAAACAAAGGGTTAGAATACTAGTTTGTACCTAGTTGAAAACCACATCAATGAAATATGCTTTTTGGTTGACATTGATTATACCTACATCTAGGTACCAATACCAAGAGTAAGATGGCTAAGGCCATTGCGATATGGGCTTGACATAGATGAAGCCTCAGCAGCAATCACATCATTGCTTGCAGAAGAGATAGATAAGAAGGCTCCTCACTTTGGCACATATGATTTTGTCAAATCCAAAGTTGAAACTAAATTAAAGACAGTCTCCTTTATTAAGAAGAAAGATAAATTAGTAAAGAAGATAAAGAAGAAATTTGGAGCAAATATTGAAGGAGAAGTAGGTATTGAAGAAGAAGAAGAAGAAGAAGAAGAAGAAGAAGAAGAAGAAGAAGAAGGAGAGCAAGGGCAAGGCCCAATGGAGTTGACCTAGTGCTTAGGAGAAGACAAGGAGGAAGGTACCAAGAAAGAAGAAGCCAAGGAAGAACCTACACTAGCCAATCAAAAGAAAAGAAAGGCTTAAACTTAGCCTCTAGCTCAGCACAAGCCAAGCTAGCACCAGCACCGAAAGCTACCACAACGGCATCTACAAAAAAGGCTAAAGTGGCAACAAAAGAGAAGAAGAAGGCCACTAAAAAAACTAATGAAGTACCTAAGAAGAGAAGAAAATATGTGATAGAGCTAGGCATAGATGATGAGGAAAGAATAGAATCAAAGGACAGCAACCAATTTAGAGTGGTAAGTCATCCTCCCAAATCTACCTTAGCCAAAATTCTTGAAAATGTTAGGAATGCAGATTTGAATGATCTAAAAAGTCTTGATTTCAACAAGTTAAGTAGAGAGGAAGAAAATAGAATAGAGGAATCAGTATATGCCATGATGGCTGAATTCAAAAATACACCTCTAGAGCTAGACAATACCTCGCCTAGAGAATTATATGAGATAATTGAAAATAAATGGCATTATTGTCTGAAAATGGAAAAGGAGATTAGGGAATCTACCTTGGCACAAGTGATGTCAAACCTAACAAGAGGTCAAATAACAAAGGCTAATAAGAAGCATGGTGGAAAATTTGCACCTAAATATAGAGCCTTCAGCATCCTACAAAACAAGATTGAGGATGTAGAAAATTAATCTACACAATTGTGGAAACCAATTTATAAAATAACCGATGACAAGAAAGAAGAAGCAAATAAGGTAGAAGCCAGTACCAAAGAAAAGGAAACAGAAACAAAGAAAGGAGAAGAAGAGAAGCAAGAGAAAGAGAAGTAAGCAACAACAAGAGCATATGAAGAAAAGAAGAAAGAGGAGGAAGATAAGAAAGATGATTGGGGATCAAGAAAAAGGGGAGGAGGAAGAAACACAAAAGGAAGAAACTATGGCAACAACTGAACAACATCAAGAAGAGGAACAGAGTGTGCAAGACACACAAATGCCACCTCCTAGCCCTCCTCATACAACCATAATTCCTACAGTCACAATAATCATTAAGGATGTTCCTAGTAATTTAGCTTAGAACATCAATCCCCTAACTACAGAGGATCTCTCCAAGATCCTTCACCAATCCACTCTATACGAACAGTTATGCACAAGCCTTGTATTGGTGAGTGTAGATGAACTACAAAAGGCAGTAGCAGAACCACAAATAAAAAAGGTGAAACCAAAGGAACCACCTTTCACCTATACAGCTACTAGCACTAGAATTTTGATGCTTCCACCACCTATAGCAGCAGGTGATATCTCACAGGAGCTA
Organism: Cupressus sempervirens; assembly: GCA_028749045.1. NCBI lineage: Eukaryota > Viridiplantae > Streptophyta > Pinopsida > Cupressales > Cupressaceae > Cupressus > Cupressus sempervirens. The sequence goes on along the minus strand of CM053791.1, from coordinate 713,207,077 downwards.
AGCACAAAATAAGGGAAGTTTTATGAGAAGGAGGATACCTCAAAAGAAAAAGAGCAGCTTGTCATTCAAAGATTGGTAGAACTACCAAAAACTGGCACTCCTACAAGAACCCTTCAGAAGCCGAGCACTGAAGCCATACTCTTGCAAATCTCAACACTAGGCTCAAGCTCAACCAGAGTGGCTAGGGTACTTCATTATGGAGACCCTGAGTTAGATGAAGACATTATAATACCTGCTTATGAATCCAAGACTATCACAATGGTGAAAATCAATGAAACATAAGATGCATTAGACAGAAGGAAGAGGTTGGAAATACTTAGAAAAGTGTATAACCACAGGCAAGCACTATGTGAGATCAAGAACATCTTTATGGATGCCTTCAGCTTGCACTTACTAGATGAAGCAAAGCCCATAATAGAACAACTATCTGATATAGTTGACCAGGTGACTAGTGAAGACTAGGATACAAATGTTGAACTTATGGAATGGACTAAGAGGAAATTTTAGGGGAAAGTAAATGAGAAGATATCAAGTGGTATAGAACTTGAATAGGTTGAATTGGCCAAGAACATAGACAAATTCACAGCTATACTTGTGAACATTTTCTCATTGTACCAGAAGCTATGTGATTTTTCCAACTTCACACAAGAGACAAATCAAAGGATATTGAGCTTGGAGAGAAATTTGAAGATTTCTAGCATGCAACTACCAAGGGATCTAGCTTAAAGTGAGAAGCATTTTTCTAAATCACTTCACACTCAAAGAGAAAGAGGCCAAGTTAATGTAGATTCAAGCCTCCATAACGCCACATTTGGAGGTCCTCCACAAGGAGCAAGTCTATGTTGAAACTATCTTAAAGAGAGATCCTAATCTTTCTACATTAGATGGGCTTGTACATCTTTTTGTGAAGACTTCCATCCAACACAAGTCACTAGATATTGCTTTGGAGAATTGGGATGGAGCTCTGAAAATAATAATGGAGGTAAACAACACAATTTTGGAAAAATATGGTATTACTCCTTAGAGCCCTTTGACATAAGTGTGAAAAAGGGGGAGAAATAATGTTAATAGGGGGAGATAATAATAAGAAGATATATCTAAGGGGGAGAATACTAAGTTTTCATTACATTCTTTCCTAGGGAGAAATAATGTTTTGAGGGAAAAATATGAATAAAACCACCAAATAGTACATACAGAGTTAACAAAATTACTGAGCACATAGGTACAAGGTAAAGACAAAGAGCATCAGGCACATCTAGCATAGAATTTTGGGATACAAGAATGAAATAGCACAATCAGCTCAACGGAGAGTTATAAGGTATTTTTGAAATTTTGAAATTTTGTACATATGAAGAATAAATTGGATAGGGTACTCATAAGGACAGATTAGTAATGTTTAGTTAAGTTTTTTTGACACTCATGTCAAAGGGGGAGATTGTTGGTCTTAGAATGGTTTTGAAATTTGAGTGTCAACACACTTAGCCACTTTCTACATCGAAGCTGACTACACTATGTATGTCGAGCCATAGTATGTGCCAAGTCAAAATTCCAATAGATACCGAGTGACTTTAGGTGTCGAGCATTATATAGGTGTCGAGTCATAGTTGATGCCGAGAAAATCAAAATGTTACATATGTCGAGTGAGGCAGAGTCATACATGTGCCAAGAAAGATAGAATGCAATAGGTGCTAGGAAAAGCAGGATAGTATATGTGTCAAGCACCAGTAGTTGAGTATGTGCTAAGTAACACAGGATCAACATATGAGTTTGTGCCCTCAAAAACTCAAATGTGAACCATTTTTGGAGCCGACATAGGAAGATTTCAAAGGAAAATAAGCATAAGAATGAATCTTTTACATTTCCTATGTAATCAACATGCAACCAATCAAAAAAATGGAGAAGGCATACAACCACTAAGAAAAATGCAAGGAATGAGTGGGAATTCAAGATTTAATATGGATCATAGATCCATACCTAACCCTAAGTCTACAAAGTCTTTATGAGAAGGCTTAGACCCCACGATTTTATGTTGTTGAAGGGAAGTCAAAGAAGTTGCTAAGAAAATAGAAAAATTGTAGAAATAGAACAAATAGTAGGGGCATCACAGACTTAGTGAATTGAGCAGCAATTACACATCTAGTTGATTAGAACATAGCAAGGCATACGAACAGATATCAGATCAAGCAATGACCACATCAGAGAGAGTAGATCAAGTGCCTGAAACCAACAATTGAAGATTGTAAGCAATCAGGTCAAAGGTTTCTAATATTCTCTAGCAATTGTATTAGATAGTGAAAACCTTATGTTGATAGGTTAGCTTAACAACTATTTTGTAGATCCTTTGAAGAGGTGATTAAATCCTTTAACATGGTGAGACTTCATGTAAAGTGTTTATAAATCCTTTAACCAAGTCACTATTGACATAGTTTAAAGCCTTTAACAAGGTAGGCCTTTCACAGGGCAGACCATCAGAAGTGGTCAAACAATTATTGCTATAGTGATTTTTGTGGGTATCATCCCCACCCCAGTTTTACCTTCTTCTTCCTGGAGGGTTTCTAGGTTACCAAATCTGGTGTTATGTGTGTTATTGCATGTGTTTGCTTTATGTTTACTTAATATGTTTACATGCATGCATCTTATTTTTAGTTATGTGTTTTAAAGATTAGAAAAGGTTAAAAGTGTGATACTTCTGATTCACCCCCCTCCCTCTCAGAAGGACTCTTCCCATTTTGAATATTTCAACAGATAGCCTGATAGAAACCTATTTTCAAAGATGGTTATAAAAACTCAACTACAAGGTGAAAATTTATTAGTAAAGATGGTGGTAGAAACTAAACTATAAGGTGGAAACCCATTTCTTAAAATGTGGTGGAAGCTAAACTATGAGACTATAAAGACTTGTATGATTGTTGTTGAAACTAATCTATGAGGGAGAAACCTATTTATAAAAATGGTCAGAAACTAATTATAAAATAGAAACCCATTTGCAAAAAGGTTGTAGAAACTAAATTATGAGATGAAAAATGTATTTTAGAATTATAGCCATGAAAAAACTAAATATGAAGTAAATATGAAGTAAAAAATTATATGAAAGATAGTAGGAATGATTAAATTATGAGATGAAATTCAATTTATAAATATAGTAGAAAAAAATAAAACTATGAAATGAAATCCAATTTGTAAAGATGACAGGAACAACTAAATTATGAGATAGAAAATTAATCTCTAAAGATAATAGAAAAACTAAACTATAAAACCTATTTATAAGATTAAAATTTATATCTAAAAATGGTTATAGAAATTCAACTATAAAGAAAAGATGGCAGTAGAAACTAAACTATAAGGTTGAAACCATTTTATTATAAAAACATTGTAGAAACTAAAATACAAATATAAACCAATCACAAATAATTATTTTTAGGTGACTTACATATTTCTTAAATTCTCTAGTTTATTTGTCATTTTTTATATTATAAAAATTAAATATCTTAAAATTTGAATGGCTCAATTCATTTTGTGTTATAGGAGCCTTTTTGAAAGGTTCTCCGTATTTTCACTAAAATTTCGATACCCAATTTGTAAATTGTAAAATATGTTAAGAGTTAAATAATATACTATAGTTATATTTTCAAAAAATAATATACAATTGAAATTTTGCTACACAATTTATAAATGATAATTTTTTATTAAAATATATAACTATATTTCATAAAACTATATAATTATTTATAGCTCTACTGACAATTTACATATAATAATTAATTCTATAAATTCATAACATAGAATGATAATTAAATAATGTATTACTCTACTACATTATACAACTATTATACATTATAAACTATTTCTTATATAATATACAAAATAGTAAAATATTACAATTTAAAATAATTTAAAATATTAATATATACTATATATATAGTACTATATTAACTCTTTCTGTATATAAAATAATAAACTATCACAATTTATAATAGTTAAAAAATATTATTATTTACTATATATAGTATATGTACATAGCACTTGTGACGATAGTCATGGACACTAAACTATCAGGCAAAAGTTGTTGTAAAGATGGTGTTGGAAACCAAACTATATGGTAGAAAACCATTTGTCAAAAAAGATTGTAGAAATAAAATTTTGAGATGAGAAATATATTTAGAATAATGTTTATGGAAATTATGAGATGAAAAACACATTTAGAATAATATTTATAGAAACTAAATAATGAAGTAGAAATCTATATGAGATATGATAGGAACACTTAAGTTATGAGATGAAATTAAATTTGTATAGTTAATAGAAAAAACCAAATTATGAAATGAAATTCAATCTTTAAAGATAGTAGGGAAAAACTAAGTTATTAGATGAAATCTAATTTGTAAAGATAATAAACTACACTATGAAATGAGACCTAATTTATAAAGGAAGTATAATTCACAATTAAATTCTAAGATGAAACTCAATCTGTAAAGACAATAGGAAAAAGCTAAATTATGAGATGAAATCTAATTTGTAAACGTAATAAAACAAACTAAACTATGAAATGAAACCTAATTTATAAAGAAAGTATAATTCACAACTAAATTATGATATGAAACTCAATTTAAAAAGATGGTAGAGAAAAACTGAATTATGAAATGAAATTAATTTATAGAAGTAATAGAAGAAACTACAGTATGGAATGAAACCCAATCTATAAAGGAAGCGTAATTCATGAAATGAAACCCAATTTACAAAGATGATAAAAAAAAACTCAATTTATGAAGATAGTAAACAAAATTATAGAACAAAACCCAATCAGCAAACATGGTTAGCAAGACGGTTGCCTAGTAATGCAAAGTTGGTTGGATGAAACTACCAGAGTTTTATCTTCTTACAAACTCTGATGCATTTGCCTCTCCATGGGACTCATCGCAGCTTGCATCCAACAAAGTAACAGGGAGGGGTCAATGCAATGGCAGCGCAGAGGAACATAGAAATAACAATCATCTCCGCCAAAGATCTGAAGAACGTGAAGCCCCTCTTGGGTTGCATGCGAACGCAGGCAGTTGCATGGATCAACGTCCATGAGAAATACTACACAAGCATCAATGACAAAGATGGCAGCCACCCCATTTGGAACCGCAGAATGTACTTCACAGTGGAAGAGAAGCTTCTAGAAGATTCAGTTCTAACAGTGGCCATTTACAACATATCAGGACTGTTTGGTGCAAGGGATAAGATGCTTGGGGCGGCAAGGATACCACTCAAGGACTTTTCATCAAGGCCTCCCAATAATGTCTATTATGAGTGTTTTGATCTATGCAATTTGAAGAATAAGAGTAAGAAATGTAAGGGTTTTCTCAATTTGGGTGTTAAATTTGGTGAAGTATATTTTCAGAGCAAGATAAGCCCGAAGAGCAGGAAACATGAGTTGGTAGATTATGAAGATGAGATTTCTTCAAGACACAAGAGGCGTGCAACTCCTCCTCGTCAATCAGAATCGTCTGATAGATTTTGATAACATTGATAATGATGATGAGGTGGAGGACTCTGGTCGGAATGAGGTTGACATCTAAGTTTTGTGAATTGGGTACTTGGTTTTGTGTGATCTTGGTCTGTTTAGGGTAGTTGAATCTTTATGTTGGGGTGGAGTGTTGATCATAGTGAAGAATTAGAATGGTGGATAGGTGATCCTTTTGGTTTGGTTGTTGTTTCAAATAGTTAGTATGTGTATCTTTTTTATATTATAGAAATGTTAGAAGTTTAATTTATCAATATTTTGAGGATTATTATGATGTCTTTGTCAAGATTTAAGTGAGGAATTAAGTTCTTCTAGATGTAAAGAGTGCAAGTATATCATTCATTTTCATTAGAAATGGTTTCATGTAAATGTATGATTCATTTTTATTAAAAATGGGTTCACATAAATGTATCATTCATTCTCATGACAGATGGGTTCATGTGAACAATTACTCATGAAATATGTGTTAATGACTTTGGCTCAAATTTTCTAAAAAATTGTAATAAGTTTCAAGATTATGATATTGATAATGATGATAAGGCTGAGGACTCTAGTGGGAATGAGGGTATTTGGTTTTGTGTGATCTTGGTCCTTTTGTCTTTGAGTTGAGGGTGGAGTGGTGATAATGATGAAGAATTGGGATGGTTCCATTGTTGTGTATAGTTTATTTTTTATTTTTTTTAATAGGAAGATTAGAAACTCAATTTATTAATATTTTGAGGATAGCTATGATATTATTATTGTCAATTGAGGATTTTATATTTTCTAGGCATTACTTAGATGTGATGTGTGAAGTGTATCATTTTTTTCCCATAAGAGATGGTTTCAATACAAGTGTACTATTCATTCTTGGGAAATTGATTCATCTAAATGGATCATTTAATCTTAATGATAACCGAGTTCATGTAATATAGGTCTATGAGTTTGACTTAAAACTATACTAATTATATATTTGAATGATGTTAAAACTTTCACATATAGCTTATCAAGATGTGATTAACCATTTCAAGCTAAGATAATTTTAATTCAACCATGACTTGTAAATATCTCATATCGGTAGACTATAGTCAATTAGGTGCAAGTAACCTAAAAATAAATTATTTCCATGATCACAAGTGTTGTGGGACATAAAGTGAGAAGAATAATGTAGAAGTGATGTAGAGACTAATCTAAAAATTTATAATTGAACTCTACTATAAAGTGTGTTGGAATAAATAAGAGATTTACACTAAGTTTGAGCTTAAGTAAAAAAGAAATAAAACAAAAAAGGAGCTATGAGTATACTATACCTATAGACATAGGTATAGAAAATATTTTATAGAACTCTTATATAACATTTAAATGAGAGGGAAAAAATAAGAAAATATTTAGTCAATTAAGTGCGAGAAGTTGAGTCCACTTTTGAGGGAACTTTTACACTTAGCCATTTTTGCAAAAAGTGGCTACATGAAATGGGGTAATGTTAATATGAAATAAAATAACATTATGATTTGGGGTCTTGAACATAAACATGAGCTAGAATGTAACTATAACAATCATTTAAGACCTTTTTAGCTCTTACCATTTAGAGATTTTATGGTCCATAGATGTATTTGTGCTCAAACAACTCTTTTTACCAATATCTTTTTATTTATTTATTCTTTTTACACCATCCTCAAAATCCCTATATTCTCTCTCCTTAAGATAACCTAGTGTTAGCATTATTTTTCAATCAACTCATTCTGATTCCACAATTCATGGAGAATTTGACTATTTAATTTAATTCATAATGTCATATGAGGGGAAATTGATTTCATTTAGTAAGCCTAACTAAAGAACATCTCCAGTTTGCGTTTCACCATCCGTGTAAATTAAGAGATTGTTAACCCCTCCTTCACCATGATTCAAGGAAGAGCATTAGTTTTCTTTGTGAGATCTTCACCTTAATTTTAGTGTGTCTAGTGGCTAATTTTCATTATATTATGTATCTTTTCTATATTGAAAATCATCAATGATTAATCAAATTCATAGTTCAGAAATTTTTTTTTCTATGCTTTATTTATTTATGATTTATTTTTCTTTCCTAGCTAGATCTATGCAATCTATGCTTCAAAATTTTACATGGTATCAGATCTCCAGACTTTTGTGCCCCTAGTCTCTTCATGAGAGGTTTGGCTTTGTCTCTAGTTTGGAGGCTTTTGCAGTCCTTCACTAGTCTTTCAACATTATTTCCATCTCTTCTCAGAGTAGGGGTAACTTCCCATGTAGATTTTTCTATTTCTCCTTATTTTTCACCTAGTGTTTAGCACGCATGTAAGGAGTGGTTTATTTATTATATAAGTCATGTAGAAAAGTAAATTTTTAATAATAAAATCTAAGGATTTTTTCAATACTCTATTTTATGTGCTTTAATTTCTCTATTTTTTCCTACAACAATTCCTAGCTAGATCTATGCCCAAAATTTTACATGGTATCATAGCCAAGGTTGTTAGGAAAAGAAATGTCTTTTTTTGTAGGTATTATAGACTAGAGTTTTCAAAAATGGATTTTTCAGAAACTATTGTTCTCATGCCATTCAGTTAGTTTGAATGGAAGCCTATGGTTCTACTTCAACTCATAAGTAGAGGCTTGCATCAAACACTTCTAGAAACAGAGGTTTTAAACTCAATTATATACCATTAATAGGCCAAGGTCATGTTCTCTTTGCATGGGTCTTGCCATCATTTTCTCTCTAGTGACACTTTTCTTTATGGATCTGTCATGCCTCTTTGTGTGAATGTTTTCTTGGTTCTAGAGTTGATCATATATATTAAAAATTGACACATGTATCTTTAATCAACAATTTATTATTGCATGGTTAAGTAGTGTCATTAGGGTCACTCATACAAATTCATGTGTCATCTATATCCTTAATGATAGATGTTTGCATAGACTTTCCATCTATTATTTCTTTGAGGGAGCTATGCAAATTATTGTTTATTGTATCTTTGATTGATTGACATATATTTTTCCTTTATTTTCCATTTGTTCATTATTTGAGTAGTGTTGTTGGGGGCACTCGAGTGATTGATCATGATCTTTATCTTGGTTTCTAAGGATTCTTTAATTCAGCATAATGGTGGTTATGATTCAACAAATGTCCAAATCTTTTATTACCACAAAATATTCTATCTTGTAATTTTTGAGGGAGGGTTTTATTCCCAGTATGTTTTCCCTCTTTCCTCATTGTCTTTTTAGGCTATTTTTTTTTGGTCTCCTTAGTTAGCTTTTAGTGGGGTTGTTAGCATTATTTTCCAATCATCGCCTTCTAATTCCATAATTCATGGATGATTTGGTTGTTTAATTCCATGCATTATTTCATATGGGGGGAAATTGATTTCATGTAGTATGCATAACCAAAAAACAACTCCAGTTTGCATTCATCATCAATTGCCTAAACTAAGAGACTGTTAACTCCATCATGATTCAAGGAAGAGCATTAGTTTTCTTTGTGAGATTTTCACCTTAATTTTAGTGTGTATGGTGGCTGATTTTTTGTATTTTATGCATCATATGCATATTATAAATCGTCAATGATTAGTAAAATTCATTGTTCAACAACTTTGTTTTCTCAGATTTATTTATGCATGAATTATTTTTTCTTTCCTAGCTAGATCTATGTAGTCTATGCTACAAAATTTTACATGGTATCAGAGCTCTAGGCTTTCATGCACATGTTCTCTTCATCATATGTTCGGATTTATTTTTAAGATCTAGTTTCTATAGAGGATTTTGTATTGGATCTAGGAAAGCTTTATTTTGAGTTACTTTAAATCCAAACAAACATCATCATTGAGCTCTAAACACTTGAAACGCTCATTTCCACATACAAGTTGTCCTATTTGAAAAAAGTTGTAGTCTGAGGCAAATAAAAATTGCACCAAGGGCATCTACTTTGGGCACACACTTCGAAGCAACAATTTTAAAATTGTAAAGGGTGCTTAGAATTTTTGAATGGGATTGAAAAATTAAAAAAGTGCATGGTTTTTTGTTGTTTACAAAGTGCTCCTTTTTTAAATTTTTTTTTGAAAGTGTTAAGGGAGTTGGGGCCCATATACTTGGAAAAGAGAATTCACATTCATGTGGACCTCTAAGTTTTTTTTGAGCTAGATTTTTATTAGGCACTATAGACAGATTTTAATGCATGCAGGTCTAACCAAGCCCGCCTTGGGACCCTCTCATAGGCAAGTCTCATTTTTTGTGTCCAACATAAACATCTACACATCATTTTTTCCCTCTAACACTACATGACAAGTTCAAGTCACATTCTACCCTATGTTCCCTTTTGGATCTCGTCTTTTGTATATCAACGACCTTATGCACTTTGTAGGGCATTTTTATTAGGTACTTACAAAATTTTCACCTGTGGTCAGTGCCTTTATTTTGCCGTGCTTTATGAAGTCATAGGCTTATATAGTGTCCTTTTTGACCCCAACCTATCCCATCTGATGTGCACAGTACATTTTGCAAAGCTTTGGACCCATGCGCCATGTCACACCTCTAGTACTAGTTTCATTTTTTTTACATTTTTTGTCAAGCCTTGAAATTTGGACCCACCTGCCATGCAATGATTGCACCCACTCATCAATGGATCATAGGGTTTAGCTTCACATGGAATTTCTATTCCATCACCTGCTATTTATGGCCACTAGATTTTTTGGCACCACCTTTTTTTTCTAGCGAACTAGGCACTTTTCTGGTGAAGTGGAATTTTTTTGGCAATTTTTTCCTTGACTTTCAATGAGTCATTATTTGCATCATCACACATGTTTTACCTTCTAGCTCTATTTGGACCTAATAATAGTCTTTTGCTCATATCTCAAGCATACAGTCTCTATATTTTTCAAATGAGATACTATCATAAGGTTGGTTCTAAGCCCCTTGCAATGCTATAGGTATTTTCCAATTTTGATGTTTTTTATAGTATTTTGTGTTGTCAAAGTTAGGAGTTCTATTTTGCACTCTAGGAGACATATCAAATCTGGTCTCCAATTTCATAATTGTTTATATCATTGAAAAGGTCTTCCTGTACTCTTTCCAATGATGGTAGTTATTTTTTGAATTGGTCTCCAACTACATCCTATTCAATTTTATTTTTTTATTTGTTTGCATTATGGTGGATATCTTGGTTGTTTCAGGTTTGGGGATCATTTTTTTTACTTTAGATGATTTGTCATGGGTTGTATTATCTAGTGTATCAGTCTTATGTCTCTTTTGATCTTTATATGCATCCATTGTATGCATTTTGCAAATGCCGTAGGATAAAGTTCCATATTTCCTTTTGTATTTTTATTTTAGTTGTTTTGTCTTATTTTTCCATCTGATTTGAGTAGTGTCATTTGAGGATACTCATATAGATTACTATATTCTTGGGATTTATCATAGCTTGTGCCTTATTATACATCCATTACTCTGATTAAGTTTCATGGGGGGTTGATGTGTCTCCTTTTTTTTTCATCTACCTTTGTATAGCAAGTTTTTCTTCCGTGACATTATCCTCATGACATGTCTAAGATTGATCAGCTAAGTACACTAAATTATGTATTTATTTGTGCATCTTTATTGCGGTTCCTTGACATGTCTTTCTTTCCTCCCACTTTTCCAGTTGCATGTCACCTCACCCTTGTATGCATTGGGGGGTTTATTTTGTTGGTTCTTATGTTTCCTTGGTTCAATGGAGTGAGTTATGTATTCTATATTTGTTCCAATGTACTAGGAAAATGCAGTGGCTTGGTACTTATGCATTTTGGTGAGATGGGTCATTTACCATATAAACACTCTTTTTTGTTCCTACATTATATGCAACATTCCATGTTTGATTGATCAACTCTTTAGGATTTGGTATTTCATTCCATCGATATCTTAGAGTTTAATTATTTTCCTTTGTGTGCCTCTAGATTCAAGTAGTGTCTTCTGAGGGCACATTTTTAGATTATATTCTTCTCTACCTATTTAGGTTTTATTTTAGTGGAGGTTCTTCAAATCAGCAATTACTTTTCAACAGAGCTTTGTAACTTCTTCATGATATAGTGGTGTTCTCCATGATCATTATTTTGTTCCTATCTTCTGGGAAATTCTCTAGTTTGGAGGCTTCTGCAATCCTTCACTAGTCTTTCAACATTATTTCTATATCTTCTTGGAGTAGGGTTTTTCCCATGTGGTTTTCCCTATTTCTCCTCTTTACAGAGATTTAGTTGTTATTGGGTACCTCATTAGGCCTTGTTGTCAAGACTCACATTTAGTCTTAGTAGTAGTTTCTAGATTTCAAGCTACTCCCTAAGTTTATCTTAAGGGGGGTGTCATGCCCACTTTTAAAACCAAATAAACATTCAATTTTTTTAAAAAATAATTACTTATTTGTAACACATGCAAGGGATTTAATTTTGATTTTTTTTATTTTATTAAAATATTCTTCCAATAATATGCATGTATTCTCCAAAATAGAACTAACCTTGTAGGTAAAAACTGAGATAATACACAAAGAACATAATGTACATCTATAATAAAACATGATAAAGTACAACATTTATCATAGTTTTAAACTCTACTTACATTTTCAAATAGAGTAATCTATTAAGATGAGAAAGTAGCATTACACATGGTAATATTCAAATTTATTTATTCCTTACAATAATTAACTACTAATTCCAATTACAAAATACATACTAATCTTTCATTTTAGAAAACTAGACTTTCTAAGAAATTTCACATTATGTCAATCAATTTATTATACAAGATCTACAATAACTTTTCTCTTTGGTTGCTGCAAAGATAAAACATAGTAGGAACTTTACTTTTTTTCCTTAGAAGCCTATTAATATTCAAATAGATTTACCAATTAAAATATTTAACTAGTTGGTCTTCCAACATGAAGATATCCTTCCTTCCTTCTTCTAACATCTTAACAATGGAACAAAAAAACACATGGTAATAATTCATTCTTAACATATTACATAGAATTTTATGGATTTACATATGAATGCAAATTACACTCTTTGAAGACTTTGATACACAAAGCTTTTAACTCAAATAATATAAAGCAAGCCAGCTTTATAGGTGTCCCATACTCTTCCCCAAATCCATTCTTTCACTTAGACCTCCATTAAAATATCATTCATTCCCATGGAATGCTCACCTTCTAGCCTAGTCCTTTATAAGGCCACCCCCAAGCTAGGAGAACCAAATTTGAATGGGTGACATACAAACTTACACACAACATAAATGCAAAATGAAATAATTCCACAAAACTTCCACCCTAGGCTTGTTCACAAAGGGTCCACCTAAGACCCAAAAATGAGGTGAAGGTGGACCAAGTACCCAACTGGGGAAAGCCAAATTTAGGCATAAAAAGAGTTTCCTTCAACAAGGAAAACATAACAACTCCCATCTTTATTTTTGTTTCACATCACCCCAGATTCACATCAAACCTTATCAACCCCAATTCACATCAACCCTTATCACCCCCAAGAATTTCAAGATAAATTTGGTACATGGAGCCCATAGATCCATGTTTCTCCTCTCTTCTACACAAGGAGAGGTTTTACACATGATGGGCTATCAAATTCCCTTCACCCTTGGCTACTCTACCCTCCCACGGGTGAGTGTGTCTTATAAACCTAATATCACAAATGGATAACAACACACACAAAAAATAGCTATCATAGCTACATTCTTGTCAAGAAATTGTACAAAATAAACTCTTTTCAATCCAATATCAAACACCACAAATACATTTCAAATGGAAACATTACAAACCTACAACATCTTTCTTCAACACATCACATAAGGAACATTAAATTTACATAATAAGAGAAGTGAATTAACCAACCTAGAATTCAAGCTTAAGGTGATGAAAATTTGTAGAAGAGCTCCCTTAAGATTTCCCACCAATTCTTCATAAAACTCCTTTCCTAAAAAACTCTCTAAGTTCTATGCATCTCCAAATGTGGAGAGTGGGTGAACACCAAAAAGTGTCACAAAACATTCCCTATATAGGTTCTTTCCCCTTTCCCATCTAACTCTCATAAATTACATATGGGTTTATTTCCTTTATAACTCCTCCTTGCCCCCCCCCTCATAATATGGATGAAGACTAGGGGTATGGCATGAAATATGGCTTGCCTTACACTCTATTTTTCATCACTTTTCAAAGGTACCCTCTTTGAAGGATCATAAATAGGGTATGGACACCTTTTTTACTAGAAAAGACCCCCAACCAAAATTACCATAAATAGGGTAGGTTATTTTGGCCTTAAGCACCCCAAAGGGTCCTATATAGCCATCCAAAAAACCACTTCTAACACACATATGAGTTTCAAAAGGTTTGACTCAACTCATGGGTCATTAAATCATGAGGTTTTCATAGGTGGTACCTAGGGTCACTAATATATGTTAGGTTTCATTTCTACAATCCTTGTTTGGACATGTCATTTACACTTCACTTTACACATGTCAATTGACACTACAAAAAATTCCACATCACAATTCCACATGACATGTCCATTTGGAAAGGAAACAAAATATTATTTACATAAAAATACATTTATAACAATCATACTTCAATCCACATTTACAAATTAAACATGATACGATGAGGTCTATGTCTCTTCATTAGATGAATCCTTGGCATCACATATTCACATTAGCTCAAACTTGATTCTCTAATTTAGTTCCATGGTTATTTTCCTATACATCTCAATTCAAGTATCAGTAGCCAAATGAAATAATATGTCTGATAGCATTATTTACATAATAAGCTCATAATTTAATTGCATTGAACAATTCACCATTTTCCTAATTGAATTTTATATTCAATAAATGAAACATATAAACCAAAATAGTAATTAATCAGCAATAAACATGCATAATTCACATTACATAATCCCTTCAATTTACAATGCAATTTCATATAAGTTATTTGCAAAAATTATACATTGTATTAATTGCAATGACATCAATTTCCTTATGTATACTTCACATGTCAATTATGATTAGTCCATAAAATCCTTAGCTCAATTTCTATTATCCTAATCATCCAAATCCACTGGTTAATAACACATATAACATCAACATCTATCATCTCATTCACAATCCTGCATAGTCAATCAATACTCATTATAATATATTTTTAAAAAATTATCTCCTAAGAGAATGTCCTCATGAATTAACTTGCACAATAACTCACTTTTTATAAGAAATTATCATATGATCACTTCTCATCATGATACAAAGTCTATTTGTAATTCCTTTGTAACAACTCTTATGAACCTAATTATCAAAACATCAACTTGTAATTCAATTTTCATATAAATGGAGGCAATATTAAAGTATATGTGAAATCAACAAAATGTTATGTTCAATTAACATTGATTTTCTTTTAGAAATGAAATTCACATATATATTGACAATCAAATCTTGAAATTCATCACACAATTTTTGTCAACATGATAACCATTTTAATCTTTCACTACGAGCATATAAAACTATATCATCACATCACCACCTTTACTATAGATCATCATGCTATAAAAATGCCACCTAGTGATTGATGAACTAAGCTCTCTACCAATAAGTCTAGTTGTATCAACATAATATCTTTATTAGGATGCTATTAAAACTTTGGATAGGGATTTGTACACATCAATCTAGGTAATCAATACATAACGAAACCTGGTATATATAAGAATCCTCAAAATTCTATTTGTTTCAATTTTGAATATGTTGTTATCTAATTATCACAAGGAGGAATATTTAAGTGCATGTACAATTTCCTATTACCCCTTATAAGAATTATAACAATGTACCAATTAACACCTCATCTTACCCCTCTAGTTAACTTAATTCTCTCATTGACATACTTATTTTAAGAATTTTCTCAAATACTCGAGTGGAGGGGTCTTATAGGGGGGTGTTAGAGTGTTAGAGTATACGATGTTCTCTTATTAAATCTATTTTGTTTAAGCTAAAATTTAGTCATTGTTGAGCAATCATTTTGCACGATGACCGTAGCAAAAATTCTTGCAAATATTTCTCTTGAAAAGATAATCAAATAACTATCTCCAAGTCCTAGACAATTTTTTTTCAACATAATAAGTAGCTCAATTAAAAAATGTGCCCCAAAAACTGAATGTGTTAGTTAATTGTCAGCATAACTACAAGTTATCAAGAATTGTCATGCTTGCAAAGTTGAACACTTGCACACCTTTGGAGATAAAATATGCTCCACCAAAACTTCAAAATATGAGATTGTGTCCCTGCACACCTTTAGAGAGCTCAAGATCAAAATTGGTAGGATTTTTCTAAGTCCAAAATCTTAATTTCCAACATCTGGGTCTTGTTGATCTTTGACGAAAATGATTTATAAGTGGGTTGCCTTAAAATTTTCTATGGAGAAGGCATTCTCTTGGGGATATGGAAAATATAAATCTTGGTACCTAGTCCTCACTTCCCCATGAAAACTTCAAACTTCTTATCTCACTTCTACAAAATCATCCAATTTGGAATCTAACTCCTTCAGTGTCTTGTCAATTTTTAATATGCATTGGATATCATCCTCAGAGGACACCATTTCAAGTGATTCTTGGAATTGTTGTACAAAAATTTCCATTGAGCATAAGTGTGTTCTGAAGTCATCATCAAAAATATCCAAGCTAGTTGCACTATAATATTTATCTACTTCCAAAAATTGGGTGTGAGTCCTACCTTGCATCTCCTAGATATCTTCATACAAAGATAACAAGGCCTTATTCCTAGTCTATATCTTCTCAATAATATCATTGATATTATCTAATTTTCTCCTATATAAATATCTAGTATCATTATGTATCTCTACTCCTTTATTACTCACAATGCCTCTAAATTTTTAGTCCAAGTGGACACTTGGTCCATTCACCCAAAATCTTGGTTAATCGCAATTACTAGCTTCTCTACATTCTTTTATATTCTATGTAGTAAATGCATATTTGCCTCTATAATTTCTACTCCTTTCTCTTCAAAATTGATATTCCATCTCTTACATGTGTCCAAGAATGATTCATCTTGTGTAGGGGCCAGATCTCATTTCTTGAAAGTAGTCAATAATGCAATTTCAGGGTGAGATAGGTCAATGAGACCCACTACCTCTTTTATGAATTCTTGCAAAACATTATTTTGTTTCCTCAAATTTAATATTTCCTCTTCACCTTGATCTAAATGGTGAAATATCTACAAGAGACCCATGGTTGTCAACATTTTATTTGTGTACTTGGTAGCCTTCCCTAATATGCCTGCTTTCATTTGATAATCTTTAGGGGTGATGGTTTATGAATTTGCATAAGGAGAGGGAAAGACTATATGTTCCATTAAACCTTGCTACTTATTCTTCATGATTAAAGCTAGATTGGATGAATCCTCTCCAATGGGAACCATTGGATTTATAGCCTTTTTCAAAATCTCCATTCCCTCCTTTGTCATCTTTACATACCTCCTCTGTTAGATTTCTACTTCTCATTTTAGTCATGCTTGAGTAATGCCCATCGGAGACATATACTACCTAGATGATGAAGTTGGCATAGATAATAGTTTGCATCTAGTCCTTTTGCTTTATTAGTTCTCTCTAGGGTCTTCTCTACTCTCATTTGTTCCACCATTACAGTGCTCATTATGGTTCTAGGAGGGGAGGCGAGTGGTTGTGCTACAGAGGGAGATTATTCCTCTATTGTAACCACCTATACTATTCCAAAAGTTTCCTTTGTGTGATACACTAAATATACCACATCCCTTATTGTTTGGCTATGTTTCTTTGAAATTGAAGGAGGCAATGATGTGGCATCTTGTTCTGGTGGTGATAGAGGTGGTGTCTTTGGATTTCCCAGAGGTGGAGGAGGTATTCCTACTAGACTATGTGGGAGTGGAGGAAGTGTCTTCAAATCATCACCTAATGTCTCTTTCCATAGCATATCCCTTATTCTTTCTTCCTCTAAATGGGTCCCCATAGGCATTAAGTTAAAGTCATAAAGATCAAACTGATATGACCCCTCCCCTAGTGTGGACTTTGTCCATCCTTCCTGCTCTTGATATGTGGATTCATGTGTTGTTAGGGTGTCTATGTAAAATTTTTCCTTGTTTCCTCTTTAGAATCCCTAGTTGAATGTGTCTTTTTATTCAAAGAGAGATTATCAATCTCATCCTCTGGTTCTCCTTTGTCTTCAGCATCTGTGATGGTCTCAGGGATCTGTGATGGAGTTCTAATTTTCTTCAAATTTATTCTCTTCATTCTAACAACAACTGTCTCCATTCTACCCTACTTAGTAACTAATGAAAAGGCTTCTAATTGATTAAGAGGCTCATTGGTTTTTGATTCACCTTCTTTTGCATCCTTCTACTTCTTCTTTCCCTTAGATGTTTCTTCCTTGTGGATATAGAATGCATCCATCTCATGGTTGTGCACTATCTTTGGTATGACTAGGACTTCTCCTTATACATGGGAATGGTGGCTTTAGTCCATTTCCCTTTCTTCAACCTTTCATGTTCCTTCGATGTTGGAATATTGGGCCCAATGTTAAAATGGAAAGGCTTCCATGCCCATTCTATTATTAAATTGAGAATATGTCAAGTTTGGTGTTGAATATCATTATTCTCCTCCCAATTCACCTCTGCATTCATGATGGGGTGATCAAAGAACTTATCCTTATTGTAGGTGGGATCTAGTATATTGCGACTATCCTTGTTCTATATCATGAGTGATATCTACAAGTTAAACACCTTTTCTACCAATTTTAGCTTGATTCTACATGAGTCCCTTATCTAGAATCCATAGTCATCTACACAATTCAACTAATGATCTTCTATAGAAACATCTGGAATGAAATCTTTTCCTACAACATACTGGAACTTCCTTATGTTATCAAAGTAAGGGTGGGCCATAGGGTAATCCTCTGCAAGGTACTTCTCCCACTCCACCTCGTAGGTTCAAATGTCTTGCTTCTATTTCACCTCGTAAGGCTCAATGGTGATAGGCCATACCCAAGTCTTTAGGATGTGCAAGTAGTGTGGTAATGGATAAATAGGGATTAGGTTGCAAATATGTGCATATTGCACATGTACACAAGGTACGAAGTTGTGCAACATGGAGTTAGCACAAAAAAAAGCATGTAATCATGTATTAAAAAGGAGGGAGGTGTGCATGTTGTGTACCTGAGCACCTATATAGGTGAGAATGGTGTGCCCATACCTTAATTCTTATGGAGGCTCAGAGTCTGTAGAGGTCTCAATGTATAAAGGTGTGCACTCTAGGGGTCACTTGATCATAATGAGCAGACCCAACAAGGTCCACCTCTATTTATGGGCATGGAGAGTGCATTTTGGGGATTTTTTGCAAACTGGCAAGGTGTGTACCTTGGCACATGCTAGAAAAATGGGACAATTAGGAAGTTTTACACCTTGCGTGAGTGTACAACTGCATAAGGTGCACACTTTTTCCTTATATGTGTTGAATTTTTTCTTATGCTTGCCAGATTCTATTGGCATGTATGTTTCCTAACTCTTAGATCAAGGGCACAGTACTCACAACCCTCAAGGTTTCTTGGAAGATACCATATTCTGAGCAGAAAGTTCCCATGATTTTAAACTTAAAAAAGGGGTCCCCATTTTTTTACTATAAAAAATGGGGCATGTGTTGTGAAATCATAGAAAATGGCCCTAACAAAAGGAAGAAATGACAACGGCATTTCTTTATCAGCAAGAAATCTACAAACTTGTGTCCAGTTGGAACTTGATTTCTGATGTCACAAGAGGCATTTTGAAGACCTCGACCCAAAAATCAAGATTTTAACTCTTATTCTTAGTGTGTGCTCAGTTCTTAATTTTTTTGATGCTCTTAGGATCCAACCACCACAAGTATACAACAACTTGGAAGTAATTTATTGTTAATTGACAAGAGTTTTAAAAATGCCCCATGAAAAAAGTTTCAATCATTATATGACCAGATGTGAGAATCCATTCAGAGCACTCTTAACAAGAAATCAATTACTTTTCTTTTGCATTTTGGCAATCCATTTGTCAATTTTGCAAAGCTCAAGTATTTCTTCTTGATTCTTCCTTAAATCTTGTTTACTAAAGTGAGCTAGTGATTGGGTTGTGCTAGCCTCACTTGATTATTTTCTTTCCTTTTACAATGAGTGATATAGTCCTATTTTATAACACAAGTCATCATTTTCTTTTTGTCTTTTATCTCTCTCTTTTTTTCATTTTTTTATGTTACTTAAAAGTGACTAGAGGGTGTGGCCAAGGTATTGGTGTTCTTTCTTTCTTTTGGATTTTTTCCATACTGATGCCTCTTGCATTCCTCCTTTAGTTAAGTTTTTTGTTACTCACATGCCAACAAGTGATCTTGATAAGCCAATGGAGAAATCCTCTATTTAAAATGGAGAATTCTTAATTGCCCTTCACTGCTATGCACAAGGGTTGAAAGCAACTAGGATGACCCTTTCCTTAAACTAATAAAATGTTGAGAATGATTAGTTTAGAATCTAAGTTAGAAGTTGATAATCTCTTATTGCCTGCATATGACACATATATTTATCTTTCACAAGAAATAAAGTTATTCAATTTCTTTGATGAAAAATCCATCTTCCAAAAATGGAGGTCAATTGGGATGGTTCACTTCCCAGGAGCAATCCAAACCACACACTGATTCCCTAACTCAAAATAAAATACACCACACAACTTTAAACAAATGATTCAAAAATGATTTTTTTCATTTTTCATTTTATTTTTTGAAAACTCAAGCTTAGAAATGATTTTTGAGGAATTAGAAATTAACTATCAAAGGAACTTGCTCCCCTACAAGTGTACATAGCTTGACGTTATCATCCCCTAAAAATTTAGTGATTTGGTAGGTGTTGACACATGGGCATTGAAACTTAGTGTAGCTTCCTTGTTTCTTTAGCCTTATCCCACATAAAGACAATGTCATAAATTTTGAAAGATCTTAATATGGCTATTTTATCAAACTAATGCTTGACAATAGCCTAGTGTTTTGACATATGTTCCAATGTCATTTTTCTTTCGTTCTCAAATTCCAAAAGGTTAATCAACGGAACCTATCAGCATTTTCAACATATACTCTCATGAATTATAGCATGGAAATATTGATATTTAGAGGAAAAAAAAGTTCTTGGCCATAGATCAACAAGTAGTGGGACATGTATAAAGTATTCTTGACTCTAACTCTATCAATCCATAAGGCATATTTAAATTGTGTGTGCAAATTCCTTGGGTTTTTTATGAATAGGTATTTTATGAGAGTTATGAGTTTTATGTTTGTAGAGTCAACTACTCCATTACCTTAAGGATAATAGTTAGATGAGAATTTGATTATTACCTGATTATCAAAGAGCTCATTGGGTAACAAAAATTGATGCAAAGGAGGATCCATTATCATATACCAAAAAAATGGGCATTCCAAACCTAGTGACAATGTTTTCTTCAAGAAAGTTAGTGACCACCTAGATTGTGTAATTTTGAAATGTCTCCACCTTTGTCTACCTTATCTAGTAATTGATTGCTATCAAGATGAATGTATGACCAGTAGAAGATGATGGGTTTATATGGCTGATAAAATCCAACCTCCACTTGGAAAATGGATGTACCTTGAATACTTGTTGCAAAGGAATAGCTTGGTTTCTCTCTCTATTGGCTCTAGTTTGGAAAACATGATAGAAGTGAGCATGGTCATGGGTATCCTTGAAAAGGTTGGACCAATTGTAGCTTGATCTCAGGATCTAATTAGTTATAGATTTTTTTGACCCATGTTCGGTGTTGTACTTATCATAGTATTGCTCCAATAGTTCTTTGGTTTCCTCACATTCCAAGCACTTGAGGTATATTCATTCATAAGCTTCCCATATTTTAGCATGTAATACTTTCATTTCATCTTCAAATCCTTGTGTTGTGATTTTTTCATCCTGTGGGGACATCTATTTTGTAAGAGGTAAAACATGACGTCTTTTTACCAAATGTCTAGTATGATTCTCTTGCTTAGGTATACACAAGAAACTAAAGAAATTAGATTGTGCTAGCCTCACTTGATCATTTTCTTTTCTTTTACACCAAGGGCTAGAGTCCTATTCCATGACACTACTCATCATTTTTTTCTTTGTTTATTTGTCCCTTGATAGGGATTAGATGGTGTGAATTTTTGTTCTTTCTTTCTTCTAGACTTTTACCATTTTGATGCCTAATACATTCCTCCTTTAGTTAACTTTTGGGTTACTCACATGCCAATAAGAGATCTTGATAAGCCCAAGGAGAAATCCTATGATAAAACTATAGAGTTATTAGCTACTATCAACATAGGTTGAATGCAACCTGGATGACCCTTTCTTTAACTGAATAAAGTGTTGAGAATGATCAATCTAGAATCTAAGTTATGAGTTGATAATCTCCTATTTCCTTCTACTCATTTATTTAGATTTCATAAGAAACAAAGTTATTCAATTTCTTTGATGAAGAAATACCTCTTCAAAAAATCATGGTTGGTTGGGATGGTTCACTTACTAGGAGCAATTGGGACCACACACTAAATCGCCGACTCAAAATAAAATACATGACACAACTTTAGATAAATGACTCAAAAATGAATTTATTTATTTAGAAAACGTAGACTTCAAAATAATTTTTGAGGAATTGGACATTAACTGGCAAATAAACTCATTCCCCTTCTAGTGTACATAACCTGAAAATATTATCCCCTAAAATTTTAATGGTCTAGTAGGGGCTAACCCATGGGCTTTGAAACTTAGTGTAGCTTCATGGTTTCTCCCTAGCCTTATCCCACATGAGGACAAGTTCGAAGATTCTGAAGGATTTTACTATGGTTGTTTTATCGAACCAATGCTTGACAACAACCTAGTTTTTTGATGTATTTTCCAATGTTGTTATTCTTTTCTCATCCAATTAAAAAAGGTTCATTAATATAACTTGAATCCAAGCATTTTCAACATATCCTCTCATGAATTTTAGCACACAAAACTTGAGATTTAGAGGGGAAAAAGTTCTTGAACATAGACCAACAAATAGGGTGATGTGCCTAAAGCATTATTGACTCTAACTCTGTTAGACTATAAGGCATATTTCAATTGTGTGTGTCAATCATTTGGGTTCTCTATGAGTGGGCATTTTATGATAGTTATCATTTTTTTTTTGGTATACTTGACCACTCCATTACATTAAGGATAATAGTTAAATGAGAATTTGATTATTATGTGATTATCCAATGGCCATTGAGTAAGAAAAATTGATGCAAAGGAGGATCCATTATCACATACAAGAAAAAAAGGGCATTCCAAACCTAGTAATGATGGGTTCTTCAAGAAAGTTGGTAACGACCACTTAGGTAGTGCAATTCTGAAATGTCTTTATCTTAGTTCGCATTGTACAGTAATCGATCGCTAGCAAGATCAACATGTGACTAGTAGAAGAGGGTAGTTTTATAGGCTTGATAATATCCATCCTCTATTTTCCAAAAGAGTGTACCTTGAATATTGGTTATAAAGGCATAGCTTGGTTTCACTCTCTATCTCCACTAGTTTGGAAAACATGAAAAGAACAAACATGTTCATGGGTATCCTTGAAAATGGTGGGCCAAGGTTTGATGAGATATAGATATTTGCAACCCATGTAAAATGATGTACTTATCATGGTATTTTTTCAACACTTCTTTGGCTTCCTCATGGTCTAAGCACTTGAGATATATTCCTTCATAGTTTCATTTATAGAGCTTCCCATCTTTTACCTTGTAAGACTTGTATTTCATCTTCAAAGCCCTGCATTGTGAGTTGTCCATCCCTTTGGGACATCTATTTTGTAAGAGGTAATACATGTTGTCTTGGTACCATGTGTTCAATATGATTCCCTCGCTCATGTATACATAAGAAACTATGCCTTGCTCTTCATTGTTGGTCATCATCTTGGTTAGGCCTTATCCTCTTACGAGTTTCATGGGTTGAATTTCCAAGTCAAATTTTTGTAATATGGCCATCTAATTCCCTCTTCTCTCACTCATACAATTTTGGATTAATAATGATTTAATTGCAGGATCGAGCATTATGGCATACAACTTTCTTCATAATATTTATTGGTGAAATTTTTTAATTGATTTCATAACAGAAAATGGTTGCTTGTCTAGATTGGGTTAGTTCAACTCAAAACTTTTAAGAGGAAAAATCATGAAATTAATTGGTCTCTCATATTCATTATCCTTCTTCTATGTGAGAATGCCCATGCATGAGTGTTTCAATACAAAGGAGTAGAGCTTGAATGGTAACTAGTAATTAGGGCTCATAAGCACCAGAGTAGTAGAAATGGCCACCTTGATGTCTTCAAAGGATTTCTTAACCTCAGGAGTTCATTCAATCTTCACTTCCCTTTTTAGTATGTCATTGAGGGGGAACACTATCTTGGTGAAACCAGCAACGAATTTTTGCACAAAGTTGATCTTGCTGAAGAAATATTTTGATTCTTTACAACTATTGGGTGGCAACAATTTTAGTATTTCTTCCACTCTCTCTATGTCAATTTGAATACCAACTTTAGAGATGATGTGTCCTAGAATATTCCCTTTCATGAACCCAAATGAAAAATTCTTGGAATTGAGGGATATACCAAATTTCACGCACCAATTGAGTACTTTCTTTAGATCTACTATATGATTGCCTCTATTTTTTGAGAAAACCATAAGATAATATAGCATTGATCAATCTAAAACAAATTCACCTATATGAAAATGTTCCCCACTTTGTAGTGAATTTTTTTTCTATATATCCTCTTCATCTACCGTTACTTGATTGTATCCTAAGTTTAGTGGATCTGCCTCCTCAGCTAGAAATCAATATCCAAGTTTTGGAATTTGTCAGATCTAGTTTGGATCATATTTTGGATATGCTTTTTCATATCCATAAACCATTTTTGGATAAGAAAAATTTAACCACAACAACCCCAAAGTCATGAGTGACAAAAACAAAAGGGAAAATAGAGAAAATATATACAAAGGGAAAATAGTACTCATGTCATATATTCAATGTGGAAACTAGAAGAAGGTAGGAAATGGGGAATAGGAAACAAGATAAATCAAAGATATGAGTAATATTACTCACACTCATTTTTGGATATATATGTATATATGTTGTACATAGACCAAGTCATAGTCTAATGAGGAGTGCTATTTTGTAATTTTGAATGGAATGATTAGTCATGACACATTACTTTTGCCACTAATGTCAAAGGGAGAGATTGTTGATCTCCATGTTTTGTTGACTACTAGTGTTAAACACTTAGTCATTTCCAAGGAATAGTTGGTCAATCATCAAGTAAAAGCACAAAATTGTGTCACCCTTTGGTATATCCTAGAGGGTTTCACTATTGCAGATTTTGGATTTGAGGAACAAATTAGGGTGTTTCGACCGTAAGTGGTAGGTGTTTTTTTTGTTTTTTTTTGTGAAGTTGTATTTTAGTTATTACATGTTATTTTTAGTTAAATTAATTGTATTTGAAGTGTTTTAGTAATTAAATTAATTGTAGTTTAAGTGTTTTAGTAATCAAATTAATTTTATTTTAAGTGTCTTAGTAGTTGATTATTTAGATAAGTTAATTTTTTTATATAGTTAGATCATATGTTAGATAAAGAACTATATATTATTTTTTAATTAAATATTTACTTAATTGTAAATGTAGATTTTACATCAAACATAGAAAACTTAAATTGAGACCTAGATAACTAAATTAATTACATTTGAGAAAAAATTAACATAATACAAACCTATATAGATAGCTAACATGTAGTGAAACATTAGGTAGAACTAAACTATAATAACTTCGAGTTGCATAAACTTGAAAAATCAAAATTTAACCAATTTCAAACTTAGAAAACTTGGAAACTATAATAACATGCATGCACATAAAACTTAGAAAACTTGTTTAGACCTCAAAGATAGCTAAAAATTAGTTACATTTTAGAAAACATTAACATAGTAAACTATGTACTTTAACATGTAGTCAAAAATTAGGTAGAAGAAAGTTGACTTAATTTCAAATTACCTTTTTATCACACATACACATGTGCATTTTTTTATTCACATACATGAGCTAGATACATCAAGTTGATATATATTTAACATGTGTGTTAAATAAAATGATGATCTATATTTTTTAGTTACATTCAACTTTGTACATATATATACATACACATTTTAAATTAACTTTAACTTTCAATTTTATATGTACTTACATATGTCTTGATTCTACATTTATAGACATAGATATTCTTTGCATATCATTATGGCATCTGGTACTGGTGGTGCACCTATGTCCTTAGGGGAGGCTAGTGTTCAGGGAGGGGGTCATAGTGTTGAGTTAGGTACAACATGTAGAATGACATCATCCTCTGAGGAGAGACAACATTTATTTAGAGATACAATTGTTAAGTTATCTCATGCTATAGAGTTTCTCAATTCTACACTTTTGGCTTCTACTACTCTCCCTAATAGGGAGAATATTGTTTCTATGAGAGATGAGTTATGCCATATGATTTGGATGATAGAGACATACAACCCATATGATGATATCAATTTTGAGACTTTTTACTCTTCCCTTTCTCACAGTGTCACTGGCACTATGAAGTATACACAGATTGATAGAGAGGTCTCCACTGCTATGGTGAAGAGTATGTTTCCATTTTATATAGATTGTTCTAGGGTTAGAGGTTATTTGGCTATGAAGTGTATAGATAAGCTTGTTACACAATTTACATATCCTTGCTGGTTAGCTGCACATCACAGGTGGCCACAGAAGGATGAGTTTCCTCTTTATTTCTACAAATAATTGTTTTCAAAATTTCATTCACATCATGATGTAGATTATTTAGATTTTCTAGTTCATGTTGGATAGGGCCTTGGTAGATTATCAGAGAGATTTGGTAGATTATCAGAGAGATTTAGACCTACAGACAACCCTTCACTCGTTAATAAATGGTCAATGGTCGGTCCAAACATTTTGGTCATGCCAAGAGCTCCACAGATGGCTGTTGCGGGTATGACTATTCCATATGACATAGTCAAGACTTAGATCTATCCTAGCATTTCTGTAGTTGCTATGCAATTGCAAGAGATGTCTTCAAATTGATGTGGTAGATATATGTTACGATCTTGTGGTACGATTTCAATAGTTGCATCCTCTAGCACAAGAGTTGATGATGTGTATGCAATAGTAGATATACCATCTCCACTAGAGGTTTCTACTATATTAGATGTGGATGCATTGTGTTGTATGGCATCCTATTTAACATTTGATCTTCTTGGTTTATATCAAGCATTTTTGACAGTCATGTGGATTCCTCTTAGTAACATTGGTGGACACATCAACCATATTCTCTCATGCACAATAGGATCACAGGGTTCATATAGACATGAGGATATCCCTACACTTTCTACAACACCTTCTCCTATACAGGGCCCTACAACACTTTCCCCCACACCTACTCAGGATCTTGTAGCACCTGCTCCTACATAGAGCCCTACAACACCCACCCCCCTACCTACTAAGGATATTGTGCCACCTCCTATAACAGCCCCCCATACTCATGCTCCCATAGTATGACAATGTCTATTTACCACTATGCTTTCAGATGAGACAGCGACTTGGATCAGGCTACTTTATCACTAGATGATTCAGATATCAGTCAGATTGGCAGAGCATTACATGATGCTATGGTAAATATAAATTTATATGTTTAAATTTATTTGTTACTATAATTTACACTTATAAGTTTAACGTACTTGAGATTTTATACATGTACTTAGAGACATACATATATTCAAGTGATTTAATCTAACTTGTGTACATACATGTGTTCTATAGGGTCATAGTGATAGTATGTTGTGTTTTGGAGATCTTCAAACCCCAAAAGATCTTGCACAACATGTGTCATAGGTATGATACATTTTTTAATATATATTTGATATATATATGTACATATGATATAATAGATGCACATACATAATTTTATAATAACAAATTTCTTTCATTTGACACAGGGTTCAAACCTAGATCATAGAGCCTTTTGAGGTCATGGATCAAGAGGGGGATGTGGTTGATCTTATTTTAGATTTTTATGTCATTGATGTCAGGACATTTTATATATACACATGTTATTTCAGATAATTTGATATGGAGACCTCGATGTTGTTTATATATTATTTGGATACATTTGATGTGGTATTTTAGAGACATTTGATGTGGTATTTTGGAGACAGTTTATATGATATTTGGATACATTTGATGTGGTATTTTAGAAACATTTGATGTGGTATTTTGGAGACATTTTATATGTTATTTTGGATACATTTTACATGGGTACATTATTTCATTGATGTGTTGTTTTGCAGATGTACATGGTATGTTCATGTCTTATGTTCATGTTCAATGTATGTCTGTTTTCAATATTCATATTTTTATTTCATAGATCATGTGTTATTTTGTACATGTGTTACAACATTTAATCAATAAATTTAATACATATTTAAGAACATAAAGCTTACTAGTATAGAATACATGGGTTACAATATTTAATCAATAAATTGAATACATATTTAAGAACATAAAGAGTACTAGTAAAGAATACATATGTTACAACATTTAATCACTAAATTTAATACATATAAGTACACAAAGAATACATATGAACATAAAGAATGCAATACGTGTTATAGAATCTAATAAGAGTATTTTAATTAGTAAAGGAGTTGTCCTTATTAGATGTCTTAAGGGGTTGTCTTAAGTGGAGGTCCTAAGGAGAAGTCTTAAGGGGAGGTCATAAGGGGAACTCTTAGAATGGGATGTGTTAAGGGTTTGTCTTAAGGGGAAGTCTTATGGGGAGGTCATAAGGAGAAGTCTTAAGGGGAGGTCATAAGGGGAACTCCTAGAATAGAATGTCTTAAAGGGAAGTCATAAGGGGAGGTCCTAATGGGATGTCTTAAGGGGTTGCCTCAATGGGAGGTCCTAAGGGGAAGTCCTAATGGGATTTCTTAAGGGGTTGTCTTAAGGGGAAGTCTTAAGCAGAGGTCCTAAGGGGAAGTCCTAATGGGATGTCTTAAGGGGTTGTCTTAAGGGGAAGTCTTAAGCAGAGGTCCTAAGGGGAAGTCCTAATGGGATGTCTTAAGGGTTGTCTTAATGGGAGGTCCTAAGGGGAAGTCCTTATGGGATGTCTTAAGGGATTGTCTTAATTAGAAGTCTTAATGGGAGGTACTAAGGGGAAGTCCTAATGGGATGTCTTAAGGGGTTGTCTTAAGGGGAGGTCCTAAGGGGAAGTTCTAATGGGATGTCTTAAGGGGAATTCTTAAGGGAAGGTCCTAAGGGGAAGTCCTAATGGGATGTATACATATATATACATCAAGCCATACACAAAATATAAATAACAATACATATTCATATTTTTACCATATATCCAAGATCCATGATCAAATGCATATAAATTTATAAAAAATATATCCAAATTGATGTATATGTAATAAATATAGAAAACAAGTGCAAATAGTTGAACTAGAGCTCCACAAACATTGTATTGTTAGGATCCTCTATATTTTTAATTATTTCTAGAATCTTTTCCTGTTCTTCAATAGATAGTTTCCACTTTTGATTTCCACGACGTCCTCTTCTTGGTATTACATCAAATTGCAACTTTGTCTCTATAACATGATTACTATATTTTAAAACCTTTTCTCCAAGAATATATTCAATAAATTCAATACCACTATCAATTATCCTATTTTGTTGATAATATGCTCCTTCAACAACAACTGATCCAATTGGATATGACTGTCCATCAGCATCTAGAGTTCCTTCTACCAACTTGTGTTTTTCTTTTGTGCATCTTAGAAGATAATAATCTACATTTTCTACATTATTTTTTAAGGCTTGGACAACAAAAATATGTCCTACATGTACATAAAAATAGACTTTTTTATAGAGTGAATATATATATATATATATATATTTGTGTGTGTGTGTAATATGTCACAAACCTACCATAACTAAATTAGAAACACACTCATAATCAGCTAAATATATAGGATCATTAATATCAATGTCAATGTTAGCATCTTTAAAAGGAGGCTTTCTAACTATGTCCTTTAAATCCCAATGTGAAACATATCCATTCACAATATTTTCACATACACTCATTAGATTGTCCTTCATGTAGTCATCACAAAAATATGATTTCTTTCATACTTTAATCACTAGAGCTTTGTGGTGTCTTGTAGTCACCACTTGATGTAAACTTCTAATACCAGAAATCATTTGGAAATTGTAAGGATTAAATTAATCTATATCTATTACAAATACAAATAATTTAATTAAAAACTTGAATTATAAGAATATATACATGTGTATTATATCAAATATTTATAAAATTTACCTTTCAGTTCACAAAAATAACACTTCTTGTATTCAGTATCTCGAGTAGCAAAATGATCTTTGCACCATTCAATAATTTTATTTGTACTCTCTATCCTATTATCTTAATGTGTAACATGCATGTGTATATATAATTTAAAATACATTAGATCTGTGTGTGTGTGTGTGTGTGTGTGTGTGTGTGTGTGTGTCTGTGTCTGTGTGTGTGTGTGTGTGTGTAGAGATCTCCAAAGAGAATATGAATATATATATATATATATATATGTTATAAGTAGATCAATAACACACTAAATTTATGTACATATGTACCTACAAGTTCATGTTGTTGAAGTGCATGCCTTATACATGCTCTTGCTCCATCATGCTCCCCTTTTCCATGTCCACTTTCAAAGAAGTTCTACAAAAACCTAACATTTATTCTAGCATGTTGCATGGCTAACCAATTAAATGCATCAGTAGATTTAAATTGTGCTATGAGTTCATCAAATGAGATTAAAAATAATGACATAAATCAAATTGAAATATGTGTACAGATCAATATAAGTTTTAAATTTAAAGTTAAATAAAAATGTACACATACATACACCAACCTACACAACCATTTGATGGAGACACAACCAAAGATCAAAATGAACACACAAGAAAAGGGAATTATTATTATCAATGAAAAATACCCTATGGGCTTACAATAGTATGATTCTATAGAAAGAAATCCTCTGCACAGTACCTTCTCTCTAACTCCACCAAGAACTGCCCTTACAGTACCAGAAATGTTCTTAAATAAGCCCCAAATGGTTTAGCGTTAGGAATACATTCTAGAACATGCCAGTTGGCATCCACTGCCAAAACAGAAGGTTCCAGAAATCACATTAGAAGTCGGTGTAAAATTAGAAGAATCTAGAAATGGTAGTCCAACTCTCAGGAGGCATAAGTTTTGAATTGTAACTCTGATTTACGAATTGTTTACATTTCCAGAAAGCTCATGAAGTACTCTATAGCCCTATGGACCAGCTTTGATTGTCCCCCATTTTTTGGCCCAATATGAGGCCATTTATTGCTCTAAATTTGACTTTGAAGTGCTCTTAGGAGGTCTCTAGGAAAATTAAAACTGCAATAACTTTCTAACCATAAAGCCTCTTGACCTAATTCCTTTTTTGGAGTATTTTAAATTACAAGTATAATCATCCCTCCAACTTACAACCTCTAACTCATCATAATTTTGGCTCAATTACAAAATAATTCTTTTTTTACATTTACACATATCCCAAGGTGCTTAAAAACTAATAAAACTCTAACCCAAAAAACTAATAGTGGAATTGTGAGAGTTGGAACCTTTATTTGACCCAAATGGGTATCCAGAAATGAAAACACATTAAACAAAAACTATCTCTAAGCATATTTTTGGGTGATAGAGGATTGCCCTTACACCACTAGATGCTCCTACATCACCATCGGACTAGATTCATTGCTCTGAAAAATTTATTCCACAATTTCTAAGATCTTTAATTTGTATAGTATCACATCTATTGGAAGAAACACAAGACGATGTGATCTAAATTTCAATAACCTATCTTTTTACATCTTCAAAAATTTTGCATTTTCGAGGAACTCTACAAATATTCACCCAATTATTCTCAATGTTTTCATCTAGCATATTTTTCCTCATAATGTATCTTTCAATAATTCTTCTAGATATATGTAGTAAATCAGAAATTGAATTTACTTATTTTCTATGTGTCAATTTTCTACTAGATATAGTAGTCATCAACGCTCTACGTACAGTGCTCAAATTGCCTCTTCAACTTGTGTTGCCAATTTTGTTATAAGCAATTTGAAAATTTTCAACTATTGTTTTATTAACATTATGCAGATGATTTTTCCTATTATCAACACCCAACAACTCCAAAACAAGCCTCATATCTTTTCTCCTAAATAACTTGACAAATAATTGTGCCTTTCCAAATATACTTTTATTTTTGAAATATTCATCCCACATGTTTTGGCAATGCTTTTTAATAGTGTTCTCTTTTACCATTTCTGTAGATGGAATTTGACTAAAAAGTAGGTCCTCATCCAAATCCATCAAATTTCCTACACCTAATAATATGTTTATATCATTAGAACTACCTATTTGTTCATCTTCATGAATCTTGTCCTCTCCGTGAATATCATCTTCTTCATTAACTTCAGTAGGTTGGTTTTGATTATATTTTGTATGACCTTTCATTTTGTCATCTCTTATTCTATCATATTTCCTTGATCTAGACTTTTTATTACCCATTCAATACTTTGACCTATCGGTAAATATTTTAATTTAGATTCCACTAGAAATATATTTCAATACTTCAATATAGAGTACATAAAAATAATTAGGAGAAAAAAATACCTTATTGACAATCCTTTGTAATTATCGCTAAACTCCATGAAACAATTGATAAACACGACTTCAAAAAATATTTATTTTTGAAAATGCTCCTTTAAATTTTGCAATTTACTGTGTAGTTATTATAAATTGAAATTAAAATTAAATTATTTAATATGAAACCAGCAATGTAACCGTTAGCATTTTTTTTGGGCCGACAGGGGTTACGGCCAAAACTGTTACAACCGAAATCATTATAGCTGAAACCATTATGGCTAAAAGAGTTTTGGTTGTAACTATCTATGTGTCATCCTAAGTGGTAGCCACACAAGCAAAAGATGCAATTTCTCAAAACTTTTCACTTTCAATAGTAATTTCTCCATACAAAATGAAGTTTTTCCAAAAACTAAAAATACCCTTTTGAAGATCTTGGAGTCAAGATTATGGTCAATATTTTGATTATTTAAAATATGTTATATGTATAAAATATTACAAGTAGGTCTTGTATGATTCAACAAGATGTCTGTTCAAAAAAAAAAATAGTAAATCATGTTTAAAAAAAATACTTTATGTGTACCTCTAGAGGAGAGAGTCATCTTCAAGAAGATGTAATTTGTTTTTTAAAAAATGTAGATTTGATAGAAAAAGTTTGGTGGGAAAAAAAACTGTCAATTTCTGATAAGTTTGACTTTGAACACTTATAACTTGAAACATATAAGTCCAAAATCTTTTTTTTTTTGGTCCACTAGGTATATATGTCAACTATAACATAGTTCAAAATTAGACCAAAATATGATCATTTGCATATATTTGTTTGGTGGGAACAAAACTCTATATTTTCAGCATTTAAAAAATTGAAAAAATAGACTTCAGAATATTTTTTTAAAAATGATAAAAATTTCACTCAATTAAAAAATAAAAAATTATAGACATAAACTTCATCCAATTTTACACATTTCATTAGTTTATGTCATCTTCAAATTTTAAACACAAATGTCCCTTTTCTATTATTAAATTTGAACAATTTAAGTTTTGATATCCTTTTCCTTTTATAAAAGGTTGACACAGGTTTGTACTTTTACCCCATCACTGCGAGTGAGCCACCTAATGAAGGCCAAATGATTATGGAGTTATTTATATTCTAGTATGGAGCGAGTAACTATTTATGCCAAGTAAAAAAGATAGAAGGTGTTGAGTGAAGCAAATTTAGTTTATGCCAAGTGAGATAATGACTATCAAGCATATCAAAGATGAGGGATAGCATAAATAGGGTATTCAAGTGTCAAGTAAATTAATTTTGACATATGTGTTTGTGATGGCACAAACACTTATGTAAATCATTTTGGCCAACTTCTACACTTAATTTACAGATTATAAAGACATCTAAGAAGGTAATTAGACATTTTTTGATAGGACATCAATCCCTAGGAAGGAAAAGTAACCAATCAAAAAATTGGAAGGAATAAGTGGAAAAAGAGAGAGCTCTAGATCATTGATCATGATCTAGAACCTTCTCCAATTAATTATTTAAGAAGGGTTCAAGCCCTAAATTAGTGTTTGATCATGTGCATGTGAGAAGGATAAGGACAGAGTGAGGAGACAAGTGTATGAGAAAATGAAGGTTGTGTTTGATGATTAGAAGTAGAGATTAGATAGAGCAACTCAACAATGAAGAGCATAACACAATATATCAAATAAGGAGATTAAATTAGATAAGGGAAGAGAACATTTATAATCCAACATTAGAGTGCTAACCAAAGGATTAGGTAATGAGACATTCTAACTAGTGAATTAGGATAAATATCTTACCAAATTTGTCCTAACAAGGCTATTCAAATCTCCTAATAGGGTGCTTACTTAGTTTTGAGTTTTAAATATTTTAATCAAGGTAGACTGAATAAGTCTTGTAAGCTACTAACATGGAAGACCCATCATATGGTAGATCCATGGTCAAACATTGTATCCTTAACATACATAGTTTATTGCAATAGTAATGAATATTTCTGAGTGTCATCCCCACCTTAGTTTTACCTTCACCTTGGAGGGTTTTTGGGTAACCAAATCTTGTGTGTTATGTGTTTACTTTTACTTTCATGTTTATGGATGTGATGCACACATAGATTTATTTCATCTTTAGAGTTTATGTATATGACTCATGATATAAGGTATGAGATGGATTAGAGGTGAATACATTTGATTTTTAATATGTTCCAAGAAGTTAGAAGTATTTGTAGATCCTAATTCATCCCCCCTTTGCTTGGTATCTTATCTTTCCTATAAGACTTCTAATAGTAGACTAGTATCTTCTTTTCAAGTTCAATGGATCCTTTAAGCTATTAATTGTATACTTCCTCTTCAAGTATTTCATTCAAAAAAGAAGATTTAGCATCCATTTGACATACTTTGAATTTCTTGTATGTGGCATAGGCTAGTAGTGTCTGTACTCCTTCCAATATTGCCACAAGTGTAAAAGTTTTACCAAAATCTATTCATTCTTCTTGTACATAACCTTTGGAAACTAATGTTTCCTTGCTCCTTAGGACTTCTCCATTCTCATTCATCTTGTTCTAAAAATCCATTTTGTTCCAATCACATTTTTCTTAGTACGTCTTAGTACTATTGTCCAAGTATATTGCTTCTCATTCTGATCAATCTTCTCATTCATAGCATTTGTTAGTGAACTGATTTTTCCTTCAGAAAGAAATGTAAATAATGACTCAATATACCCAAAAAGAAGAAAAAGTACACTAATAGTTATATGAGTTATCATTTATTAATAACCCTCCTCTAAATTGAGAGGCACAACTCCCTCTCGAAAAGATTTATAATGAATTAGATGATTGGTTATGTCTTTTACTCGAAGACACAAAGGTTTTTTGACATTCACCCATCAACATGGACTGAATGTGATTATCAAATTTAAGAAGAGAATAAATAGAGAAGGGAAAACTAATAGCCATAAAATCATTTATTCAATCCCCCTTATGTCATGAAGAAAATAGAGAAAAACATTATTTTATTATGCAATTATGAATGATCACATGACCACATTCAAAACATGAAAGAAGTAACTATATGATTCACTCCAGTCCAAGAAATGGATATTTAGATCATAGGATATAGTGAATATAAATTTCTATTCATTCTAAACACATAACAAGAAAAAAAAAGGTTGCTTTGTCCCTGTGATTACAAATGAACTATAGAAAATAAAATTAATTCCCATCCTACAATCAAAAAAGTATTCTCCCTCTCTTGTAGCCTTAAGACTATCAAGAAAAAGAAGAATCCCTATAGCATCTTCTCATTAACTATTTAACCTTCATCATCTTGTAACAATATTTGTTATATAGCTGATTTTTAGGAATGTGTCTTTTTTCTTTGGTCCTATAAACCTCCACTTCCATATCTTCCCCAAATTCTTTTCTTTTAATTTTTTTAATATGAAAATCGGGACCTAAAAATATTTTTTTTTCTCATATGTGAGGGCCACATGTAATATTAATGGGATTTTAACATACCTAAGAACGAATCACCATTTCATTTGGATATATCAACAATGTCCCAAAGATTGACATCAAGCGAGGCTTTAGTCTAGGATGATCACATGGAGTTAAGAGTGACACTTGGAAATAAATCAACAACTATGTTCACAATGATGTGAATCATTAATATCTTGTTCTTTATATCCTTTAAAAACAAAAACCAAACACTTTCATATTTACTTACAAATTTGATTTATTCAAAAGAGGCGCTACACCAACTGCATCATCATTTGCATCTAATCAACCTCTGATCTATTCATTACAGTATACCTAACTTCTTACAAGAAGATTGGATTTGGGCATATATATCAAGTCTAAGGCACAAGATATTGAAAATTGTGTCTTAGCTCGATATCAAATTCCATATTCTTATGAATACCTTCCTCTCTTATTCATGTTGAATAGAACAAATCAACTTGATATTGGCTTGTCCACCAATATAGACCACTAAGATTTTAATGATAAGCCATGATTCATATGCTCTATTTGGTGTCTCCACATTGGAAGTCACTTTCCTTTATATGCTTCCTCATGAACATATCCAATGTAATAGATCTAAAGACATACCCGATATGTAGGGGCATATGTTAAAGGGAAAGTGATAGGGTATTATTATAGGCATTTCAATGAGATGGATCATTTACCATATAGAAACTCTTCTTTTCATTCCTACTTTGGTTGCAGCCTTCCATGTTCAATTGATCAACTCTCCAAGCTTTAGTATTTCAGGACATTTGTATCTTTGAGTTTAGTTGTTTTCTTTTGTTGTTTTCTTTGTTCCTATTTTTTGGGACATTTCCTAGTTTGGAGGCTTCCTTCATCTTCCACTAGTTTTTTTCAGCATTATTTCCATCTCTTTTTGGAGTGGGGTTTTTCCCATGTGGTTTTCTCTATTTCTTCTCTTAGAGATTTGATTGTGCTTGGGTACCTCATCAAGCCTTGTTGGTAGGACCCAAATTTATTTTCAATGATAATTTCTAGATTTCTAGTTACTCCTTAAGTTTATCTTAGGGGAAGGGGGTGTTAGACTAATAAAGTATTTTCTTATTAAGTAGATCGTATTGATTTAATTATTACTTCACTTATTATCTCTAGTTTGCTTAAGAAAAACTTTGTGCATATAATAATTAATTCTTTTATTAATTATTATCATGAAACCTAGGTTTTACCTTTTAAGGTTTTGATCTCCTTTTATAAGGATTGGTCTCTTTGTAATAATTAATTCACTTTTGATTTTAACAATTTCTCTTTTTACTCATCAAGAATGTCTCATTTCTGGATTTGGGAATTCTAGCCTCCATAACTTTTGCTTCTCTCCTTCTATGATAGGTGTTTTCATGTAGGTGATTCTTAGGAGCTATGGGGTTAATTTTTTATCAACTTCAACATAAATTTTATAGTATCATTAGATGTGCATTATTAAACAAAAAAATAAAACAAATAGACACATAACACAAAAAAAATATGGTTCACCATTAAAGAGGGAAATATCTTTATTCATATTTTCTCTCTTACATAAAATATAGGATTTGCACTCATCCTTATATACAAATGTTGAACTCTTAAAATATGAAGAAGAACTCAAGGAATGGAGATATGTAGGAAAGGAGTGGTTAGATGACTATTCTACTTCACATTGTCAACTATTTCATTGTTTCTCACTATTCATCAAATTTGTGTTTGAAAATGGGCATCTTATGACTTCATATTATAATAAATATATATTTGTGCATTTTCATTGAAATTTCTCTGTGGGCATGCCTCTAAAAATGTACTGAATAAACATCTATGATATTTTTTTAAAACTAAATACCTCAATATAATTTAATATCTTTTAAGATGATTGAAGACATCCTAAAAAATCATGAAACATTCCAATGTGTAAAATTATTGCTCTCATTTTATTTTTATTCAAATTTAAATATAATGTAATTATAATCGAGTTCTCTAGGCCATAGATTCAATCTCTAGGTCTTAGATGTTACATGGGCATATAATAATAATGTTTGTCCATAACACCCCAACATATAAATTAATACATTGTGCATTTTAGTCAATAGGAAGAACTTAACTCAAACTTAAAAATATAAGTTAAAATTGAAGGCTTTAAGTCAGTAGCCTAGATAAATGATAATAAAACATAAATCTAACCCAAAAAAAATCAATTTCTTTCCACACTTTTATACATTAAATATTCTATCCATGAACTAACCATTAAATTAAAAAGCAATCCAATCAAAATTTAAACATGCAACTCATGGTATGTTAGATCAGTATAGTTCAATTAATAGTGTTATCCTAATATTTACAACCTAGGTACATAATAAATATATTATCCACTTCAATCAATAGATTGATAATATATTATATATGAGCATAAAATAGAATTTTCTAAATCATTTCTACATATAAACTTTAAATAAAATAATAATAATACACAAATCTAATTGAGATATAATTTAAATTAGTTACCAAAATTTTAAACATGAAATATTGTTCTTATAAAGTAATTATTAAATTAAAAACAATCTCATCAAACTATACACTTTCTACCCTTCCAATTGGAAGATAAACTATATATATGATGGAAACTCATTTATAAAGATGGTGATGTAAACAATATTATAAAGTGAAATCCATTTGCAAAGATGGTGGTAGAGAATAAATAATTATGAGATGCTTCTAAACTCCAAAGGGGAAAACTCAATTTTAAAGATGACAGTTGTTGGTCTTAGAATGGTTTTGACATTTGAGTGTCAACACACTTAACCACTTTCTACATTGAATCCAAGTACACTATGTATGCCAAGCCACAGTATGTGCCAAGTGACTTCAAGTGTTGAGCATTATACAGGTGCCAAATGATATATAGGTGTTGAGTCATAATTGATGTTGAGTAAGTCAAAACATTACATATGTCAAGTGAGCCAGAGTCATACATGTGACGAACAAGACAAAATGCAATAGGTTCCAAGCAAAGCAGGATAGTATATGTGTCAAGTACTAGTAGTTCAGTATGTGTTGAGTAACATAGAATCAACATATGAGTTTGTGCCCTCAAAAACTCAAACGTAAACCATTTTTGGAGCTGACATAGGAATATTTCGAAGGAAAATAAGGATAAGAATGAATCTTTTACATTTCCTATGTAATCAGTATGCAACCAATCAGAAAAATGGAGAAGGTATGCAACCAATGAGAAAAATGCAAGGAATGAGCAAGAATTCAAGATTTAATATGGATTGTAGATCCATACCTAACCCTAAGTCTACAAAGTCTTTATAAGAAGGTTTAGACCCCACAATTTTATGTTGTTGAAGGGAAGTCAAGGAATTTGCTAAGAAAATAGTAAAATTGCAAAAATAGAACAAACAACAGGGGCATCACAGACTTAATGAATTGAGTAGCAATTACACACCCAGTTGATTAGAACATAGAAAGGTATATGAACAAATATCAGATCAAGCAAGGATCACATCAGAGAGAGCATATCAAGTGCCTAAAATTAACAATTGAAGATTGTAAGTAATCAAGCCAAACGTTTCTAATACTCTCTAGCAATTGTATTAGATAGTGAAAACCCTATGTTGATAGGTTAGCTTAAAAACTATTTTGTAGATCCTTTGAAGAGGTGATTAAATTCTTTAACAGGGTGACACTTCATGTAAAGTGTTTATAAATCCTTTAACAGGGCATGCCTTTCATAGGGCAGACCATCAGAAGTGGTCAAACAATTATTGCCATAGTAATTTTTGTGGGTGTCATCCCCACCCTAGTTTTACCTTCTTATTCCTAGAGGGTTTCTGGGTTACCAAATCTAGTGTTATGTGTATTATTGCATGTGTTTGCTTTATGTTTACTTAATATGTTTACATGCATGCATCTTATTTTTAGTTATGTGTTTTAAAGATTAGAAAAGGTTAAAAGTGTGATACTTCTAATTCACCCCCTCCCCCTCACTCTGAAAAGTACTCTTTCCATTTTGAATATTTCAACAATTGGTATCAGAGCACTGGTTCTCACAAGGAGAAGCCTAATAGCTTAGAGAAAAGGTCAGAAGATGGAAGTCTTAAACTTGGGAAGATCATAGATAATCATGTGATTGATGTGCACCTTGTTCTACACAAATTGGAAGAAGCCAGAGAAGAATTGAGAAAGTCCTTATAAACAAGGAAGGATATAGCCATAGCTGAAAATAGCATACACTACAAAGAGATTGATACCACACAAGTGTTTTCCAAGGAATTTGATGCAACAATAGCTGAATTGATGGAGAAAAATAGAGCACAAGTTGAAAAAATTAGAATACTCAAGCTTGAACAAGAATCACAAGCCATAATGCTTTGTGAAGTGATTGAACAAAAGAAGAGATCCATTGAAGACAAGGTCATGATAGAAGATGACAAGAGAAATCTTATGAATAGACTGGAGGAGAAAATAATTGAGTTTGAAAGAATCTTGAACATGCAGCTGGACGCCTTAAGTTAGATGATGAATGCTCATCATGACCTAAACATGAAGGACATTGAGATTTTCACCTTGAGAATGCAAAATGAGTAACTGCAGAATGAATTGAAAAGAGAGAAGGAGATAGCTGAAAGCTTCAACAAACCCAATGAGGCTATCAAATACTTTGAACAATTGTTGACATCATCAAGGGCTAGTAATGATACTTCAAGACTTGGTTACACCAGCACCAAGCAAGGAGAATCATCCAAGACTGCAGAAGAAAGGAGTAACAAAGGTAAGAACACTAAACCTACTTGTCATTTCTATGGTAAAAAGGGACATATTTTAATGTATGCAGAACAATTATCAGCATGATAAGCCTAAGAAAGTAAGCTACTGTCACAAGTACAAAAAGCAAAGACATCAAGCGTACATGAATGTAGAACCAAGACCATGAGGAGACCAAGATTTGAAGGTCACTGCTATAACTGCAAAAATTATGGACATAGAACATTTGAATGCAGATCAAAACCTATGTGGACACCTAATCAGCCTACAAAAGGAAACAACCATGGCTATCACTACAACTGGGACCACAACACTAGGTATAGCTGTCACTATTGTTAGGAGTATGGACACATTCCTGAAAATTGCATAAGGACACATTTTAGAGGGAATTACAGGAGATGGTTAAGTCAAACTACATGTTTCAATTGCTTGAAAACTAGTCATATCAGCAAGAATTGCCTAACAATGTCAAAAACACCCAAGATAGAAGTCAATAAGGGAAAAGAGAAGGTTGGTGTTGAACAAATAAGAGGTAAAATGAACAAATCTTGGAAGAAGAAAGATGAGTGCAACACATCAAATGGATAGATCACTTCACCCAAGAGGTCAAGTGATCACATCTCATCCAACTAACCAAGAATAGGTGTATGGGACTAATATTATATCATACATCAGTTCCAAGACAAAGAAGTGCTACAAAGAAGAAATCAGCATGAGCAAAGATGCCAAGACAAAATTTGAAGTTTTTGCAAATATTGTTGAACTGTCCTCAAATACTAAGTAAAACTCCAATGGATGCCGAGTTTCTAATAGTGACTGAGTCAATAGTTGAAGCTAAGTGAAATAGAAATCTAATGGAGGCTGAGTAAAAAAAATACAATAGGAGCCGAGTCATGGTGAAACCTTCAAGTGTTGAGTTTATAGCTGTATGCACTAAAAATTTAATGCTAGGTTTTGATAGGTATAAGGTCAAATTTTGTTAATTTTTACACCATTCGAACATAGAAAAAGATAAAAGGAGTATAGGAGCAATCATACAACAACCTTAAAGCCATTTGCATCGATCTCAACAACAATTTGGCATACATTTCAATGATCTAAGGTATTTATCAAGTGTTGAGCTACACAAAGTTAAAGTTTTTAATACATTTAAACCCTAGTTTGGTATAATGGCTTCTAACTCAAGAAACCCCAAAGGAAAGGAAGGTCATGAGGTCCAATTAGTTAGTAATGAGGTAAAACAATTCGAGTTTAGGCCAATCCTTGAAGTTGCCTACAAAAATGCGGCTGGTGCATTGTCTATCATTCCACCTAAAGTTGTCATGGTGCAAGATGTGAGAAAGTGTTATAACTACAAGATATGTGTAATAGGTGATCTTGAGATATTCCAAGCCTATGACAAACTATGTGAAATTTTTTTTCTAAAAGATGAATTCCAAATAGTTGAGAAAAAGGGTTTGACCAAAGCCCTAGTTTACCCTACAAGTTTCGAAACTAAATGGATACAGATTGTCCTTAGTAGAATTCACAATGGATTTTTATGGTTGGAATCAAGACCAGTAAAGATTAAAAAAAGGATAGTGCATAGGGTTATGGGTTTTCCAACCCTAGATTGGCCTAAGACCCTACATAGTGATTCCAAAGAAATCATTGAAAAGAATACAGGTGCCAAATTGAATAAGAGGGGTATGACTATTAATATTGTAACTGATCCGCTTCTAGATTTTGAAATGAGAGTGATTTCTCATAAATTCTATCAATCTAATAGATTGAACAATGTGCCATGTATAGATGTTGATGTAACCTACAAACTGGTAAAGAAAGATCACACATATGATCTTTCAAAACTAATGTTGCAGCAAATAAATGAAAACCTAGGAGCTATAAGGAGATCAAAAGGTGCTCAATACAAATTTGGCTTAGTTCTCATGTGTAAATTCTTTTATGTTATGGAATAATTTCATTCTATTGGAAAGGTGAATAAGAACCCTAACAAAATTCCAATTACACAAATCAATGAGTTCAATGATTAGATGGGTGACAATTTTGAGGCCCAAATGACAAGTTATTTTGAGGATTTTAAGAAATCCATGAAGCAAAGGGTTAGAATACTAGTTTACCTAGTTGAAAACCACATCAATGAAATATGCTTTTTGGTTGACATTGATTATACCTACATCTAGGTAGCAATACCAAGAGTAAGATGGCTAAGGCCATTGGGATATGGGCTTGACATAGATGAAGCCTCAGTAGCAGTCATATCATTGCTTGCAGAAGAGATAGATAAGAAGGCTCCTCACTTTGGCACATATGATGTTGTCAAATCCAAAGTTGAAACTAAATTAAAGAAAACCTCCTTTATTAAGAAGAAAGATAAATTAGTAAAGAAGATAAAGAAGAAATTTGGAGAAAATATTGAAGGAGAAGTAGGTGGTGAAGAAGAAGAAGAAGAAGGAAAAGGAGAAGAAGAAGAAGGAGAGCAAGGGCAA
This sequence comes from Cupressus sempervirens, assembly GCA_028749045.1. NCBI lineage: Eukaryota > Viridiplantae > Streptophyta > Pinopsida > Cupressales > Cupressaceae > Cupressus > Cupressus sempervirens. The sequence goes on along the minus strand of CM053791.1, from coordinate 713,163,973 downwards.
GGCCCAATGGAGTTGAACCAGTGCTTAGGAGAAGACAAGGAGGAAGGTGCCAAGGAAGAAGAAACCAAGGAAGAACCTACACTAGCTGAGCAAAAGAAAAGAAAGGCTAAAACTCAGCCTCTAGCTCAGCACAAGCCAAGCTAGCACCAGCAACAAAAGCTACCACAAGGGCATCTACACAAAAGGCTAAAGTGGTAACAAAAGAGAAGAAGAAGGCCACTAAACAAACTAATGAAATACCTAAGAAGAGAAGAAAATATGTGGCACAGCTAGGCACAGATGATGAGGAAAGAATAGAGTCAAAGGATATCAGCCAATTTAGAGTTGTAAGTCATCCTCCCAATTCTACCTTAGACAAAATTTATGAAAATGTTAGGAATGCTGATTTGAATGATCTAAAAAGTCTTGATTTCAACAAGTTAAGTAGAGAGGAAAAAAATAGAATAGAGGAATCAGTATATGCCATGATGGCTGAATTCAAAAATACACCTCTAGAGCTAGACAATACCATGCCTAGAGAATTATATGAGATGATTGAAAATAAATGGCATTATTGTCTAAAAATGGAAAAGGAGATTAGAGAATCTACCTTGGCACAAGTGGTGTCAAACCTAACAAGAGGTCAAATAAAAAAGGCTAATAAGAAACATGGTGTCAAATTTGCACCTAAATATAGAGCCTTCAGCATCCTACAAAACAAGATTGAGGATGTAGAAAATAAATCCACACAATTGTGGAAAACAATTTATAAAATAATTGATGACAAGAAAGAAGAAGCAAATAAGGCAGAAGCTAGTACCAAAGAAAAGGAAACAGAAACAAAGAAAGGAGAAGAAGAGAAGCAAGAGAAAGAGAAGGAAGCAACAACAAGAGAAAATAAAGAAAAGAAGAAAGAGGAGGAAGATAAGAAAGATGAGGGGGATCAAGAAAAAGGGGAGGAGGAAGAAACACAAAAGGAAGAAACTATGGCAACAACTGAACAACAACAAGAAGAGGAAAAGAGTGTACAAGACACACAAATGCCACCTCCTAGCCATCCTCATACAACCATCATTTCTACAAGCACAATAATCATTAAGGATGTTCCTAACAATTTAGCTCAGAACATCAATCCCCTAACTACAGAGGATCTCTCCAAGATCCTTCACCAATCCACTCTATAGGCATAGTTATGCACAAGCCTTGTATTGGTGAGTGTAGATGAACTACAACAGGCAGTAACAAAACCACAAATAGAAAAGGTGAAACCAAAGGAACCACCTTTCACCTATATAGCTACTAGCACTAGAATTTTGATGCTTCCACCACCTATAGTAGCAAGTGATATCTCACAAAAGCTAAGCATAGAAGAAGGGATGTTTTATGAGAAGGAGGATACCTCAAAAGAAAAGGAGCAGGGTGTCATTCAAATATTGGTAGAACTACCAAAAATTGGCACTCCTACAAGAACCCTTCAGAAGCGAGCACTGAAGCCATACTCTTGCAAATCTCAACACTAGGCTCAAGCTCAACTAGAGTGGCTAGGGTACATCAGTATGGAGACCCTGAGTTAGATGAAGACATTATAATACCTGCTTATGACTCCAAGGCTATCACAATGGTGAAAATCAATGAAATGTAAGATGCATTAGACAAAAGGAAGAGGCTGGAAATACTTAGAAAAGAGTATAAACACAAGCAAGCACTATGTGAGATCAAGGACATCTTGATGGATGCCTTTAGCTTGCAATTACTAGATGAAGCAAAGCCCATAATAGAACAATTATCTGATATAGTTGACCAGGTGACTAGTGAAGACTAGGATATAAATGATAAACTTATGGAATGGACTAAGAGGAAATTTTAGGGGAAAGTAAATGAGAAGATATCAAGTGGTATAGAACTTGAACAGGTTGAATTGGCCAAGAAAATAGACAAAGTCAAAGCTATACTTGAGAACATTTTCTCATTGTACAAGAAGCTATGTGACTTTTCCAACTTCACACAGGAAACAAATCAAAGGATATTGAGCTTGGAGAGAAATTTGAAGATTTCTAGCATGCAACTACCAAGGGATCTAGCTTAAAGTGAGAAGCATTTTTCCCAATCACTTCACACTCAAAGAGAAAGAAGCCAAGTTAATGTAGATTCAAGCCTCCATAATGCCACATTTGGAGGTGCTCCACAAGGAGCAAGTCTATGCTGAAACTGTCTTAAAGAGAGATCCTAATCTTTCTACATTAGATGGGCTTGTACATCTTTTTGTAAAGACTGCCATCTAGCACAAGTCACTAGATATTGCTTTGGAGAATTGGGATGCAGCTCTGAAAATAATAATGGAGGTAAACAACACAATTTTGGAAAAAATATGGTATTACTCCTTAGAGCCCTTTGACATAAGTGTCAAAAAGGGGGAGAAATAATGTTAATAGGGGGAGATAATAATAAGGAAGGTATATCTAAGGGGGAGAATACTAAGTTTTGATTACATTCTTTCTTGGGGAGAAACAATGTTTTGAGGGAAAAATATGAATAAAACTACCAAATATTACAGATAAAGTTAACAAAATAGCTGAGCACACAGGTACAGGGTAAAGACAAAGAGCATCAAGCACATCTAGCACAGAATTTTGGGATACAAGAATGAAATGGCACAATCAGCTCAAGGGAGAGTTATAAGGTATTTTTGAAATTTTGAAATTTTGTACATATGAAGAACAAATTGGATAGGGTACTCATAAGAACAAATTAGTAATGTTCAGTTAAGTTTTTTTGACACTCATGTCAAAGGGGGAGATTGTTGGTCTTAGAATGGTTTTGACATTTGAGTGTCAACACACTTAGCCACTTTCTACATTGAAGATGAGTACACTATGTATGCCGAGCCATAGTATGTGCCAAGTCAAAATTCCAATAGATACCGAGTGACTTCAGGTGTCGAGCATTATATAGTTGTCAAATGATATATAGGTGTCGAGTCACAGTTGATGCTGAGAAAATCAAAACGTTACATATGTCAAGTGAGCCAAAGTCATACATGTGCCAAGCAAGACAAAATGCAATAGGTGTTGGGCAAAGTAGGATAGTATATGTGTCGAGCACTAGTAGTTCAGTATGTGCTAAGTAACACAGAATCAACATATGAGTTTGTGCCCTCACAAAATTAGATGTAAACCATTTTTGGAGCTGATATAGGAAGATTTTGTAGGAAAATAAGGATAAGAATGAATCTTTTACATTTCCTATGTAATCAGCATGCAACCAATCAGAAAAATGGAGGAGGCATGCAACCACTTACAAAAATGCAAGGAATGAGTGGGAATTCAAGATTTAATATGGATCATAGATCCATACCTAACCCTAAGTCTACGAAGTCTTTATGAGAAGCCTTAGACCCCACGATTTTATGTTGTTGAAGGGAAGTCAAGGAAGTTTCTAAGAAAATAGAAAAATTGTAGAAATAGAGCAAATAGTAGGGGCATCACAAACTTAGTGAATTGAGCAGCAATTACACATCTAGTTGATTAGAACATAGCAAGGGATACGAACAAATATCAGATCAAGCAAGGACCACATTAGAGAGAGTAGATAAAGTGCCTAAAACCAACAATTGAAGATTCTAAGCAATTAGGTCAAAGGTTTCTAATATTCTCTAGCAATTGTATTAGATAGTGAAAACCTTATGTTGATAGGTTAGTTTAACAACTATTTTGTAGATCCTTTGAAGAGGTGATTAAATCCTTTAACAGGGTGACACTTCATGTAAAGTGTTTATAAATCCTTTAACCAGGTCACTATTGACACAGTGTAAAGCCTTTAACAAGGTAAATAGCATCCCACAAAGTAACAGGGAGGGGTCAATGCAATGGCAGCGTAGAGGAACATAGAAATAACAATCATCTCCGCCAAAGATCTGAAGAATGTGAAGCCCCTCTTGGGTTGCATGAGAACATAGGCAGTTGCATGGATCAACGTCCATGAGAAATACTACACAAGCATCAATGACAAAGATGGCAGCCACCCCATTTGGAACCACAGAATGTACTTCACAGTGGAAGAGAAGCTTCTAGAAGATTCAGTTCTAATAGTGGCCATTTACAACATATCAAGACTATTTCGTACAAGGGATAAGATGCTTGGGGCGGCAAGGATACCACTCAAGGACTTTTCATCAAGGCCTCCCATTAATGTCTATTATGGGTGTTTTGATCTATGCAATTTGAAGAATAAGAGTAAGAAATGTAAGGATTTTCTCAATTTGGGTGTTAAAGTTGGTGAAGTATATGTTCAAAGCAAGATAAGCCCGAAGAGCAGGAAACATGAGTTGGTAGATTATGAAGATGAGATTTCTTCAAGACACAAGAGGCGTGCAACTCCTCGTGATTTAGAATCGTCTGATAGGCTTCTTCTTTCTACTCCTCTCAAACAGTGTAGGGACTTTCAAGATTTTGATAACATTGATAATGATGATGAGGTGGAGGACTCTGGTCGGAATGAGGTTGACATCTAAGTTTTGTGAATTGGGTACGTGGTTTTGTGTGATCTTGGTCTGTTTAGGGTAGTTGAATCTTTATGTTGGGGTGGAGTGTTGATCATAGTGAAGAATTAGAATGGTGGATAGGTGATTCTTTTGGTTTGGTTGTTGTTTCAAATAGTTAGTATGTGTATCTTTTTTATATTCTAGAAATGTTAGAAGTTTAATTTATCAATATTTTTAGGATTATTATGATGTCTTTGTCAAGATTCAAGTGAGGATTAAGTTCTTCTAGATATAAAGAGTGCAAGTGTATCATTCATTTTCATTAGAAATGGTTTCATGTAAGTGTATGATTCATTTTTATTAAAAATGGGTTCACATAAATGTATCATTCATTCTCATGAGAGATGGGTTCATGTGAACCATTACTCATGAAATATGTGTTAATAAATTTGGCTCAAATTTTCTAAAAAATTGTAATAAGTTTCAAGATTATGATATTGATAATGATGATAAGGCTGAGGACTCTAGTGGGAATGAGGGTATTTGGTTTTGTGTGATCTTGGTCCTTTTATCTTTGAGTTGAGGGTGGAGTGGTGATAATGATGAAGAATTGGGATGGTTCCATTGTTGTGTATAGTTTATTTTTTATTTTTTTTAATAGGAAGTTTAGAAACTCAATTTATTAATATTTTGAGGATAGCTATGATATTATTATTGTCAATTGAGGATTTTATATTTTCTAGGTATTACTTAGATGTGATGTGTGAAGTATATCATTTTTTGCCCATAAGAGATGGTTTCAATACAAGTGTACTATTCATTCTTGGGAAATTGATTCATCTAAATGGATCATTTAATCTTAATGATAACCGAGTTCATGTAATATAGGTCTATGAGTTTGACTTAAAACTATACTAATTATATATTTGAATGATGTTAAAACTTTCTCATATAGCTTATCAAGATGTGATTAATCATTTCAATCTAAGATAATTTTAATTCAACCATCACTTGTAAATATCTCATATCGGTAGACTATAGTCGATTAGGTCCAAGTAACCTAAAAATAAATTATTTCCATGATCACAAGTGTTGTGGGACATAAAGTGAGAAGAATAATGTAGAAGTGATGTAGAGACTTTGAATCTAAAAATTTATAATTGAACTCTACTATAAAGTGTGTTGGAATAAATAAGAGATTTACACTAAGTTTGAGCTTTAGAAAGAGAAACCTAGCATTAATAATGAGATTTTTAACATTCAAAATAGAATATAGTATAAAAATTTCTGCACTTAAAGAAGTTGAGGAAGTAGAAAAATTGATGCACATCAAAATAGAATAGAGAGGAATTGTAGATAAAACAAGGAACAAGAAAGCTTAAGTAAAAAAGAAATAAAACAGAAAAGGAGCTATAAGTATACTATACCTATAGACATAGGTATAGAAAATATTGTATAGAACTCTTATATAACATTTGAATGAGAGGGAAAAAATAAGAAAATATTTAGTCAATTAAGTGCCAGAAGTTGAGTCCACTTTTGAGGGAACTTTTACACTTAGCCATTTTTGCAAAAAGTGGCTACATGAAATGGGGTAATGTTAATATGAAATAAAATAACATTATGATTTGGGGTCTTGAACATAAACATGAACTAGAATGTAACTATAACAATCATTTAAGACCTTTTTAGCTCTTACCATTTAGAGATTTTATGGTCCATAGATGTATTTGTGGTCAAACAACTCTTTTTGCCAATATCTTTTTATTTATTTATTCTTTTTACACCATCCTCAAAATCCCTATATTCTCTCTGCTTAAGATAACCTTGTGTTAGCATTATTTTTCAATCAACTCCTTCTGATTCCACAATTCATGGAGAATTTGAATATTTAATTTGATGCATTATGTCATATGAGGGGAAATTGATTTCATGTAGTAAGCCTAACTAAAGAACATCTCCAGTTTGCATTTCAGCATCTGTGTAAATTAAGAGATTGTTAACCCCTCCTTCACCATGATTCAAGGAAGAGCATTAGTTTTCTTTGTGAGATCTTCACCTTAATTTTAGTGTGTACAGTGGCTAATTTTCATTATATTATGTATCTTTCATATATTGAAAATCATCAATGATTAATAAAATTCATAGTTTAGCAATTTTTTTTTCTATGCTTTATTTATTTATGAGTTATTTTTCTTTCCTAGCTAGATCTATGCAATCTATGCTTCAAAATTTTACATGGTATCAGATCTCCAGACTTTTGTGCCCTTAGTCTCTTCATGAGAGGTTTGGCTTTGTCTCTAGTTTGGAGGCTTTTGCAGTCCTTCACTAGTCTTTCAACATTATTTCCATCTCTTCTCAGAGTAGGGGTAACTTCCCATGTAGATTTTTCTATTTCTCCTTATTGTTCACCTAGTGTTTAACATGCATGTATGGAGTGGTTTATTTATTATATAAATCATGTAGAAAAGTAAATTTTTAATAATAAAATCTAAGGATTTTTTCAATACTCTAATTTATGTGCTTTAATTTCTCTATTTTTTCCTACAACAATTCCTAGCTAGATCTATGCCCAAAATTTTACATGGTATCATAGCCAATGTTGTTAGGAAAAGAAATGTCTTTTTTTGTAGGTATTATAGACTAGAGTTTTCAAAAATGAATTTTTCAGAAACTATTGTTCTCATGCCATTCAGTTATTTTGAATGGAAGCCTATGGTTCTACTTCAACTCATAAGTAGAGGCTTGCATCAGACACTTCTAGAAACAAAGGTTTTTAACTCAATTATATACCATTAATAGGCCAAGGTCATGTTCTCTTTGCATGGGTCATGCCATCATTTTCTCTCTAGTGACACTTTTCTTTATGGATCTGTCATGCCTCTTTGTGTGAATGTTTTCTTGGTTCTAGAGTTGATCATATATATTAACAATTGACACATGTATCTTTAATCAACAATTTATTATTGCATGGTTAAGTAGTGTCATTAGGGTCACTCATACAAATTCATGTGTCATCTATATCCTTAATGATAGATGTTTGCCTATACTTTCCATCTATTATTTCTTTGAGGGAGCTATGAAAATTATTGTTTATTGTATCTTTGATTTATTGACATATATTTTTCCTTTATTTTCCATTTGTTCATTATTTGAGTAGTGTTTTTGGGGGCACTCGAGTGATTGATCATGATCTTCATCTTGGTTTCTAAGGATTCTTTAATTCAGCATAATGGTGGTTATGATTCAACAAATGTCCAAATCTTTTATTACCACAAAATATTCTATCTTGTAATTTTTTAGGGAGGGTTTTATTCCCAGTAGGTTTTCCCTCTTTCCTCATTGTCTTTTTAGGCTATTTTTTTTTGGTCTCCTTAGTTAGCTTTTAGTGGGGTTGTTAGCATTATTTTCCAATCATCGCCTTCTAATTCCATAATTCATGGATGATTTGGTTGTTTAATTCCATGCATTATTTCATATGGGGGGAAATTGATTTCATGTAGTATGCATAACCAAAAAACAACTCCAGTTTGCATTCATCATCAATTGCCTAAACTAAGAGACTATTAACTCCATCATGATTCAAGGAAGAGCATTAGTTTTCTTTGTGAGATTTTCACCTTAATTTTAGTGTGTATGGTGGCTGATTTTTTGAATTTTATGCATCATATGCATATTATAAATCATCAATGATTAGTAAAATTCATTGTTCAACAACTTTGTTTTCTCAGTTTTATTTATGCATGAATTATTTTTTCTTTCCTAGCTAGATCTATGTAGTCTATGCTACAAAATTTTACATGGTATCAGAGCTCTAGGCTTTCATGCCCATGTTCTCTTCATCATATGTTCGGATTTATTTTTAAGATCTAGTTTCTATAGAGGATTTTGTATTGGATCTAGGAAATCTTTATTTTGAGTTACTTTAAATCCAAACAAACATCATCATTGAGCTCTAAACACTTGAAACGCTCATTTCCATATAAAATTTGTCCTATTTGAAAAAAGTTGTAGTCTGAGGCAAATAAAAATTGCACCAAGGGCATCTAGCTTGGGCACACACTTTGAAGCGACAATTTTAAAATTGTAAAGGGTGCTTAGAATTTTTGAATGGGATTGCAAAATAAAAAAAGTGCATGGTTTTTTGTTGTTTACAAAGTGCTCTTTTTTTAATTTTTTTTTGGAAAGTGTTAAGGGAGTTGGGCCCCATATACTTGGAAAAGAGAATTCACTTCATGTGGACCTCTAAGTTTTTTTTGAGCTAGATTTTTATTAGGCACTATAGACAGATTTTAATGCATGCAGGTCTAACCAAGCCCACCTTGGGACCCTCTCACAGACAAGTCTCATTTTTTGTGTCCAACATAAACATCTACACATCATTTTTTCCCTCTGACACTACATGACAAGTTCAAGTCACATTCTACCCTATGTTCCATTTTGGATCTCATCTTTTGTATATCAACGACCTTATGCACTTTGTAGGGCATTTTTATTAGGTACTTACAAAATTTGCACCTGTGGTCAGAGCCTTTGTTTTGCCATGCTTTATGAAGTCATTGGCTTATGTGGTGGCCTTTTTGACCCCAACCTATCCCATCTAATGTGCACAGTACATTTTGCAAAGCTTTGGACCCATGCGCCATGTCACACCTCTAGTACTAGTTTCATTTTTTTTACATTTTTTGTCAAGCCTTGAAATTTGGACCCACTTTCCATGCAATGATTGCACCCAGGCATCAATGGATCCTAGGGTTTAGCTTCACATGGAATTTCTATTCCATCACCTACTATTTATGGCCACTAGTTTTTTTAGCACCACCTTTTTTTCTAGCGAACTAGGCACTTTTCTGGTGAAGTGGAATTTTTTTGGCAATTTTTTCCTTGACTTTCAATGAGTCATTATTTGCATCATCACACATGTTTTCCCTTCTAGCTCTATTTGGACCTAATAATAGTCTTTTGCTCATATCTCAAGCATACAGTCTCTCTATTTTTCAAATGAGATACTATCATAAGGTTGGTTCTAAGCCCCCTGCAATGCTATAGGTATTTTCCAATTTTGATGTTTTTTATAGTATTTTGTGTTGTCAAAGTTAGGAGTTCTATTTTGCACTCTAGGAGACATATCGAATCTGGTCTCCAATTTCATAATTGTTTATATCATTGAAAAGGTCTTTCTGTACTCTTTCCAATGATGGTAGTTATTTTTTGAATTGGTCTCCAAGTACATCCTATTCAATTTTATTGTTTCATTTTTTTGCATTCTGGTGGATATCTTGGTTGTTTCAGGTTTGGGGATCATTTTTTTTTACTTTAGATGATATGTCATGGGTTGTATTATCTGTTGTATCATTCTTATGTCTCTTTTGGTTTTTATATACATCCATTGTATGCATTTTGCAAATGCCCTAGGATAAAGTTCAATATTTCCTTTTGTATTTTTATTTTAGTTGTTTTGCCTTATTTTTCCATTTGATTTGAGTAGTGTCATTTGAGGATACTCATATAGATTACTATATTCTTGGGATTTACCATAGCTTGTGCCTTATTATACATGCATTACTCTGATTAAGTTTCATGGGGGGTTGATGTGTTTCCTTTGTTTTTCATCTACCTTTGTATAGCAAGTTTTCCTTCTGTGACATTATCCTCATGACATGTCTAAGATTGATCAGCTAAGTACACTAAATTATGTATTTATTTGTGCATCTTTATTGCGGTTCCTTGACATGTCTTTCTTTCCTCCCACTTTTCTAGTTGCATGTCACGTCACCCTTGTATGCATTGGGGGGTTTATTTTGTTGGTTCTTATGTTTCCTTGGTTCAATGGAGCGAGTTATGTATTCAATATTTGTTCCAATGTACTAGGCAAATGCAGTGGCTTGGTACTTATGCATTTTGGTGAGATGGGTCATTTACCATATAAACACTCTTTTTTTTGTTCCTACATTATATGCAACATTCGATGTTTGATTGATCAACTCTTTACGATTTGGTATTTCATTCCATCGATATCTTAGAGTTTAGTTATTTTCCTTTGTGTGCCTCTAGATTCAAGTAGTGTCTTCTGAGGGCACATGTTTAGATTATATTCTTCTCTACCTAGTTAGGTTTTATTTTAGTGGAGGTTATTCAAATCAACAATTACTTTTAAACAGAGCTTTGTAACTTCTTCATGCTATAGTGGTGTTCTCCATGATCATTATTTTGTTCCTAACTTCTGGGAAATTCTCTAGTTTGGAGGCTTCTGCAATCCTTCAGTAGTCTTTCAACATTATTTCTATATCTTCTTGGAGTAGGGTTTTTCTCATGTGGTTTTCTATATTTCTCCTCTTTACAGAGATTTAGTTGTTATTGGGTACCTCATTAGGCCTTGTTGTCAAGACCCACATTTACTCTTAGTAGTAGTTTCTAGATTTTAAGGTACTCCCTAAGTTTATCTTTAGGGGGGTGTCATGCCCACTTTTAAAGCCAAATAAACATTCAATTTTTTTAACAAATGCTTACTTATTTGTAACACATACAAGGGATTTAATTTTGATTGTTTTTATTTTATTAAAATATTCTTCCAATAATATGCATGTATTCTCCAAAATAGAACTAACCTTGTAGGTCAAAACTGAAATAATACATAAAGAACATAATGTACATCTATAATAAAACATGATAAAGTACAACATTTATCATAGTTTTAAACTCTAGTTACATTTTCAAATAGAGTAATCTATTAAGATGAGAAAGTAGCATTACACATGGTAATATTCAAATTTATTTATTCCTTACAATAATTAACTACTAATTCCAATTACAAAATACATACTAATCTTTCATTTTAGAAAACTAGACTTTTTAATAAATTTCACATTATGTCAATCAATTTATTATACAAGATCTACAATAACTTTTCTCTTTGATTGCTACAGAGATAAAACATAGTAGGAACTTTACTTTTTTTCCTTAGAATCCTATTAATATTCAAATAGATTTACCAATTAAAATATTTAACTAGTTGGTCTTCCAACATGAAGATATCCTTCCTTCCTTCTTCTAACATCTTAACAATGGAACAAAAAAACACATGGTAATAATTCATTCTTAACATATTACATAGAATTTTATGGATTTACATATGAATGCAAATTACACTCTTTGAAGACTTTGGTACACAAAGCTTTTAACTCAAATAATATAAAGCCAGCCAGCTTTATAGGTGTCCCATACTCTTCCCCAAATCCATTCCTTCACTTAGACCTCCATTAAAATATCATTCATTCCCATGGAATGCTTACCTTCTAGCCTAGTCCTTTATAAGGCCACCCCCAAGCTAGGAGAACCAAATTTGAATGGGTGACATACAAACTTACACACAACATAAATGCAAAATGAAATAATTTCACAAAACCCCCACCCTAGGCTTGTTCACAAAGGGTCCACCTAAGACCCAAAAATGGGGTGAAGGTGGACCAAGTACCCAACTGGAGAAAGCCAAATTTAAGCATAAAAAGAGTTTCCTTCAACAAGGAAAACATAACAACTCCCATCTTTATTTTTGTTTCACATCAACCCTCATCACCCCAGATTAACATCAAACATTATCACCCCCAATTCACATCAACCCTTATCACCCCCAAGAATTTCAAGATAAATTTGGTACATGGAGCCCATATATCCATGTTTTTCCTCTCTTCTACACAAGGAGAGGTTTACACATAATGGGCTATCAAATGCCCTTCACCCATGGCTACTCTACCCTCCCAAGGGTGAGTGTGTCTTATAAACCTAATATCACAAACGGATAACGACACACAAAAAAATATAGCTATCATAGCTACATTCTTGTCAAGAAATTTTACAAAATAAACTCTTTTCAATCCGACATCAAACACCACAAATACATTTCAAATGGAAACATTACAAACCTACAACATCTTTCTACAACACATCACATAAGGAACATTAAATTTACATAATAAGAGAAGTGAATTAACCAACCTAGAATTCAAGCTTAAGGTGATGAAAATTTGTAGAAGTGCTCCCTTAAGATTTCCCACCAATTCTTCATAAAACGCCTTTCCTAAAAAACTTCTAAGTTCTATGCATCTCCAAATGTGGAGAGTGGGCGAACACCAAAAAGTGTCACAAAACATTCCCTATATAGGTTCTTTCCCCTTTCCCATCTAACTCTCATAAATTACATATGGGTTTATTTCCTTTATAACTCCTCCTTGCCCCCCACTCATAATATGGATGAAGACTAGGGGTATGGCATGAAGTATGGCTTGCCTTACACTCTATTTTTCATCACTTTTCAAAGGTACCCTCTTTGAAGGATCATAAATAGGGTATGGATACCTTTTTTACTAGAAAACACCCCCAACCAAAATTACCATAAATAGGGTAGGTTATTTTGGCCTTAAGCAACCCAAAGGGTCCTATATAACCGTCCAAAAAACCACTTCTAACACACATATGGGTTTCAAAAGGTTTGACTCAACTCATGGGTCATTAAATCATGAGGTTTTCATAGGTGGTACCTAGGGTCACTAATATATGTTAGGTTTTATTTCTACAATCCTTGTTTGGACATGTCATTTACACTTCACTTTACACATGTCAATTGACACTACAAAAAATTCCACATCACAATTCCACATGACATGTCCATTTGGAAAGGAAACAAAATACTATTTACATAAAAATACATTTATAAAAATCATACTTCAATCCACATTTACAAATTAAACATGATACGATGAGGTCTATGTCTCTTCATTAGATGAATCCTTGGCATCACATATTCACATTAGCTCAAACCTGATTCTCTAATTTAGTTCCATGGTTATTTTCCTATACATCTCAATTCAAGTATCAGTAGCCAAATGAAATAATATGTCTGATACCATTATTTACATAATACGCTCATAATTTAATTGCATTGAACAATTCACCATTTTCCTAATTGAATTTTATATTCAATAAATCAAACATATAAAACAAAATAGTAATAAATCAGCAATAAACATGCATAATTCACATTACATAATCCCTTCAATTTACAATGCAATTTCATATAAGGTATTTACAAAAATTATACATTGTATTAATTGCAATGACATCAATTTCCTTATGTATACTTCACATGTCAATTATGATTAGTCCATAAAATCCTTAGCTCAATTTCTATTATCCTAATCATCCAAATCCACTGGTTAATAACACATATAACATCAACATCTATCATCTCATTCACAATCCTGCATAGTCAATCAATACTCGTCATAATATATTTTTAAAAAATAATCTCCTAAGAGAATGTCCTCATGAATTAACTTGCACAATAACTCACTTTTTTATAAGAAATTATCATATGATCACTTCTCGTCGTGATACAAAGTCTATTTGTAATTCCTTTGTAACAACTCTTATGAACCTAATTATTAAAACATGAACTTGTAATTCAATTTTCATATAAATGGAGGCAATATTAAAGCATATGTGAAATCAACAAAATGTTATGTTCAATTAACATTAATTTTATTTTAGAAATGAAATTCACATATATATTGACAATCAAATCTTGAAATTCATCACACAATTTCCGTCAACATGATAACCATTTTAATCTTTCACTATGAGCATATAAAACTATATCATCACATCACCACCTTTACTATAGATCATCATACTATAAAAATGCCACCTAGTGATTGATGAACTAAGCTCTCTACCAATAAGTCTAGTTGTATCAACATAATATCTTTATTAGAATGCTATTAAAACTTTGGATAGGGATTTGTACACATCAATATAGGTAATCAATACATAATGAAACTTGGTATATATAAGAATCCTCAAAATTCTATTTGTTTCAATTTTGAATATGTTGTTATCTGATTATCACAAGGAGGAATATTTAAGTGCATGTACAATTTGCTATTACCCCTTACAAGAATTATAACAATGTACCAATTAACACCTCATCTTACCCCTCTAGTTAAATTCATTCTCTCATTGACATACCTCATCTTACCCCTCTAGTTAACTTCATTCTCTCATTGACATACTTGTTTTAAGAATTTTCTCAAGTACTCGAGTGGAGGGGTCTTATAGGGGGGTGTTAGAGTGTTAGAGTATAAGGTGTTCTCTTATTAAATCTATTTTGTTTAAGCTAAAATTTAGTCATTATTGAGCAATCATTTTGCACGATGACCACAGCAAAAATTCTTGCAAATCTCTCTCTTGAAAAGCTAATCAAATAATTATCTCCAAGTCCTAGACAATTTTTTTTCAGCATAATAAGTAACTCATTTAAAGATAAATGTTTCTATTCACAACTAGGCCTTTTTTGGTATTTGTAAAGTCTACAGAACTTTGAAAAAATGTGACCACAAACCAATATATTTATTTATCCCTTTTTTATTTTGTATTTCCAACTTTTATGATGAATGCAAATTCTAACAATGCAACTATATAAATTCCTATTCTAACCACATGTTTGAAAAGAAAATTATTGAGATAGGATAGTGAGAAATTAAAGAGAATTTCTCAAAATAAAATTAGTAAATGGACATAAGTCATACAAACAACATGTCTATGAATTAAATTTTCAAAAGGATCAAGAAGGAAACCAATGAAATCAAGAGCAACATGTCCTTAACTCCATCGATGCAATCATCAACGGAACTAATGAAAACCTGTGATGTTTTACAATTCATCAAATTATGCACCACATAAAGTGCTCATACAAAAGACAAGTCGTTATGCAAAATTTGTAGAATAATCCTTTCTCCAATTCATCACAGCAAAGGAATTATGCTACCAAACATGGTAAACACTAAAAAATAAATAATCACATGAGCATTAAAACATAATAGTACTATTGGCTCTATTGCTATTCATGAATATTAAATTCATAAAGGAAATGCACATTCTAACAAGAAACACTACACATAGAATGAGGGCACCAATAGAATACTTTATTGAATCAAAATATCAAATACATATTACATCTCTATATTTATAAGAAACCCTTTCCTTCATGAATTTTTGGATATTTGGTTTTTAACTTGAAAAAATCATGCTAAAAACATAAATCATATAAAAATTATGTACAAAAAGACTCATAACTAGGTGCTAAGTAGCCTTGCACTCTTATTTTAATTCATTAAATGGTGCATGAGCCTTTATAATGACTTTAAACTAACATAAAAGAAGAAGATAAGAGGAAAGAAGAATTTAGATGGAACTGGAAATTATGGAGCTTCTAGAAGACATAAATCAACCTTCTCCATGTGTTTACAATAGTTAAACTACCGTGGAACTCATAAAAACATATTTTTGGTGCATGAAAGTGCCCCAAAAACTGAATTTGTTAGTTAATTGTCAGCATAACTACAAGTTATTGAGAATTTTCATGCTTGAAAAGTTGAACACTTGCACACCTTTGGAGACAAAATATGCTCCACCAAAACTTCAAAATATGAGATTGTGTCCCTGCACACCTTTAGAGAGCTCAAGATCAAAATTGGTAGGATTTTTCTAAGTCCAAAATCTTAATTTCCAACATCTGGTTCTTGTTGATCTTTGACCAAAATGATTTATAAATGGGTTGCCTTAAAATTTAGTATGGAGAATGCGTTCTCTTGGGGATATGGAAAATATAAATCTTGGTACCTAGCCCTCACTTCCCCATGAAAACTTCAAACTTCTTATCTCACTTCTACAAAATTATCCAATTTGGAATCTAACTCCTTCAGTGTCTTGTCAATTTTTAATATGCATTGGATATCATCCTCAGAGGACACCATTTCAAGTGATTCTTGGAATTGTTGTACAAAAATTTCCATTGAGCATAAGTGTGTTCTGAAGTCATCATCAAAAATATCCAAGCTAGTTGCACTATAATATTTATCTACTTCCAAAAATTGGGTGTGAGTCCTACCTTGCATCTCCTAGATATCTTCATACAAAGATAACAAGGCCTTATTCCTAGTCTATATCTTCTCAATAATATCATTGATATTATCCAATTTTCTCCTATATAAATATCTAGTATCATTATGTATCTCTACTCCTTTATTACTCGCAATGCCTCTAAATTTTTAGTCCAAGTGGACACTTGGTCCATTCACCCAAAGTCTTGGTTAACCACAATTACTAGCTTCTCTACATTCTTTTGTATTCTATGTAGTAAATGCATATTTGCCTCTATAATTTCTACTCCTTTCTCTTCAAAATTGAGATTCCATCTCTTACATGTGTCCAAGAATGATTCATCTTGTGTAGGGGCCAGATCTCATTTCTTGAGAGTAGTCAATAATGCAATCTCAAGGTGAGATAGGTCAATGAGACCCACTACCTCTTTTATGAATTCTTGCAAAACATTATTTTGTTTCCTCAAATTTAAGATTTCCTCTTCACCTTGATCTAAATGGTGAAATATCTACAAGAGACCCATGGTTGTCAAAATTTTGTTTGTGTACTTGGTAGCCTTCCCTAATATGCCTGCTTGCATTTGATAATCTTTAGGGGTGATGGTTTATGGATTTGCATAAGGAGAGGGAAAGAATATATGTTCCATTAAACCTTGCTACTTATTCTTCATGATTAAAGCTAGATGGGATGAATACTCTCCAATGGGAACCATTGGATTTATAGCCTTTTTCAAAGTCTCCATTCCCTCCTTTGTCATCTTTACATACCTCCTCTGTCAAGTTTCTACTTCTTGTTTTAGTCATGCTAGAGTAATGCCCATCGGAGACATATACTACCTAGATGATGAAGTTGGCATAGATAATAGTTTGCATCTAGTATTTTTTCTTTATTAGTTCTCTCTAGGGTCTTCTCTACTCTCATTTGTTCCACCATTAGAGTGCTCATTATGGTTCTAGGAGGGGAGGGGAGTGGTTGTGCTACAGAGGGAGATTATTCCTCTGTTGCAACCACCTATACTATTCCAAAAGTTTCCTTTGTGTGATACACTAAATATACCATATCCTTTATTGTTTGGCTATGTTTCTTTGAATTCTAAGGAGGCAATGATGTGTCATCTTGTTCTGGTGGCGATAGAGGTGGTGTCTTTGGATTTCCCAGAGGTGGAGGAGGTATTCCTACTAGACTATGTGGGAGTGGAGGAAGTGTCTTCAAATCATCACCTAATGTCTCTTTCCATAGCATATTCCTTATTCTTCCTTACTCTAAATGGGTCCCCATAGGCATTAAGTTAAAGTCATAAAGATCAAACTGATATGACCCCTCCCCTAGTGTGGACTTTGTCCATCCTTCCTGCTCTTGATATGTGGATTCATGTGTTGTTAGGGTGTCTATGTCAAATTTTCCCTTGTTTCCTCTTTAGAATCCCTAGTTGAATGTGTCCTTTTATTCAAAGAGAGATTATCAATCTCATCCTCTGGTTCTCCTTTGTCTTCAGCATCTGTGATGGTCTCAGGGATCTGTGGTGAAGGAGTTCTGATTTTCTTCAAATTTATTCTCTTCACTCTAACAACCACTGTCTCCATTCTACCCTACTTAGTAACTAATGAAAAGGCTTCTAATTGATTAAGAGGCTCATTGGTTTTTTATTCACCTTCTTTTGCATCCTTCTACTTCTTCTTTCCCTTAGATGTTTCTTCCTTGTGGATATAGATTGCATCCCTCTCATGGTTGTGCACTATATTCGGTATGACTAGGACTTCTCCTTATACATGGGGATGGTGGCTTTAGTCTATTTCCCTTTCTTCAACCTTTCATGTTCCTTCGATGTTGGAATATTGGGCCCAATGTTAAAATGGAAAGGCTTCCATGCCCATTCTATCATTAAATTGATAATATGTCAGGTTCGGTGTTGAATATCATTGTTCTCCTCCCAATTCACCTCTACATTCATGATGGGGTGATCAAAGAACTTATCCTTATTGTAGGTGGGATCTAGTATATTGGGACTATCCTTGTTCTATATCATGAGTGATATCTACAAGTTAAACACCTTTTCTACCAATTTTAGCTTGATTCTACATGAGTCCCTTATCTAGAATCCATAGTCATCTACACAATTCAACTAATGGTCTTCTATAGAAACATCTAGAATGAAATCTTTTCCTAAAACATACTGGAATATCTCTATGTTATCAAAGTAAGGGTGGGCCATAGGGTAATCCTCTGCAAGGTACTTCTTCCATTCCACCTCGCAGGTGCAAATGTCTTGCTTCTATTTCACCTTGTAAGGCTCAATGGTGATAGGCCATACCCAAGTCTTTCTATGCTTCTTCCTAGCCCTATCATATGAAAAATCTAGCTACTAAGAAATCTCTAGTAGCACAAGCCTACCTTATGGATAACGTGGTAGCTTCTTTGGGCAGAACTCAACCACTAGGATGTAAGTGAATGTATTTTACTAGATGAAATATCCACTCACTTGTGTTACCTTTTCATGTAATCCCTTTATATGAGCCAGATTATTGTGAAGATGAAGGCATCATTCACTATTTTTTACTCATTTTTTTCATCTAGGAGCTTCTTTTGTACCAACTATGGGTACATGATGTGTTTTCATGCATTGGGGTCTTGTATCTTTCCCCTTGTTGCTATAAAATAGACTACATATGATGTCATGTAGAATTAGGGGTTAGTCTAGACCGAAGTGAGTTGTGTATCTAAAGAGTTGCTAATAATAGTGCCCCAATTGATCTTGTGGACCCTTATTTTGACGATCTCAATAAAGGGCACCATCCATGTCTCTAGATAGCTTGCCATGTGAAGTCACATTGCCCAGCTTAAGAGAACTATGCAATATTTGATATCCAAATTCATATATCCTCATTTTATATCCACTTTTCCTAGCCTATTATGTGGGGTCTTGGTGATCAGGTACTTTTCTTGCACTATTTCCTTGGCCTATTTTGTATTTTCTCTATACCAACGGTCTATATTTTTATAGGTGATTTCTTGATACTCATTTGCCTAAGGGAGGTGGAATACTTTCTATATATTGTCTAGTTGGATATCAAGGATAATTTCTTTAGTTATTTCCTTTACCACTTTCTCCTTGGGTACATAGTGCTTTGCCAAGGTCATGATCAACCCTAATGATTGCACTAACACTAGGTGTGATGTCCCATTAACCAACCCACTCTGAATAAGTGCATAGACCATCTCCAATTTCTCATGACATTTGTTTAAAAGTACCAAGATTTTTTTTGAGTCTATATGTTTGATCTCTTTATCTTTGAATTCTAAATGTAAATCTATGAATCAATACTTCTTAGGCACTCCTTAGAACTTGAAAATCTTGATTTTTAGTGTTATCTTAGCTATTGCAGAAGATGAAGAAGCCATGATAACCTACACAAGAGGGAAAATCAGCAAACTCTTGTGTCTAGAAGCTGAAAAGATGCTTGACTTGAAAAGGTAGGTAGAAAAAAGGGACTAACTAGTCAAAAGACTACAAGGTTCACACTTGTGCAACTGCACAAGTATGTAGGATGTGCAAGTATTGTGGTAATGGATAAATAGGGATTAGGTTGCAAATATGTGCATATTGCACATGTACACAAGGTATGAAGTTGTGCATCATGGAGTTAGCACAAAAAAAGCATGTAATCATGTCTTAAAAAGGAGGGAGGTGTTCATGTTGTGTACCTGAGCACCTATATAAGTGAGAAGGGTGTACCCATACCTTAGTTCTTATGGAGGCTCAGAGTCTGTAGAGGTCTCAATGTACAAAGGTGTGCACTCTAGGGGTCACTTGATCATAATGAGCAGACCCAACAAGGTCCACCTCTATTTATGGGCATGGAGAGTGCATTTTGGGGATTTTTTGCAAACTGGCAAGGTGTGTACCTTGGCACATGCTAGAAAAATGGGACAATTAGGAAGTTTTACACCTTGCGTGAGTGTACAACTGCATAAGGTGCACACTTTTTCCTTATATGTGTTGAAGTTTTTCTTATGCTTGCCAGATTCTATTGGCATGTATGTTTCCTAACTCTTAGATCAAGGGCACAGTACTCACACCCCTCAAGGTTTCTTGGAAGATACCATATTTTGAGGAGAAAGTTCCCATGATTTAAAAATTAAAAAGGTGGTCCCCTTTTTTTACTATAAAAAATGGGGCATGTGTTGTGAAATCGCAGAAAATGGCCCTAACAAAAGGAAGAAATGACAAAGGCATTTCTTTATTAGCAAGAAATCTACACACTTGTGTCAAGTTGGAACTTTATTTCTAATGTCACAAGAGGCATTTTGAAGACCTCGACCCAAAAATCAAGATTTTAACTCCTATGCTTAGTGTGTGCTCAGTTCTTAATTTTTTTGATGCTCTTAGGATCCAACCACCACAAGTGTACAACAACTTGGAAGTATTTTATTGTTAATTGACAAGAGTTTAAAAAATGCCCCATGAAAAAAGTTTCAATCATTATATGACCAGATGTGAGAATCCATTCAGAGCGCTCTTAACAAGAATTCAATTACTTTTCTTTTGCATTTTGGCAATCCATTTGTCAATTTTGCAAAGCTCGAGTGTTTTTTCTTGATTCTTCCTTAAATCTTGTTTACTAAAGTGAGCTAGTAATTGGGTTGTGCTAGCCTCACTTGATTATTTTCTTTCCTTTTACACTGAGTGATATAGTCCTATTTTATAACACAAGTCATCATTTTCTTTTTATCTTTTATCTCTCTCTTTTTTTCATTTTGTTATGTTACTTAAAAGTGACTAGAGGGTGTGGCCAAGGTATTGGTGTTCTTTCTTTCTTTTGGATTTTTGCCATTCTGATGCCTCTTGCATTCCTCCTTTAGTTAAGTTTTGTGTTACTCACATGCCAACAAGTGATCTTGATAAGCCAATGGAGAAATCCTCTATTTAAAATGGAGAATTCTTAACTGCCCTTCACTGCTACACACATGGGTTGAAAGCAACTAGGATGACCATTTCCTTAAACTAATAAAATGTTGAAAATGATTAGTCTAGAATCTAAGTTAGAAGTTGATAATCTCTTATTGCCTGCATATGACACATGTATTTATCTTTCACAAGAAATAAATTTATTCAATTTCTTTGATGAAAAATCCATCTTCCAAAAATGGAGGTCAATTGGGATGGTTCACTTACCAGGAGCAATCCAAACCACACACTGATTCCCTAACTCAAAATAAAATACACCACACAGCTTTAAACAAATGATTCAAAAATGATTTTTTTCATTTTTTATTTTATTTTTTGAAAAATCAAGCTTCAAAATGATTTTTGAGGAATTAGACATTAACTATCAAAGGAACTTGCTCCCCTACAAGTGTACATAGCCTGACGTTATCATCCCCTAAAAATTTAGTGATTTGGTAGGGGTTGACACATGGGCATTGAAACTTAGTGTAGCTTCCTTGTTTATTTAGCCTTATCCCACATAAAGACAATGTCATAAATTTTGAAAGATCTTACTATGGCTATTTTATCAAACTAACACTTGACAATAGCCTAGTGTTTTGACATATGTTCCAATGTCATTGTTCTTTCCTTCTCAAATTCCAAAAGCTTCATCAACGGAACCTATCAGCATTTTCAACATTGGAAATCTTGATATTTGGAGGAAAAACAAGTTCTTGGCCATAGACCAACAAATAGTGGGACATGCATAAAGTAATCTTGACTCTAACTCTATCAGTCCATAAACAATATGTAAATTGTGTGTGCAAATTCCTTGGGTTTTTTATGAATAGGTATTTTACGAGAGTTATGAGTTTTATGTTTGTAGAGTCAACTACTCCATTACCTTAAGGATAATAGTTAGATGAGAATTTGATTATTACCTGATTATCCAGAGCTCATTGGGTAACAAAAATTGATGCAAAGGAGGATCCATTATCATATACCAAAAAAATGGGCATTCCAAACCTAGTGACAATGTTTTCTTCAAGAAAGTTGGTAACCACCTAGATTGTGTAATTTTGAAATGTCTCCACCTTTGTCTACCTTATCTAGTAATTGATTTCTATCAAGATGAATGTGTGACCAGTAGAAGATGATGGGTTTATATGGCCGATAAGTCCAACCTCCACTTGGAAAATGGATGTACCTTGAATACTTGTTGCAAAGGAATAGCTTGGTTTCTCTCTCTTTTGGCTCTAGTTTGGAAAACATGATAGAAGTGAAAATGCTCATGGGTATCCTTGAAAAGGTTGGACCAATTGTAGCTTGATCTCAGGATCTAATTAGTTATAGAATTTTTTGACCCATGTTCGGTGTTGTACTTATCATAGTATTGCTCCAACAGTTCTTTGGTTTCCTCACATTCCAAGCACTTGAGGTATATTCATTCATAGGCTTCCCATATTTTAGCATGTAATACTTGCATTTCATCTTTAAATCCTTGTGTTGTGAGTTTTTCATCCTGTGGGGGCATCTATTTTGTAAGACATGACGTCTTGGTACCAGATGTCTAGTATGATTCTCTTGCCTAGGTATACACAAGAAACTAAAGAAATTAGATTGTGCTAGCCTCACTTGATCATTTTCTTTTCTTTTACACCAAGTGCTAGAGTCCTATTCCATGACACTACTCATCATTTTTTTCTTTGTTTATTTGTCCCTTGATAGGGATTAGATGGTGTGAATTTTTGTTCTTTCTTTCTTCTAGACTTTTACCATTTTGATGTCTAATACATTCCTCCTTCAATTAACTTTTGGGTTACTCACATGCCAACAAGAGATCTTGATAAGCCCAAGGAGAAATCCTATGATAAAACTATAGAATTATGAGCTACTATCAACATAGGTTGAAAGCAACCTGGATGACCCTTTCTTTAAATGAATGAAGTGTTGAGAATGATCAATCTAGAATCTAAGTTATGAGTTGATAATCTCCTATTTCCTTCGACTCATGTATTTAGATTTCATAAGAAACAAAGTTATTCAATTTCTTTGATGAAGAAATACCTATTCAAAAAATCATGGTTGGTTGGGATGGTTCACTTACTAGGAGCAATTGGGACCACACACTAAATCACCGACTCAAAATAAAATACACGACACAACTTTAGATAAATGACTCAAAAATGAATTTATTTATTTTTTTATTTAGAAAACTTAGACTTCAAAATATGTTTTGAGGAATTGGACATTAACTGGAAAATAAACTCATTCCCCTTCTAGTGTACATAACTTGAAAATATTGTCCCCTAAAATTTTAATGGTCTAGTAGGGGCTAACCCATGGGCTTTGAAACTTAGTGTAGCTTCATGGTTTCTCCCTAGCCTTATCCCACATGAGGACAAGGTTGAAGATTCTAAAGGATTTTACTATGGCTGTTTTATCGAACCAATGCTTGAAAACAACCTAGTTTTTTGACGTATTTTCCAATGTTGTTGTTCTTTTCTCATCCAATTACAAAAGGTTCATTAATATAACTTGAATCCAAGCATTTTCAACATATCCTCTCATGAATTTTAGCACACAAAACTTGAGATTTGGAGGGGAAAAAGTTCTTGACCATAGACCAACAAATAGGGTGATGTGCCTAAAGCATTATTGACTCTAACTCTGTTAGACTATAAGGCATATTTCAATTGTGTGTGCCAATCATTTGGGTTCTCTATGAGTGGGAATTTTATGATAGTTATCAATTTTTTTTTGTATACTTGACCACTCCATTAAATTAAGGATAATAGTTAAATGAGAATTTGATTATTATGTGATTATCCAATGGCCATTGAGTAAGAAAAATTGATGCAAAGGAGGATCCATTATCACATACTAGAAAAAAGGGCATTCCAAACCTAGTAATGATGGGTTCTTCAAGAAAGTTGGTAATGACCACTTAGGTAGTGCAATTCTGAAATGTCTTTATCTTGGTTTGCATTGTACAGTAATCAATGGCTAGCAAGATCAACATGTGACCAGTAGAAGAGGGTAGTTTTATAGGCCTGATAATATCCATCCTCTATTTTCCCAAAGAGTGTACCTTGAATATTGGTTATAAAGGCATAGCTTGGTTTCACTCTCTATCGCCGCTAGTTTGGAAAACATGAAAAGAACAAACATGTTCATGGGTATCCTTGAAAAGGGTGGGCCAAGGTTTGATGAGATATAGATATTTCCAACCCATGTAAAATGATGTACTTATCATGGTATTTTTTCAACACTTCTTTGGCTTCCTCATGGTCTAAGCACTTGAGATATATTCCTTCATAGTTTCATTTATAGAGCTTCCCATCTTTTACCTTGTAAGACTTGTATTTCATCTTCAAAGCCCTGCGTTGTGAGTTTTCCATCCCTTTGGGACATCTATTTTGTAAGAGGTAATACATGATGTCTTGGCACCATGTGTTCAATATGATTCCCTCGCTCATGTATACATAAGAAACTATGCCTTGCTCTTCATTGTTGGTCATCATCTTGGTTAGGCCTTATCCTCTTATGAGTTTCATGGGTTGAATTTCCAAGTCAAATTTTTGTAATATGGCCATCTAATTCCCTCTTCTCTCACTCATATCATTTTGGATTAATAATGATTTAACTGCAGGATCGAGCATTATGGCATACACCTTTCTTCATATTATTTAGTGGTGAAATTTTTTAATTGATTTTATAACAAAAAATGGTTGCTTGTCTAGATTGGGTTAGTTCAACTCAAAACTTTTAAGAGGAAAACTCATGAAATTAATTTGTCTCTAATATTCATTATCCTTCTTCTATGTGAGAACGCCCATGCATGAGTGTTTCAATGCAAAGGAGTAGAGCTTGAATGGTAACTAGTAATCAGGGCTCATAAGCACCAGAGTAGTAGAAATGGCCACCTTGATGTCTTCAAAGGATTTCTTAACCTCAGGAGTTCATTCAATCTTCACTTCCCTTTTTAGTATGTCATTGAGAGGGAACACTATCTTGGTAAAACCAGCAATGAATTTTTGCACAAAGTTGATCTTGCTGAAGAAATATTTTGATTCTTTACAACTATTGGGTGGCAACAATTTTAGTATTTCTTCCACTCTCTCTATGTCAATTTGAATACCAACTTTAGAGATGATGTGTCCTAGAATATTCCCTTTCATGAACCCAAATGAAAAATTCTTGGAATTGAGGGATATACCAAATTTCACGCACCAATTGAGTACTTTCTTTAGATCTACTATATGATTGCCTCTATTTTTTGAGAAAACCATAAGATAATCTAGCATTGATCAATCTAAAAGAAATTCACCTATATGCAAATGTTCCCCACTTTGTAGTGAATTTTTTTTCTATATATCCTCTTCATCTACCATTACCTGATTGTATCCTAAGTTTCCATCCATGATATTATCTTAGATCCATTCATGATTTGTAGTACTTCATCAAGTAAAGGAAAATGGTAATTTTCCTTTTGAGATACAATGTTCTAGTTCTTGAATTCTACACAAAGTTAAACCTCTCCACTCTTCTTCCTTACTGGCACGGGATTGGAAATCCAAGTGGAGTGTCATATAGGGAAAATGGTCTTGAAATCCAACAATTTTTGAACTTCTTTTATTATCACTTATTCAATGATTGGATTCATGAGTCTCTTCCTGTGGTGAAAAGGTCTGGCATTAGTCTTCAAAGGGATGTTGTGCATAATTATTTTGGGATTGTATATGAGAAATATGTTAGCAAGTAATACTAATCTATTCAAAAACAAAAGCATTAACTAGCATATAAACCATAAAATAAATGAGAGACTAAAGAGGAAACCCCAATTGGAAATGTGAGCCAAATGAATGGACTCTCCCAATAGGATTTAGCTCCTTTCTTGGTAGATGGGTCTAAGGATTGGGATGTATGCTCAACGTTCCCAAAAACTAGCTTCAATGGAGATGGAAAATGGAAAATTGGTAGCTTTGTGAGCTCTCAATTTGGCATCATAAGGGTATGGTTGATAGCTTTTGGATCTCAAAAGGGCATTATAACTTTAGCTCCAAGATTGTGATGATATGTCTTGGGAGGGGATTCAATTTATAGGCTAAGGGCTTGAGGGATGGAGGGCTAAGATGGAAGGAAATATGAAAGCTTAAGGAGGGCTAGGATGCACTCAAAAGGGAGCACATGGATTGTGCTTGTTTAGCACCAATCAGGGAGTGACACATGTCACAAGGTGAGTGGATGGAGGAAAGGGGAAGGATGAGTCAACAAAGGAGGCTCAAAGGATAATATCTTCATAAAGACCCTTCATTATGGCTTGTAAGAGCTTGTAAGAGTCTTTATGGCTTTTGTAAGAGCATTCATTGTTGGGTGGTTGGGGTATTTTGGAGGGAGTTGAGATTGTTGACTTTCCTTGGCTTAAGAAAGTCTTAAGCTTGCTTAGGGAATGTGACAACATTAGGGGGTGGATTAGGCTTGGGTTTAGGATTAGATTAGGGATGTTAGAGATTTTCAAGTGGATGGCATTCATGAGGGTGGGTGAGTTAGTGGCTAAGCTTGGTTAGTATGGGTGGATGGGGTAGATTAGGCTAGAAAGAGGGTTTAGGGATAAGTTAGGGGCTTATTAGATTTGAGGGCTTTATTTATCAAATAGATTTATTTAATAAATGAGGATTTTAGAATTAGATAGAAGAAAAGGATTTAATTGATAAATAATAGGTTATTTGATTTATCAATTAGGACTGTAGATGATTAATTAAATTAATCAGCTAGGGGATGGCAAAGGATTAATTAAATAGAAATTTAATTAATGATGCCTTTAGAGATAGCTAAATAAGATTACCGAAGTGGTGTAATCAAATTTAGATGTCTATAGGGATCACATATTTTTTTAAGTTCTTCATAGCTCCATCCAATAAAATCCATGTACTCAGTGAGGATATGTAACATTTCATCCCTGTCTTAGGGATTGCATGATTTCCTAATCTTGACCATTTTAGGATCATTTTTAGCACCCAAGTTGGAAGAGTCACACATTTCATTCCCTTCTTTCTCAAGATTCCTCTTATGGAGAGATGATTCATCTTGGTCAAAAATGTGCTCTAACTCCACCATCCCTTTAGAAATAGTGTTTATTTTTGGGTTTATGATACCATCTTGATCTTCATCCTCCTCTTTTTGGTCTCCTTCAGAATTGTCATCATTGTCTTCCCTTCACACAAACCATCACACATGATGAATTATAAAATGCTTTGGTCATGCTAGAAGACTTAAAAGTTAGTAATATTATCTAGGATATACAAGGAAACCGCTAGCTCAATGGTGAATCTTTTAAGCTTTGTCTTCTCAACTAGTTGGAGAGTGCTAATAGAAATGGAAAGCACATTTGTAGCCACATTTCTCCTTCTGGGAATGGATTTTATGTTTAGTACCTCAAACTCATCCATGAAATATAAAATCCTCTTTCAATAATCCATCAACCTTTTGGCATTAAAAGATCAGACTTCTTTGACTTATCAAAATACTAGCTATGAATATCCTTCTAACACAAGCACTTTGAAATTCTTTTCAAGCACAAAAATAAGACCTCACATGAGGACCTAATATTTTACCATATTGTTAGTTTATATAAACTCTAGGTGGTAGGTGGCATAAAAGGATTTACCTCTAGCATTGATCAACTTAGTTCTAGCCCTGACCCCTTATTTGCATTTGGAGTTGTAAAATTGTAGAGTCCAAATCCCATCTTCTTTAGTCACTTTGGAATTTTTTATTCATCTTAAATTTTTCCTTTACCTAATCTTTGAAAGACCTTTTCTTAAGGACCCATTCCATCTTTCTTTAGGTTGGCTTGGGTGTGCTACTTGTACTGGCATTAGATATTGAGGTAGCTCATTCATCTTGCTTATCCTAAATTTCCTTGATCAATTTAGTGACCTTGGAAGCCTGGGGTTAAGAGTGTGCCACAATCAAGATGTCACCTTTTCCTTTTAAAGATTATTTCCTCTTATAGACTTTGAGTAATCCCTTAGGGGGAGAGGACATGGCCCCACCATTTGAAAATGTATAATTATAGGATGCATCATTTGTAATTTCTTATTCTATAGAGACATCTTTTGTAGTGTTTGACCCATACTGGTGGATCAAAATTCCATCATTATTCTGGTCTCTTGTGGTGTCTCTGAATGTTTCATATCTCATCTCAACATCTACCTTGAGGAGGCCATCAGGTTTTGTGCTTATTGATGGTACCACTTTGATTAACACTCTAGAGAAAACATCTTGATAGTTCAAACATTTGACCTCCAAATGACTAGCATGATGTAGTTGGGAAAATTTGGGGAGTAGCAAAATATTTGGGTATACATCACCCCATAGATACTACAAGTTAGCAACCATGTTTTCCATGAATTGGGTGAAAATTTCATCCTATGGGGAGAGTTATTTCAATCTTGTAGTGGAGCTATCATCATAGGTTTCTAACTGAAGCACATCAAGTTCCAAAACTTTGTAAGAGCCCAGGTCAGATTGAAGAAAAAATACTTCATTAGGAGTGTTATATTTTATAATCATTTTCTTTAGCTTAGGCTTAGCATCAATCTTTTTGGTTGTTGAATCCTTTCCATGGAGACCATAATTGGGTAAAGTCAGTAAAGAACCATCCTCTTAAATATTTGGTCAATTCTCTACTTAGAAGCATGTCGTATGTTTTAGAGATGTTCATCGCATGAATATCAATAACATCCTGGATCTTGGGATCTATAGTTAACTGGATGTGCACATCTTTCAGCACATCAATGAGTTTCACCTTCATTCTATCAAGTTGTATTACCACTCGATTGGTAGTTTGTAGAGTGACACCTAGCCTTTGAGATATTAAATGTGGCATGCCATTACATGAAGCACCTAAATTAATGAGGCAATTATGAATTTTTTTCCCAAATATTCTAATACTTAATAGGAAGGGGAAAACTTCTACCATGTCTTTGAATGTGGTGGGCATAGCTTTTGGCGGTGTTTACCTAAGGAGCTGATTTTTTTGGGTGCTTGTACCAACAACTACCTTAGTTTGATCCAACATTTTCAACAATTTTTCCCTTAGACTAGGGTACCTCTATAACATGTTGTACATCAAGATATTTTCCTTAGTTCTCTTAATTATTACATTGTTTTGTACTTCTTAGTTGACCAAGTTGGAATCTTCATCATAATGGGGTTATTAACAAATATTTGAGTGTTGCATTTGGATAAGCACACATGGTGGCATAGGATTGTTACTACCTCATTGATTAGGAGGAGTAGGTTGTCAACCTAGAAGGATTTTGTTTTTGAAAGGCTCTCTTCAGCTATGCAAATTATAGGTGTTTCAATTGTCATCATAGAAGGAAAATATTTCACCTGTCTCAAGCTCAATTTCTTGGTTGAATGGGATTACAAACTCCTCATTTTTTGAGTCCTCTCCCTCTATATTTGGTGGGGTTTCATAAGATTCTAGTAATATTGTGTTTAATTATAGGGGAGGCATGCCATTAACATCTTGAGAATGTTGGTTTGGGTCTTGATTTCCTCAAAAGAAGATGTTTTTATGTTGTTATTGTTGGAGACATTCTAGTTTCTTTCCATTTGGTTAATTTTAGCAAATTGAACATTGTTGTTACCATTAGCAAGGATGCTCCTATTATTAGGGCAAGTATTCCACTATCATTTTTGTTGGGGAGGCCCACTATTGTAATGTGGTGTGCTGAAATTATTTCATACAATGTTACTCCCTTAAGAGTTAAAGTTTTTCATGTCATTCTACCCATAGTTTTTAATTAAGAATATAGGTTTTGAAGGGGCCCTAGAACCCTATACAAAAAAAATCTAAAGATTAAACATTTCAGCCTAGGAAACTACAACACACAAACAATAGATCCAACAATGAAAGATAGCACACAAAGCCAGCAAACTAGAAAAACACAAAAAAGCTAAAGGGAAATAGGGAATTAACTCATTCTTTTAATCATTTCTATTACTTCTTCCTACAACACATCCATCTTCTCAGTGACGTCTTTGATTTGTTTGATCTCCGAGGAAGTTCTAGCTTTCATTTTCTTAGTGGTAGCTCTAGTTATTTTTCTCATTCCTTCCTTGTTGTCAGTAGTCAGTCCAACATCCTCAATCACAACAACAATGGATTTCTCCTTAGGGCTTCCTTCCATCTTATTAATCAGGAACATGATGTGTTCATTAGAGGCTTTGAGGATGTTATAGCTCTATTGAGCTGTACTCCAAAGGGTACTCTTAATACCATTGACTTTTTTTTCTAGCTCCATCACTTGGGCTTCCAACCTATAGAATGTGGCCAAATCAATCAAGGACCAATGGAGAGATTGACCTTGTTGTCACAAAATTTCTCCTCATCGATCAAAATTTTGTCCTTTTACCTATAGTTTTTGTTACTTAGGCTACATTAGATCATTGAAAAATATTATTTTCTTATTATCTCAAATTTAGTCATTATGTTTTTTACTATTTCAATGGGTGTTGTGATTTTTAGCTCAAAAAATGTTTATTTTGGAGGCTCATATATTGGATATGTTATGGTATGGTAAGGACAACAACCACCTATTTTATAAGTATGGGATCCAATGGGGGAATCATTTTGGCATTAATCGTGTCCCTAGGGGATAAGTTGGGGTCATTGTTAGAGTGTTGGTAGGAATTACCATGCTTCCTCGGCCATTAGGATTAGCTTGTTGTGTGAAGGTAATTGCTTCTTGAAAGATCTTTTCCAGTGTGTTGATGTATATGGTGGGAAACCTTCTTAGGAAAATAGATGTAATTTGATCCATGAAATTCAAGTATATTTGTATCGCAACTCCAAGAGTTACTGTGTAAAAGGATTCTAGCCTCTAGTGCATCATGTGAAAATGGTGACTAAACCAAGAGATGGTTTTTGAGGGGTTCTTCTTGATGGATAGGACTTGGTGGTGCCCAATAGTCATATTGATGAATGTCTTGAATTGGTCCAAGAACAACTTCACAAAAGTTGTCTAATCAGTAATAGAGGCTAGCGGTAAATTCACGTACCAATTGAATGTTTTTTCTCCCAAAGTGTAAGGGAAAAAATAGAGGACAATGTCCTCATGCTAAATTTTCTTGTTGCATATTTCTTTAAAAACTTTTATGTGGTCTTATGTTCTCCATGTTTCTACATAATGAATTTTGGAAGAAATACTCAGATATTTAGGTAGATCATGGAGTTGACCCTACAAGTTAATTGGTGAATCCTAATTGTTAGAAAATAAATCCATGGTTAGGAGTGGTAATAGTTGACTTTGTTGTTAGTGAGAGTTGATGAAATGGTAGGAAGAGAGGTAGGTGTGTGTGAGGTGAACAATGATGAGGGAACATGTAGCATAAATGAATGCATTCTAGAGATCCCTTTATTGTTACAAAGCTTATGGAAATTTTTGATCTCTAGGAACTCACATTTTCTAGTTGAAAATCTTAAAACTCATTGAAAGGGAGGTGGTGAATCAAGATTTTTCAATTTGTGAACCTGCAGAGTTGTGTGCCTGCTAACCCATACACCTGCAAAGTTGTACACCTACAAACCTATTGTTGGATATAGTTAAAAAAAATTAATTGATGTCAAAATATCTAAGAAAAATTTACTATCAGAGTGTAGGAGGAAAAGGGAACACTATCAGAATGAAGAAGGCTAATCAAAGAAGTATAAGTGAGATTATTGGAGAAGCTAAAAAAGGAAGTTTGGAGTTGATCTAACCCTAAGATCTATGGTCAAGATTAATTTTAGGGTTATCAAATAGATAATGATATAAGGGAGTAAGGAAGGAACAAAGAGAGAAAGATGAATAGATAGAGAAAACATAGTGAAAAGTGACAACAAACATTACAATAATAAGACAGAGGAAAAAGTTAGTCTGATAAGCTTAAGGAGAAGCACTAGATAGGTCAAGTTAGCTTGTATAATACCTAATTAATTTTACAAGATTTGAAGAGTATTTTTCAAGAGTGTTAAGTTCATCAATGAACTTTTGTTAAAACCTCTAACAACATGAATGCCTAGACAAGCAGGATTAAATCTCTTAGCAGAGTAGTCTTCATGGGCTAAGGATACAATGAGCATTGTATCAGGGACTCCTAATAGAGCAATTTTCTCAAATGGAAACACCAATTTATGCCTAATCAAAAAACCTTTTTACTGCAACAAAAAAGTTGTGGGTTCCATCCCCATAGTAGTTTTTCCCTTAGACCAAGGGTTTTCTGCAATACCAAAATCTTTGTGTTATGTGTGTGAAATTCCTTTCATGAATTTTTATTTACTTTCATGTACATGGATTATTAATGGTTAATTTCTTATGTTATCGGTTAGATTAAGATTATCGTAACAATGTTTTTATAAACTATCATTTAAATAATGAAAGATGAAATTTTTGCTTAAGTATTGATTCACTCCCCCCCCCCCCCCCCCTCTCTCTCTCTGAGTACTTAACCTTTCCTACCTGTAATTAACAATTGTTAT
The DNA here is from genome assembly GCA_028749045.1 of Cupressus sempervirens. NCBI lineage: Eukaryota > Viridiplantae > Streptophyta > Pinopsida > Cupressales > Cupressaceae > Cupressus > Cupressus sempervirens. The sequence continues at coordinate 713,131,114 of CM053791.1, read as the reverse complement.
CAGAGATAATTCTCTTCAAAGAAGTTTGAGAACTTGAGAGTAGATCTAGAAAATGGAAAGGTATAAAAAGGAAAGACAACTTGAAGAAGCCCTAGATGAAGCTATAGCCCAAAATGATGAACTAAAGAAGAAGTTGAAAGTCTCATTTGAAAAAAAGGAAAGACATATTGGAAATATTACAAATACTTCTTGAGGATTTTGAAGAACTTTCTCAAAATAGCACAAGTTCAGAACAAATGGATGCTGCACTAGCCAATCTATTAGACAAAAATACTATCCTTAAGGAAAATTCACCAAAGGAAAAAAGGGAACTCAAAATTCAAGCACTAAGAATGACTTAACTAATAAAAAGAATGAAACATATTATAGATGAGAAAGGAAAATTAGAAATTGATAAGAAAAGATTGGAAAAAGGAATCAAATAAGGGCAATGCTATCCTTCATCTACATTATGAAAATAACACATTGAATGGATATATAAGTGATACAAGTGAGGAAAACCAACAAGTCATTGTTGAAATTAAAATTTTGAGAAAAGAAGTAGAAGAATCGCCAAACAAACTAAAGGAAGATCAAGTTGTGCCAAAAATGTTGGGAAGATGGATCTTGACTCATTTGAAAAGTTGATTGAAGAGGAAAATAGATTAATTGAGTATTCAATCATAAAACATTTCAAAGAGGCATGCAAATATCCTAGAGATGTGAAGGACAATGTGCCACATAAGTTATACACTACTCTGCTAGCAAGATGGCACTCTAAAAGTCGGAGAGTAGAAGAGTTGAGGAAATAAGTAGTTTAGGAGTTGTGACCTTACCTAGGGGTTAAAGATGTAGAATTTTGGAAATGGGTTGGCTAGTATAAGCCTTTTTAAAACTATGGAAGTAGTGGATGTAAATGCTTTGAGTTGGGTTTAGGGTAGACCAGTCTAAGATTTTTTGGAGATATTTTTGTAAGACATTTTTTATGAAATTGTAATCCTTAATAAATAAAAATTTATTATCACCGATCCAAAAAAATAGTTTTTTCCTTTTAATAATTATTTCAAAATGTCTCATGAATGCCCAAATTAGAAAATAAAACTTGAGACTAAAATTTGATTCATTTGCAATGGTTATGTGCGAGTGCTCTCTGAATTATAATATCAAGGTACAACTCCTTTTGTTTGAATTATAAAGAATGAGATACTGATTATGCATTTAACCAAAAGGAAAAGAAGGTGCACTGGCATTCACCTATTAGCATGGAATTAATGTGATTGTAGATTTAAATAACTTTTAAAATGAAACTAAATACATGACACAAGAATTATTTACTCAATGTTCTCACTGCAGAGAAACAAGGTGGAGATTATATTTCATTTTTCACATATAAGTGCATAATACAACACACATAAACCTGAAAAAATAGAATAAGTCAGTATTTTAAATGAATGAAGCAACCTATAGATTAATCTAATTCAAACAAATACACTAAAACTCACTGATCTAATATATATTCCACTTTATTTTAAATATATGGTAAATGACAAACATATCATTTTACTACTACATCCAACTCATGTTTGAAAATACTTTTCCCACCTTTCATTTTTTATAATCACATAATTGAAAAATAGTTTCCTCTTCTAGTACCACACAAAATTTTGAAGAAAAAAACCTTCATAAAGAAGATGTTAAATTCACTAACAAAATCTTTAAAAGATTGTTAATTCATCTTTTCCTATCATATTCATTATTTTCCAAACATACCTTCTCCGTTTGAGAATTTACTTTAATTATAAAGTTGTTTATAATTATTTTCATATTAACATATTAATAGTAAGGATAAAATACCAATCTCAAATTGACGGATAAGTAATGGGAATGATTATGTAGGATATGCTTTGTTTCAACAAATTATCACTTCTATAGAGGAAGATCCAAATCCACAAGTGTATCTTCCAAGCCTCCAACTATGATTTTATATCAAAATAATAATAATGTTAGCCATTAAGAGGACTTTGAATTCATGATTTCTTATCATAATTAGTCATTTCCTATATAGGAAGGGAACTAATGTTCCCCCTATGCATCACATAATTAATTTTTATAACCAAAACTATTAAAATTCTGAAGTGACAAAGTCATTTTTTTTTTTAATTAATTTTCAATCAATAATTCTTCTTTTTTGATTGGTTGATAGAAATTTTAGCAGGGGTAAAAATGATTTATTCACACCAAAATTACATGAAATAAGTTTCTAGAAGCTTCCTCCAAAACCTCTAGAATTTTTCCCATAACATTATTCCACAAAATTGATGATCCTTTCCTCTGGCAATAGTGGTGATAGTTATGGAACAAAATCCAAGAGAAATAAGCCAAATAGGGTATTGTTGGATTTTGTATCTTTTTTTGGCATGACTCCAACTTACACAGTCTACTTACCCTTGGTGTACTAGAGTGTAGAAGCCTTTTTCATTTGATGATAGAAATCACCACTTCAATTAATGGATTATACTAGTCCTCTCATTGTTTATAGCTATAGAGAGTGTTGATCTGCAATGAAGAATTTTTTTGATTGAGTGGGTGGAGGAGGATTTGGGTCTATTTTCAAGAGGGGTTTAAGTGTAAGGCTAAAACTCTAGTGGCAATGAAAAATATCAAGGGTATCAGTTAGAGAGAGAAGAAGTTTCGAATGGAGGTCAACAAGATTATGAGTATTCACCATGTGAGTCTAATTTTCCTCAAAGGGTTTTGTTATGAGAGTTCCAATAGAATGTTGGTTTTTATGATTATCTCTGCAATGGATCATTGTCCCTTAATGGATTTTTTTTTACCCAACCATTGGACATATCTTTACACTACTAAACATATTCATCCTCTCTTCAATATATTTGACTTTTAGATAGTTTGTTTATCCAGGAGCTAAATATATTGATGGGACTAAACAATAAGGGATTGAAATATCTAGAAAATTTTATATCATACCATAAAATGAATATGTATCCACAATTATTTATGAGTATTGGAAGGGAATTTAATAAAACTTCTCTTTCCTTAAATTTTTCTCACAAATTTGTTCTCAACTTGATAGCTAAAAACATGAATTCCATTGTTCCACACTTTTATACTTTCTATTTCTATACATATTGCACTTGCAATGGCATTTCAAATTGTGTTTCTATTTATATTTGTGAGAAAATAAAATCATATCTCAATGAATATTAGTTTTGTTATTTTCTTTATCCTTATTCTTGTAATGTGAAGTTTTTGCTCAAGCACTATTTGTTGTGGAAGTTAAATAGCCCTAATAATATTTTTGATTAAATAAATTCCATACCAACTTTTTAGTGAGGAAATAAACTACAATGTAGTCAAACGTATTATTGAGATATTGTTTTGCATGATGGTTAACGACAGAAATCCTTTATGATCTCTCTCTTGAAAATTTGACCAATTACAAACTCCAAGGTTCTAAATGGTCATTTTTCAACCTACTAGGTAACTCAATCAAAGATAAATGTATATGTTCACAAGGATGCCTTTGTTGGTACTAACCAATCTACACAATTCTACTCAAAATGTAACCACAAAGGTGTTAGAGTAAATAATTATTATTTATGCTTTACTTAAGTTTACTTAGGATAAATGCATTTAGTTATTAGTTGTCACCTAGGAGTTAGCATACCTTTACGTGTTGACTTGTTGACAACATATAAGTTTGTACCTTATCTATGTACGTGTTGTCAACACCTTGTCATACTTATCCTTTCACCTACTTGGAGGGTAATCCACCTTTTGTGGACGTATGCTTAGTTGTCATGCTTATCTCCTAGCTCTTTCTAACTTGTTCTAGAAGCTTCCTAGAGGCCTTTATAAACAAGCTCTCCTAGTGCATTTGCATATCATATTGTACTGAAATTTCATTTTTCATTGTTGCAATATAATTTCTCTCACACCTTTGAGATTCTCCAACCCCTATCTTTCCTTCTTTGGTTTCTCTTCAGCAAGTTATTTGCATGCAAGTGATCTTGGTGAGCTATGAAGTTGGCTTTCATCAACTTCTACATGGTATCAAAGCCTCCTTACTACTTCCTACTTTGAAGGATTTTTAAAGCCACTATTTGGAGACACAAACCCTAGTTTATTTGTGATTTTTTCTTCAATTGGGAGGAAGAGCACTTTTTCAATGCACTTTGGGCCTAAACGGATGCTACCATTATGCTCAGAAGGCCTGCTATAGTCATAATTCATATAAAATTTTTGATTTTTGGTTACTGTAGCTTCATACAAATTTTTTTGCCCCTTAGAAGGCCATACAGATGCATTTATTACTAAAAATAAATAATTTTTTTTAAAAAAAATAGACGCAGCGGCTGCTCCACCTAGCAACCACTACTTTACCACTGCAACATCACCATTGCACAACCAGCACATGACCCAGGCACTACCTCTGCGAGTAGCACCATCGCAACATAGTCGAAACCCAGCCACCACTCCATAGCCACCGTCACACTGCCAGCCCACCACCCTCCTCAACAACATCTCTAAATTCGCTGCCCCTATGGCCACCTCCACCAGTTGCAACCTCCCAGCAGTTGCCCCTGCAGCCACCTGCACTACTAACACATGTTTTGTTCTATGCATGCCACATGGTACAGGTGTCATGTCAACACTTGCCATGTGGTCGTGCCACATTAGCCATACTACCATGTGGAAATCATTTTTTGCCTCAATTGGCCTTCAAGCCATCAATTTTAGGAAAATGAAATGCTAATGTCAGCACTACATTAGCCTTCTTGTTGGGTAACTCAATCAAAGATAAATGTGTATGTTCACAAGGAGGTCTTTGTTGGTACTAAAAAATCTACACAACTCTACTAAAAATGTAACCACAAAGGAAGATATATATTTTGTAGTTTATGTTTTATGATGAATGTAATTTATCAATGAAACTATATGAATTCATTATTTAAACAAGTATTTTGAAAAGAAAATAGCAAAGATTGAGTGACAAGAGATTTTAAGAAAATTACTGAAAGGGAAATTCCTAATGGAGATAAGCCAAAGTAAGAACACATGTGCAAATTAAATTATCAAAAGCACCTTGGTAGGAAACCAATAAATTTATGAGCAGCACTTCCTCAACTCCACCAATGCAATTGTTGATGGGAACTTCAATAATAACTAATAAATGTTTCATATTTCATCAAATCATGAGGCCACAAAAAGTGTGCTCACACAAGACAAAAAATTATGCAAGAACAAAGATGATCCTTTGTCCAATTTGTCACAACAATAGAATTTGTTAATACAAGAAAAATACTAGAACTAAAAGATCACACAATCATAATAACACTTTAAAACCATTGGTTTCATTACTATTCATGAACATGCATTCACAAAAATAACACACTCTGGCAAGAATAACTACACTTAGAATGAGAGCACCAATAGCATATATTATTTCATAAAAATAATGGTCTTGAGTACATATTATATCCATGTATTTAAAAACAATCAACTCCTCCCTTTGTGTTAGGAGTGAGATCTCTTCTAATGCAAACTCATTCTAAAAAACTAATAGAACAAAGTTGATTATATATAAACTGACTCTCTAAATGGAGCTAAGTAGGTATCTACCCTTGTTTATATCAATTAACGGGTGCATGAGCCTTTACATTACTTAAAAGAATAAAAGAATGAGAAGATAAGAAGATATAATCCATGAGATGATCTGGAAGTCTCTAGGAACTCTAAAAATGGAAGCTCGACCTTCTCTAGGTGGCTCTAAGAGCTGAATTGTAATCAAAATATATTTTCAATGCATGGAATACTCAAAAATAGCAACTGGCAATTAACTATCAACACACTACTTTCTCTTCAAGAACTGATAGTGCACTCTGATAAAAGTGCACCTATAGACCTTGGTGATAGGGACCAAATGTTGGAATTACAATAGGAAATGTAAACTTCTAGGGGGGTGAATCAGTGCTTTAAACTTTGACCCATACAAATATTCACCACACATCCATCTCACACATTCAATAAGTAAACTGAAATACCATGTAAAGCATGTAAACAAGTAAGCATTGACACATATATGACACCAGATTTGATTACCTAGAAACCCTCAAATCTTCACTATTGTAGTAATAAAGTGTGTCTAATGAAGGTTACAATGTTTGATCATGAACCATGATCTACCTTGTGAAAGGTTTTCCATGTTAAAGGCTTACAAAGACTATTAGGTCTCACCTTGTTAAAGGATTTCAACACCCTATTAGAAGTGTGCCTGGTTAAAGGACTTCAACTCATAATTAAGCATGTTGTTAGAGGATTTCAATATAGCCTGTTAAGACTACTCTGTTAAGAGATTTAACTAATTCACCTATTAGAATGTCTCAGCATTGATCTTGCGGTTAGTACTCTTATGCTTGATGATAGATCACCTCTATCCTAATATGTACTTGATTCTTCTTGATAAAATGTCTCTTTATTGTTTACTGCTTCCTTCCTCTATTCTACTTTAACTGATTTTGCAATGCAATTCAGATCATAATACCTTGTTCACCATGAATGTCTTGGTTTGCACATGTAAAACTCTCCTTGGTCATTCATTCATTCCCTTTCTTGCTCTATTAAAATTTAGGGTTTATCTTCCTTAAGAAGATCTAGGTGACTTAAGTTTAGGTATGAATCAATGGATGTGATTCATTTATATTACCACTTAAACCTTCCCTTTACTTGATTGGGTGCATGTAATACATAGGGATTCCAACTTAAGATTCATCCTTATCACCAAAATATTGTAATTCAATCTTTAATTTGGCTCAAAAATAATTTACAGAGTAGTTTGTGCCAATACAAACAACTATGACAAAACTGTGTTACTCAACATCTGAAGTCCTTGGTGTTCGGCATCAACTGACTTCAATGTTTTCACTCAGCATCTGAATAACTTGACATGCACTACTTGCTCAACTCTTGAATCACTCAACATATACTATCTTCTTATCACTTGAGTGACTCAACATATGAATGACTCGGCACTCACTATTTACTCGGCATGCTCTAATCTTATATGTTGTGCTTGGCATATGTTACTTGTTTAGCATGAACTAAGTAAATGGCTTAAGTGTATAGACACTCACTAGTCAAAACCATTCTGAGATCAAAAATCTCCCCCTTTGACATGAGTGTCAAAAATACTTGGTAATACATTAATATTCTTATTCTTATGAGCATAACATAAACTCTTATTTGGCTTCTATACAAAATTTAAAAATATCAAAATTTTGCAACATGACTTATACCTCAAAATCTTATAACTCCCCCTAAGTTGTTTGATTTATTATGTACTCAAAATCTTACTCATGTTGAGTAGGTTTTCCTCTACTGATACTCTTTCTTTGTGTTATGCTTTAATTGATACTCTTTCTTTGTGTTATACTTTATTTTGTTTGTTGGCTTTCTCTTTCTCCCCATTTTCTCTTACTCCCCCATACTTGCTCATACATAGCTCTTACTCCCCCTTTTTGACACTGATGTCAATTGGTTATACATGAATGGTGTATTTGTCCAAAAAATATTTGTGTACTTCAAGAGTAATCTTAAGAGTTGATTCCCAATTATCACATACTACCTCCAAAGACTCAATTTGGATGGCCATCTCGGCAGAAAGGTGTACTAAGCCATCTAATGTAGAAAGATTGGGGTCTTTCTTCATAAGAGTTTATGCATATCCTAACTCCTTGTGTAGAATCTCTATGTGAGGAGTCAATGTAGATTGGATCCTTATCAATTTAGCCCTTATGTTGGCTTCATTTGTAGATAGTTCTACTAACTGACTTTGGGTTTGCAACAGGGTCCTAAAGTGTTTCTCACTTTGAGCTGGAATCATTGGCAATTTAGCTCCTGATGATTGCATTTGACTTTCCAAGCTCATGATGTGATTCCTTATCTCCTGTGTGAAGTGTTTAGGATTACACAATTTGGTGTACAAAGAGAAAATATTCTCTAGTACCTTCTTCACATTGTCTATCTTAGTTGCCAATGCAACTTGTGTGAGTGTTATATCACTGGATATCTTCTCATTCACTTTATTTTGAAACTTCTTCTCAAACCATTCTAATAATTTAGCATTAGTGTAAAGGTCTATGTCACTTACTCTTTCCACTGTGTTAGTCAATTGTTCAATGATTAGCTTTGTTTTATCTAGAATAGGAAGGTTGAATTCATTTAGGAAAATGTCATTGATCTCAAAAAAAGCTTGCTTCTTTGTATGCTCCCTTCTAAGTAGTTCTTGATGTTTCTTTCTAGCTAGGGCCTCTTAAAGTATACCCATCTTCTCAATTATTATTATTGCATAATCAAAATGAGGCAATATAATTTCTGCATCTAAGCTAACATCACCCTAAGTTATTACCTCTTCTACCTTGGATGAACTAGGACTCGGCACTAAGAATTGCAAAGGTGTTGTATCTATGCTCAGCCTCTAAAGAGTTTGACTGGAAGGAGTACTTAATACCTATAATGTTACTAGTGCTTGTATTGCTTCTATATCCTTTGGCTTGGGTGTCAAATCTATCTATTTATGCTTGTCCTTTTCCTACCTCTTTGAGTTCAATTACACCTTGTACTTGTGTTGGAGGTGTAGGTACATCTTCCTGAATAGTTTTTCTTGTAGTTCCATCATTGATTGGTGTTTTCACCTTATCTTCTCCAACTGTCTTATCCTTATCTTTTTCAATTTCTTGAACATTTACTAAGATTGGATTGCTATCCATGGGTGTACTAACAATTCAACTTGCTATTGCCTTCCTTTGATATACAACTAATGGTTGTGAAGGTTGTACGCTTGTGACTTGAGGAGTGATTGTAATTGTTTCTTTTCACTTCTTCCCGTATAGTCATGGATTCTGACTTCTTAATTTCATCAACTCTTATCAATATAGGGTTGTCACATAATTTTTCCTATAGTGTGGATTGGTCAAGTATCTATTTTAGATCTTCCTTTGTTAAGGGATTTATTTTCTAAGTGGTAAGATTAGAAACATCCTTGACTATAATAGTTTTAGTACTTTCAATTATTATTTGTGGATAGCTGGCACTCATCATTTGTGTATCTTGTAGACTTTGTTCTTGTTGTTTCTCTTCCTCGGTTGTTGCCTAATAATATATATTCATATCAATGCCTCCTTAAACTATGCCTTCTTAATTTTCATCATCTTCATCATTGTTTACCTCAATAGGTTCTTGTTCACCTTCTTTGACTATGGCTAGTCCATATGTGATCTTCCACATTTGTTTGGACTTCTTTACAACATCATCTATGTTGTTCTATAGTATGCTAAATGCCCTATACTTTGGTACAAATCTCATAGCATATTTCTTTATGGCTTTAGACATTTGTGCCTTGCTAAGTTCTAGCATAACTTGAGCAAGGATTGTCTCCCTAATTTGCTTCTTGGTGTCTAAACAATAGTGCCATTTTTGCTCAAATCACTCATATAAACTCTTGGGTATGGAGTTGGCAATTTCTAGAGGAGACTTCTTAAAATTAGCCATCATGGCATGTATTGCCTCCTCTACTTGATTTTTCTCAATCTTTCCAAGGTTATCAAATTTAATGTGAGAGAAACCTGACAAATCAACATTATTTCTAATGTTCTCACATAGGTTATCTAAGTTTAAGAGGGGACTATGACTCACCACTTAGAATTGGCTGATGTCATCAGAGTTAGTCTTCTCCTCATTAGATTTAACCTAAGGAACATATTTCCTTCTTAGCCTTTTATGTGGTCCACCTTCTTGCTCTTTAGGCTTGGCTACCTCTTTAGACTTTTGTGCAGTGACTCTTGTACTAGCCCTTGTGGTAGGTGTTGTTGGTTTGGTATAACTAGGTTTTGCAACCTTCTTTGGTCTTGTCACTACAAATGTCTTTGCCTTCCTTTTCTTCTTATCAATAGGAGTAGGTGCTTCCTTGGCTTCTTCTCCCTTAGCACCTTCAACAATTTTAGTTTCTTCTTGTTGTTGATCCTCTCCTTGACCTTGTGTTAGAGCTAGTGGTTCTTGAGCCTATGTTAATTCTTCTTCTTCTTCATCGTATTCTTCTTCCTCTTTCTTGGCTCCTTCACCAATTTTTTTCTTTTAGTTTCTTTACCATTTTTTTCTTTTTCTTTATTATAGAGGTAGTCTTCAACTCCATAGTGATTTTTGATTTGTCCAATTCATAGTTACCAAAAGTTGTGGATTCTTTGTCCACTTCTTTTGCCAGCAATGTTGTGACTATTGCAGAGGCCTCATCCACATTTATCTCATATCCTAACGGCCTTAGCCATCTCACTCTAGGAATTGCTACTTGTATATATGTGTGACTAGTGTCAACTAGGAAGCAAACATCATCATAATGTTTCTCCACTAGTGAAACTGGAATCCTTAATCTCTCCTTCATGGATTGTTTGAAATCTTCAAAATAACTAGCCATTACTAACTCAAAGTTATTTCCTAACTGTTTAATGAACTCTCCTATCTATACAACAATTGATCTATTTTTCTTCCATGTAACTTTGCCAAAAGTAGGAAATGTATTTTGCACATAGAAGAAAATACATACCAAAATAGATCCAAATTTGCATTGAGTACTCTTTTTTTTCCTTATTGCTGCTAGGTTTTCAATCAATTGCTGCAACTGTAGCTCAGCAAGATCATAAGTATGATCTTTCTTCACAATCTTGTAGCCCATGTCCATTGCAATGCAAGGTAAACTATTTAATATGCTTGTTTGATAAAAATTATGTGCAATTACCCTCACTGTAAAAGCTATTAGGGGATCTTTGATTATATCAATTGTCATTCCCCTTTTGTTCCACATAGCCCCAGTGTTCTTTTTAATGACTTCCTTTGACTCACTTCTCATAGTCTTTGACCGATCTAGGGTTGGATACCCTATTACCCTATGACTAATTTTCCCTATGATTCTAACTAGCCCATTATCTAACCATACTGAGCTGTCATGTATTCTACTTAAGACAATCCTTATCTATTTATTTTTGAAAACATTCAGAAAATCTAGGACATGAGTTAACCATTTATTCTTGACAATGTTTTATTTTTCCTTCAAAACTCCATTTTCACAAAGTCTTCCATACTCTTCTCTAATTTCCATGTCACCTATACTACTAATCTTATAATTATAACAATTTCTAACATCTTGTATCATTAAGACTCGCAATGTGATGCAGAAGCATCCAGAGGTATAAGGGCAATCCTGTGTCACCCAAAAAAAAAAAGTACTTAGGCTTAGTTTCTATTTCATGTGTTTTCATTTTTGGATACCCATTTGGGTCAAATAAAGGTTCCAACTCTCATAGTTCCACTATTAGTGTTCTAGGATAGAGTATTTGAGCACCTTGAGATACGTGTAAATGCCAATAAAATAGGAGTATGTAATTGAGCCATAATTTTGGTAAACTAGAAGGTGTAAATTGGCCGGATGAATTTAATTGTAATTTAGAGCATTCCAGAAAAAGAATCAGGTCAAAAGGCCCCACGGTTTGAAAGTTATTGCAGTTTTTCAATTTTTGGAGACCTCCTAAGAATGCTTCAAAGTCAGGTTAGGGGCATTAAATGACCTCAAACAAGGCTAAAAAATGGGAGACAAGCAAATCTGGTCCATAGAGCTATAGAGTGCTTTGAGATCTTTCCAAAAATGTAAACAGTTCATCAATCGGAGCTACGGTTCAAAAGTTATGCCTCTCGAAAGTTCGGTTACCATTTTTGGATTCTTCTAATTTTGTGCTGACTTCTAATGTGACTTCTAGAGCCTTCTATTTAGTCGGTGGATGCCAACTAGCACTTTCTAGAATGTATTCCTAATCCTTAACCCTCCAGGGTCTATTTAAGAACATTTTTGGCATTGTAAAAGGCAGTTCAGAGTGGAGTTTGAGAGAAGGTACTCGGAGAAGAATTTATCTCTAGATTCATGCTATTGTAAGCCCACAGGGCATGTTTTGGAGTCTGTTTCTCTATACTAAGTGTACTAGTATATTTTTATAGTTAATAAAATTTTCCCTTTCCTATTGTGTCCATTCTGTGCTTGGGTTGTGTCTCCATCAAGTGGTATCAGAGTTGGTTTTCCTGAGTGTGTAGACAGAGTGCTAACTATGAGGTAGTTTGCACCAGGACTGTGTGGTTGTGGGTTTCAATTAAGAAGATGCCTCCATGAAGAGAGCATGGTGGAAGGGTTAGAGTTATTAATCCTAAGGAGGTTAGAGCCCTCCAAAGGTAGGTACAAGCATTACAGGAGGAGCTCCATAGAGGAACAAATGTTACTACAGGTGACGAAAGTGAGGATGACAATGAAGAAGAAGAAATTGGACCAGAAGGGGAATTTGATGGAGAAGTTCTAAATTAGGCAGACGAAATGCTTTTTAGGGCCATTACTAAGTTTGGGAAAAGACCTACAATTGATGTGGGTGTATTTTCAAGAAATCTGAAACCAGATGAGTTGATCGATTGGATCAATGAACTGGAAGAGTACTTTGAATATGAGGATATCAGGGATCTAGAGAGGGTTAAGTTTGCAAAGGCCAAACTGAAAGGCCATGCCAAAATTTGGTGGCAAGAGGTTCAATTGGAAAGAAATAGAAGAGGAAAGGATAAGATCACAAGGTGGGATCATATGGTGGACAAATTGAAGAAGCAATTCATTCCTATTGATTATGAGCTTGATTTGTTTAAGAAGATGCATGGGTTAAAGCAAGCAAGAAAATCAATCCAGGAATACACGGAGGAGTTTTATTGACTCTTGATTAGAGAAGGGCATGTAGAAGCAAATAAGGAGAAGGTTGCTTGTTATATCAATGGGTTGCAACCTAGCATCTAGAAGGAATTAAGTCTGGTAAGAATGACTAGTGTTGAAGAGGCATTCTAGTTTGCCCTACGAGTTGAAGAGAAGCTAAATAAAAGGTTTGAAGGGAGACAAAGAGGGTGTGGTCAAGGAGGAAGGGGTAGTGGTAGGTCATCTAGAGGCTGAAATGAAATCCAAAAGAAAAATGAAGATGTGGGTACTAGCAGGAACCAGAGGAATGAGGGTTTCAACCGCTTCCATGATCAAGACTTTGGAAATCGGAGAGGAAGAGGTAGAGGATGTGGACAAGGAAGAGAAGGCTTCCATGGTACCTATTTCTATTACAATGAAGAAGATCATCATGCCTTTGAATGCCCTCAATGACAAGGAAGGACAGATAGGAGAGCTGAGGGTCAAGCTAGGGTTGCTCATGTGGATGAGGATGCACAATCATCACATTCAGAGGATGCAGAAAGAGGAGAGACTTTAGTAAATGAAAGGGTCTTACTAAGTGGTGAGATTGAACCTGGACAAAGGAGGAGTTTATTCCATACCAGGTGCAAGTGTGAGGATAAATATTGTGATGTGATCATTGATGGTGGTAGCACTGATAACTTGGTATCAAAGGAGATGGTCTCTATGTTGAAGCTCAAGAGGGAGAAACACCCCCAGCCCTATCAGATTGCTTGGGTGAAGGATGATCATAAGGTCCTGGTAAGTGAACAATGTTTATTGAAATTCAAAATTGGGAGTTACCATAATGAAGTTCTCTGTGATGTTATTCCAATGGATGTTTGCCATATATTGTTGGGTAGACCATGGCAGTTTGATAGGCATGCAGTACATGATGGTCATGCAAACACATACTCTCTAAAAAAGGATGGAGTTCACCACAAAATAAAGCCCATGAAAAAGGAAGGCAAAAATGTATGTAGCAGTGCTAGGATTTGTCTTGTTGATGGAAGGAAGTTTTTAGATGGCATGAAACATCAGCGTATGTGCTATGCTTTGATTCCTAGGAAAGATAAAGAAGGTAGTAGTGAAATACCACTTCAAGTTTCAAATTGACAAGGTGAGTTTTGAGATATCATCTCTGATAATGTTCCAGAAGGATTGCCACTGGTAAGGAAAATCAGTCATCAGATAGATTTAATCCTAGGAGCTAGTTTACCTAACAAGGCTGCTCACAGGATGACTCCTACTGAAATTGAGGAGCTAAATAGATAGGTTTAGGAGCTATTAAGGAAGGGCTTGATTTGGGAGAGCCTGAGTCCATGTGCAGTACCTGCAGTACTGGCACCAAATAAGGATGGAGAGTGGAGGATGTGTATAGACTCTTGAGCTATAAATAGGATAACCATCAAGTATCAATTTCCTTTTCCAAGAATGGATGATCTTATAGACTGCTTGAGTGGCGCTCAGTACTTCACAAAGATAGATCTCAAGAGTGGCTATCATCAGATATAGATATGAGAAGGAGATGAGTGGAAAATAGCCTTCAAGACCAAGGAGGGTCTTTATGAGTGGTTAGTCATGCCCTTTGGATTGACAAATGCCCCAAGCACCTTCATGCGTCTTATGAATGAGGTACTTAAGAAGTTATTGGGAAAATTTGTTATTGTCTATTTGGATGATATTTTAATTTTCAGCAAGACTTTAGAAGAACATTTATTGCATATTCGTAGTGTTCTTGAAAGGTTAAGGGAAAAGAAACTGTTAATTAATTTAAAGAAGTGTATCTTTGCAAAAAAGGAGTTAGTCTACTTGGGGTTTGTTATATCACCTAAAGGTCTCAAAATGGATCCAGAGAAGGTAAAAGCCATCTTGGAATGGCCTACTCCAAGGTTTGCTACTAAGATAAGATCATTTCATGGTCTGGTTAGTTTTTACAGGAAGTTCATTAAGAATTTCAGTGGCATATGTGCATCCCTGACTGACACAATAAGAGGGGATAGAAAAGAGTTCAAATGGACTACGGCAGTTGCGAGAAGTTTTGAATTGCTGAAGAAGAAGGTGACAGAACAACCTATGTTGGCACTTCCAAATTTTAGAAAGGTGTTCCAGGTGGATTGTGATGCTAGTGGCAGTGCTATTGGGGTTGTATTAAGCTAAGAAGGTAAGCCTATTGCATATTTTAGTGAAAAGTTGAATGATGCGAAAAAGAAGTATTATGTTTATGATCAAGAGTTCTATGCAATAATTCAGGCCTTAAAGAAATGGCAGCATTATTTATTGTGTTGCATAAAAATGTAACTAAAGAAATAACACTAAGCAACTAATGTGCATTCCTACATTATCATGCAAAACCTCAAAATATGAAAGAAGACATGTAAATGAACAACATGAAACAAACAAGAGTATTAATGACATCAAAGTAGCACTATGCAAACCTCATGAAACCATCAAGTGGAGATGATTTCATCACTCATGGGATGTGGTTGCTCACAAATCCAGCAGCATAACAATGAGGTAGATAGTTCTTTTTTTGGAAATGAGGAGAGGGATCTCCTTTTATAGGAAAATGGATGGCTAAGATTGAATGCAAGATGGAGGGCTAGGATCTCTTAGGATAGATGAGGTGTCCATGAGGTGGAAGCCAAGTAGACTCCATGTGGATTAGGGTTTTGACCATGCAAAGGGGGAAAGATGCTCACACATGTGTGACCAACCTTTGATGTGGCATGTCTATGACAGGTGTAAGAGGGTTGGAGGCTCAAGGTTTCTCACACATGTGTGAGACACCTTTGAAAGTGACATGTCTATGACAGGTGTAAGAGGTGTGGAAGATCATGTTTCCTCACACATGTGTGAGACACATTGATTCACATGTGAAGGAGGACAAGGTTGTAAGAGTCACATGTCACATGTGACTAGGGTTTGCTAATCCTTTGATTAGGATTGTGCAAATAATTAGGGATGTAATGAGATGGGGAAACTAGGATTAATGAATGGGAAAGTGGATTGACCTAGGTTAGAAGGATGGGTTAGGTTAGGGAAGTGAGGTTAGGTGAGGGTTAAAAATAGGAGCCATGTGCTCAAATAGGATTAAATGTAATATTTAATTCCTAGTGGGATTTAGGCAAGGATTAATTAAGTAAAAAAAGTACTTAATTAAAGGGGATGGGTTAGGATTTAAATAAACCTTAGTTTATTTAAATCAAGGTAAGGAAAACATAATTAAATAAATGTAAAATTTATTTAATTAAGGTAGGGGAATTAAATAAATAATGAATATTTATTTAATTGGCTAGGAACGGGTTTTGGACAAATTTTGGTGTCTACATTTTTCCCCTCTTTGATATAGCATTAGTAATGTTATATCAAAGAAGAATAAAATATAGTGGCTAGGAGGATAAGACTAGTAGCATGATGCTCCAGTCATGAAAGGATGAGGAAGGATGACGAGGGTGGAAGGGTATGCCCCCTCGAGAGGACATGCGGGTTAGAAGAACATAGATGTTCTCTCGAAATGGAAAGGAAGAGGATGGAAGGGAGTTATGCTGCAATGGTGTGAACAACCTAAGTTGGATATTGTACTCAACATTATGCACCAAGGTATGAGGAACCAAGATGAAAATGTGTAAAGTACATGAAAAATGGGGTCTAATACAACCATATGCCTTATGAAACCATGATATGGAAGACCATGATTCCTGGGACAATAGGATGCAAAGACCATGATAAATGCAAGAAATGCTAATGCATACAACTAGTCAAGCAATCATGCACAAGAAACCAAAAGCAAACCAACATTTTGCCCCTAGTCAAGCTAAAAACCCATGAATGGACTGATTGATGATGATTAATTAAGGATGGCAAACTAATGCTAAACATAATGCACATCCAAGGATTGGAAAGGATTCATCCCATGATAATGATGTTTGAATATAAGAAATGGATTATGAGCTGATCAGGTCAAATTGATGAATTGATTAAAGATTGATGTACAAGATTAGATTGATTGGATTAGTATTGATTGCACAAATGATTTGTTGTTTTTGATTTTTTGATTTTATGCTTTTTATGGTGGATAGAAGAATGAATGTGGATGAGATTGGAAGAATAGATGTTGATAGGATGAAAAATGATGAGAGTAGAATTGATTTGATGTGAAAGAATTAGAAGAATTGAAAATTTATTGAAAAATGAAGTTGATTGAAGTGAGTTGGAAGAATTAGATTGAATGTGATATGAACAAATAGAATGGATAGAAATGGATTCATTAGAGGAATGTGTTAGAGAATGGATAAAATGAATGTATTGAATGAATGTGAGATAGAATGAATAGAATGGAACCAATGACAAGGGAGGGTCAAGGTATGGTAACTGGAGGAAAAGCAACGTGATGTTGGTGGATGCAAGGAATAGTGAAAGGATATAAGGGGCCAAATGATATGGTGGCAAAAAAAATGTAAGGCCAAGGATCATGTTTCAAAGGAGTCCAAATGCCCCATACCAAGGATATGAAAATGGAGGGAAATATGGTGGGAAAGGAGGCATGAAAACGGAAGGAGATATGGTGGGAAAGGAGGCATGAAAATGGGAAAATAGCGCGAAGGCTTAGCATATGGAGGAAGAGAAGGCATGTCTTCTTCCAAAGCATGTATGAACGTTTTAGTATTGTGCCTCTAGTATGGATCACGAGCATGGGGATGAAAGCGACTGAATAAGGGATATGGGAGGGAGGGTATGAAAAAGGGATGGGTAATGACATGAAGGATATGGATGAAATGTGGAATATGAAGGGGATGAAATGGTAGGGATAACCAAGATCAAGGACATATGAAAAATGGATGGAAGGTATGTAGGAGTATGGATGGAAAATGGATAAAATGAAGATGATAGGGAGTATGGAATGCAAGAGATGGATGGTATGTCAAGATCAAATGTATGGAAGGATTATGGATGTATATAGGATAATGTGTGGATACTGTGCAAGGGATATGGAAAGTGTATATGGATGGATGAAAGGAAAGTAAAAGTCAAGGATCAAAGATGGCAAAGGATAAGGAATGGTAAATGGAAGGATGGAAGAGATGCATGGAAGTTTGGTATGGTTGGAGCTTGCCCCCAGTGTAGAGTGCAAGTGGAAGAGGAAAAGTGAATGTATGAATGAGCGAAAGTGGAAGACATGATAGGAAAATGGAGGGAGGACTCAAGCATCTATTTTCATGGATGGTATCCCTTGATATCTTTTCCTTTTCTTTTTTAGTTTCAAGGAATTTGTATTATGTTCTCATAGATGTTGATAGGGTAGTGAATGGAGGAAAATGGCTTATGAAAAAGGTTGGATTAAGGGGGTGGAGTGGGAGGGAGGAAGACATGGTTGATGAATGTTAGGTTGGAAGACATGTGAAGGAAGCAGAAAGATCGTCATCGACACACACCTTGAAGAGTGATGGAAAGGAGGAAATTGTGGAGGATAGGTAGGAGAAAGTTTGAATTTTGGGATATAGGGACCCAAAATAGATGAAGGAGATGATGGGTTTGGGATGGTGGGTTTGGGTATATAAGGTCCCAAAATGGATGTTGAAGCCTATGGATTAGTAGAATTAGATTCCATTTTGAATCTTTCTTTGAGATTAATTGCTACATTAAGTAGCTTTGGTATCCACAAAAATTTTGCATTTTTTATTTTCAGCCTTTGTGGCCTTTTGATTTTTCTTTGGATCACATTTTTCATTTCTTGGACATGTCTTTTAGAGGGGACATGTTGATCCTTTGATTTTTGTGGATTTTTGACTTTATGCTCATTTTTTTTGGCATTCAATGTGCTTCCATTGGCCATGGTAGGGGTGCATGAAGGTAAATGAGATGGAGAGCGTATGGATGGTGAACATTGTAAGGAAGTCAAGGATGTGTGCCTTTGTTGATCTTTAGTAGGGGCATGAGTGAATGAAGTGGAAGACATGGATATGGTGGATGAATGTATGTAAGGACCTAAAATGGAAGGAAGGGATGAATGGTTTGGCAGTGGAACATAAGGACCTAGAATGGATGGAATAAAAGGACCTAGAATGGACTTGGAAGATGAATGATGGGAAGCTTTAGGTTTGGAAGGAGGAATTTTGGAAGGTGTACCAACATCTTGAGCGATGTGTTCTTCAATGGGATACTTATGATTTTCCACACAAGATGTGAGTCCATGTAGATGGGGTTCATAAGTGGATTGGATAGGCATGAGAGGATAATGTGGAGGATTATGAGGGCTAATGGTATCTTGAGATGGGAGGGAATCATGAAAAGAAAATGAAGGGGTGCTTTGATCTTGACTTGAAAGAGGATCATGTGGTAGAATGCATGGATCATGAGATGGAATAGGATCATGAGATGGTGGGATTTGATCTTGACATGGAGGATTATTAGTGGATGGAGTGGAAGGAACTTTTGTAGGAAGTGGAGGATCTATGGAGGCTAACTCATGAGATGGAGTGGAATCGGTAAGGTGTATGGTATATGGAATGTCTTGATCTTGATTAAGAAGGGGATCATGAGATGGACTAGGAGGGGTAAATGGATCTTGAGGGATAGGGGAACAAGGGGATCGAGAAATGCTCGTATCTAGAGGAGAAGGGGCATCTATAACGTCATGCTTTGGAGGAAGGTCTTGAGATGGCACTAGGGGTATGACTGTGGGTGATTGGCTCTCTTCATTTTGTATTTTACACTTAGCCAAGAACGATGAAAAATACTCCTTATGAGGTGGGGAGGATGTGGATTTTGGAGGATTAGGATTGCGAAGGGAATTGCATGGAGGTGTAACTATGGGTAGGGGATTACATGGAGGTTTGGGTTTGGATGGGACATGAGGACTATGATCTTTGAAACATGGAGGAAGAGGACACATGGCATGAAAGGTGGCCTCTTTTTGTTGACTTACTAATAGATAATGATTTAATTGTTCCATTTCCATGGCAAGGGCATTTGTGTTTGAGAAAGTGTGTGGGCTATGAATGGAATCATATATAGTTGAAGGATAGTGAGGTGGATTTCCCTTGTCAAAGGTAGAAGAATAATGAACATGAGATGGATGAGAGTTGGGTATGAAATGTTGAGGATGAATTTGATATGTTGGTTGAACGGGAGGTATAACTCCATATTGTCTTTGAAGATTGTCAACCATTTGATTAAGAAAATTCAAATCCATAGATGCTAGAAGAAGAGTGATGAAAGATTTGATGATGAAGGAAATATGAACTTGGGACTAGGAGTGAATGTTGGACTTTGACTTTATTCAAATTGGATTTGATATTGATATTGATTTGATTGAATTTGATATTGATTTGATTTGATTTTGATTTGATTGGATATGATATGGATAATGGTTTGATTTGATTTGATAAAAACCCTATGATATGGCAAACAAGTGAATGTGGTATTAGAATTAAAGTCCAATGTTAGTGATAATGCTCCTATGACCAAAGTAGAAGATGTGATGCAAAGTTGAATTAGAAGAAGACGAATGAAATTAGGAAGATGGATTATGAAGGAATATGTAAATGAATTGAATTAGAAATTGATTAGGAATGAATGAATTTGACAAGGGATTGGATTAGAAGAATGATGATGTGGAGGAGTGAATTATGAATGCATAATGAGATTGGTGGAGGAAATTGGATTTGGAAGATGATGAAGCATGAGTAGGATCAGGATTAGGAAGTAGATTGATTGACGAGGAAGTGATGTGGACAAATGGAGATGATTAAGACATCAAGGGATGATTTAAATGATGAAGATGAGATGTATGAGTGTGATGACTTTTATGGAAAGAAGATGTGATGTGGAAGTGATGTGGATAGCTTGACTAAGGGGATTTGAACCAAGACTTGTTTTTGTTGTTTTTGAAATTGTTTTTGATTTTTTTTGGATTTTTGAAGTTTTATGATTTTTTGGATTTTTATGTTTTATGATTTTTTTGGGTTTTGAGGTTTAAGATGCAAAATATATATAATGAAATATGTACAAGGAAAGTGTGTTTCAAACACTCAAGAACGTCGAACACACCAACAAATCTATAAAGTTTTGACTAGGATTTACAAGGATCAACTAGAGGGCATCCTCGATATATGCAAGGTATGTGAGGCCCAAATCTGTAGATGAAAGAAAATACTGCCACACAGTCGAGGGGAGACAGTAATCCAAATCTCCTCCTTCACTTCCCAAAGGTATAAAGTTCTTTGGGGCTTAGCCAAGAGTGACAATATTTTGCTTCCAAGAGAGGTGTCTTTCGATTCACCTCCCAATTTTTATACTCTGCCAGAACGCTGGAGTTGAGGTCATCCCAAGGGGTGATGAAATCCCCAAGCAAGCCTCCTAAAAAAGAAAAACAAGACCACTTATTTCTTGTGCACCCAAGATCACCCAAAGGTGTGAGGGGAGAGAATACGTAAGTGGCCCTGGGGTCAAAAAGACACGCATTCGTTCCCAATGAAACTTTAGGTTTTGTAATCTACTTGAAGACACACATGTTTAAAGCATACAATGTTCTTTCCAATTTGAAATAGCACCAACGTAAATGAAAATGCAAATTTTTCAACAAGAAAGTAAATCAAGCATGTGCGTAAGAAAAATTGTTGAAAATGAAATCAATTTCCCTTAAGGCATTCAAGATTGTGTGAGTTCATTTTAAGCACCAATTTGAAATATTTGTTAGCCTAAGCATACATGTCCATTCCCTTAAAGCATTCAAAATTGAATTTGATTGTTTTAGCGTTTAACCATGCATTCAAAGACGAATGTTTATCATACAAGTTCATTCTCAAAAATAAATTTGAAGCAAAACTTGCAAGCAAGATGGTTAGTGACAAAATATCCCTGCAAAAAACACAAGTTAATACAACAAAAATGTAGGAAAAACATGAAACAACCTTGCAATGAAAAGGTTAGCACAAAGTTTTGCTTTTGACAGGAAAAACAGAGATCTAAACTGTATCAAAATTTCATGAAACCAACACCATGATGACAAGCTCAGAATCAGCTTTTCGGCAATATTTTATTTTTTGAAAATGGAGCTCGTATGCTCAAGTTATGAGCAAAAATGTGAAGGCTGCTCCTTATGGTCTAAAAGGGCATGTGGACTGCTGATGTAGTGCTGATGTCAGTGACCTGTGAGGTTAAATTTGACGGTTAGGTGCATGTCAAGCAAAAAAAAATTTGTTTTTTCGCGAAAATAAATTTAAAAAAAAAAAATTTGAAAGAGTTAATTGAAAAGATTAATGTTTTTTTTTTTAAAAAAAATTAAACATATAATATTAAAAATGTTCATAAAAAGAAAAAAGGTTTATTATGTATTTAGCGGGCGGAGCAGGTTGCAAGCGGGAGAGGCGGGAATAGATGGCGAGGGTTTTAGCAGGGGATTTTGGTGTTGGATGCAGTGGTGTGAGGGTTTGCCGGAAGCGGTGATGTGCGGTGGCGTTTGCAGGGTGGAGCGACCGAGAATAATGCCGCTTGTGGAAGGGTTTGTAGGCTGTTGGGGCCGTAGTAGGGCTATTGAAAGGAGTGGCAGGTGACAGTGTTGTAGGGGCAGTAGAGGAGCTAAGACTGCACGAGGGTTTGGGTCACGGAGAGGTGAGGGTAGCCAAGCTGCGGCAGAGAGGAAGCCGCAAGAGCATGCAGGGATAGCGGCGAGAGACCCTGTGAGTAGCAGGAATGCAGGGGAGCAAGAGTTATGCATGCCGTAGGCAACAGGGAGGAGAGGCATGGAGTGGAGTTTTCAAGCGGCGTCGCGTGTTTCTAGTGGCGGAGCAGGCAGAGGGGGCTGCAGTGACAGCAGCAGAGCTGTGGGGAGGTGTTGAGCGGGAGGGAAGAGGGAGCAAAGGAGGTGGTTGGCGGTTGCAGTTGCGGATAGCGGGGAGAGACCGCAGGGAGTGGTGACCCAACAGAGGCGTGGCCGCAGGAGGTAGACACGAGGTTTTGCAGAGCGAGCAGAGGAAAGAAGTGTCGTGGGGTAGGAACAGGCACGGGGAAGTGGAGGTCGCGGAAGAAGCAGAGGTAGTTGTGGGGCTGTTCAGCGTAGGTGGAGCGTGGTGGAGGCGCATTTGAATCGCAAGCGAGCAGAGCAACTGGGGATGGGAGCTAAGTGGAGGCAAACTCAGGTGGCGGCACAGAGGCCCGCAAGGCAGGGAACCACCGAAGAAGACCAGGGGGAGTGCGGAGGATGCGAGGGGTGGGGGACCGCGGCCGCGGGTTGCACCGCTCGCGGGCGCCGCCCAGGTGGTGCCGCGGCGGTGGCTTGCAGTCATAAACAAAAATGGAGTTAATTTTTTTCTTTTTTGTTTAATTTGTTTAATTTATTTTTTATTTAAGTTTTGATTTATTTAAAAAAAAAATTTAAAATGCTTCCAAATAACCTTATATATATAAATGTTAAACCACTATTTTATTTTTTAAACAATTTATTTATATAAAGAGCAAAGCATAAACAAAGGGCTTTTTTTTTTTTTTTTTTAATTTTGATTTTTTATTTTTTAATTAAACTAACCCCTTTTAAATTTTTTTTTTTTTAAATCTATATATGTAAAAAGCAAAGCGTTAATAAAATAAAAACAACCCCCTCTTCCTTTTTTTTTTTTTTAAACCTATTTATCTATGAATAAAGGAGTAATTTTATTTTTCTTTCAAAAATTTTCCTAATAATGAATATTTAATGCATATGTACTCTAGAACTTGAAAATAAAGTCATAAGCAAAATATAAAGTGTTTTATGTCAAAAAAACTTCCCTTAGGTCCTCCAAATGCAATGATGAGCTTTATGGCTTGATTAGAGGCTCTTCATGAAACTTAATTTCCAAATGCAAGCCTTCAACCTATGATCTTGAAAACTCACAAAACACTCAAAAACACATTAGGTGGTTAGTTCGAACCCGTGAAGTGGGTCCCACCGGGCGTGCCAAAATGTGTTGCATAAAAATGTAGCTAAGGAAATAACACTAAGCAACTAATGCACATTCCTACATTATCATGCAAAACCTCAAAATGTGAAAGAAGACATGTAAATGAACAACATGAAACAAACAAGAGTATTAATGACATCAAAGTAGCACTATGCAAACCTCATGAAACCATCAAGTGGAGATGATTTCATCACTCATGGGATGTGGTTGCTCACAAATCTAGGAGCATAACAATGAGGTAGATAGTGCTTTTTTTAGAAATGAGGAGAGGGATCTCCTTTTATAGAAAAATGGATGGCTAAGATTGAATGCAAGATGGAGGGCTAGGATCTCTTAGGATAGATGAGGTGTCCATGAGGTGGAGGCCAAGTACACTCCATGTGGATTAGGGTTTTGACCATGCAAAGGGGGAAAGATGCTCACACATGTGTGAGCAACCTTTGATGTGACATGTCTATGACAGGTGTAATAGGGTTGGAGGCTCAAGGTTTCTCACACATGTGTGAGACACCTTTGAAAGTGACATATCTATGACAGGTGTAAGAGGTGTGGAAGATCATGTTTCCTCACACATGTGTGAGACACATTGATTCACGTGTGAAGGGGGACAAGGTTGTAAGAGTCACATGTCACATGTGACTAGGGTTTGCTAATCCTTTGATTAGGATTGTGCAAATGATTAGGGATGTAATGAGATGAGGAAACTAGGATTAATTAATGAGAAAGTGGATTGACCTAGGTTAGAAGGATGGGTTAGGTTAGGGAAGTGAGGTTAGGTGAGGGTTAAAAATAGGAGCCATGTGCTCAAATAGGATTAAATGTAATATTTAATTCCTAGTGGGATTTAGGCAAGGATTAGTTAAGTAAACAAAGTACTTAATTAAAGGGGATGGGTTAGGATTTAAATAAACCTTAGTATATTTAAATCAAGGTAAGGAAAACACAATTAAATAAATGTAAAATTTATTTCATTAAGGTAGGGGAATTAAATAAATAATGAATATTTATTTAATTGGCTAGGAACGGGTTTTGGACAAATTTTGGTGTCCAAATTTATTGCCGAAGGAATTTGTTTTGTATACTAATCATCAGGTGTTACAGTACCTAAATAGCCAAAGTAAATTGAATCAGAGGCATATGAAGTGGGTAGAGTTCTTGCAGAGCTATACATTTGTGTTGAAGCATAGAAGTGGAAAATCTAACAGGGTTGCAAATGCACTAAGTAGGAGACAGTTGTTGCTTACAGTAATGCAGGTTGAAGTAGTTGGCTTTGATGAACTCAATAATCTGTACCCTAAGGATGATGATTTTGTTGAAGCATGGAAAGCTTGTAAAGAGCCTATTGCTGTAGACAGAACTAAGTGGTTAGACTATCTGATTTAGGATGGTATGTTATTCAAGGGCAGTCAATTATGCATTCCAAGGAGTCCCATGAGGGAAAATTTGATTAAGGAGAAACACAGTGGAGGGATGGCAGGACATTTTGGTCGAGATAAGACCATTGCCATTCTTAGATAACTTTATTTTTGGCCTCAAATTTCACAGGATGTGAAGAAGTTTGTACAGAGTTGTCAAATTTGTCAAGCGACCAAGGGATTTAGTCACAATACTGGACTATATTAGCCATTGCCTATTCCATCAAAGCCATGGGAGGACATAAGTATGGATTTTGTTCTTGGATTTCCGAGGACACAAAGGGGTAATGACTTAGTATTTGTGGTGGTTGATAGGTTCTCCAAAATGGTACATTTCATTTCATGCCACAAAACTCATGATGTTGTCAATATTGTAGACTTGTTTTTCAAAGAGGTGGTAAGACTACATGGTCTCCCAAGGAGTATAGTTTCTGACAAAGATACTAAATTTGTGGGGTATTTCTAGAGAACATTGTGGAAGAAGTTGAGAACAGACTTAAAATTTAGTTCCACACATCACCCACAGACTGACAACCAAACAGAAGTGGTAAACAGAAGTCTGGGCAATTTGCTGAGATGTTTAGTTGGGGATAAGCCCAAGGGGTGTGATTTGATTCTACCACAAGAAAAGTTTTCTTACAATAACTCTATAAATAGGAGTACTGGTAGATCACCATTCCAAATTATTTATGGAAGTTGCCCAAGGACTACACCAGAATTGAGAAAGATAGAGCAAGGGGAGAGGACAAGTGTTGATGCTGAAAAATTTGTTGAACATATCAAGCATCTACATGAGGAGGTTCAAGCACACATTACCAAGATGAATCAAGAGTATAAAACTGGGGCTGATCAAAGGAGAAGACATAAGGAATTCCAAGTAGGGGATCTAGTCATGGTACACCTATGAAAAGAAAGATTTCCAGTTGGTACTTACAACAAGCTGAAAATGAACAAATTTGGCCCTTGTAAAATTTTGAAGAAACATGACTCAGGAAATGCATATGAAGTGGAGTTGCTAGATAGAATTCACATTTCTCCTATTTTCAACATTGCAAACTTAACAGAGTATCATGATGATGGTGCATAAGAGGAGCCGATGTTAGAGCCATGTCTGATTCCTGCTTCTAAGAAGGAGGAGATAGAAGACATTCTAGATCATCATATGGACAAGAGTACCAGAAATAAGCAGTATGAAGAGTATCTAGTCAAGTGGAAAGGACGGCCGATAGAGGACTCAACTTGGATATCAGCAGCTGAGGTTTCCCATTTGGGATTTCCTCTACCATTCATAAAGTGACAGGGTCACTTTTCAATCTACCCTGGGTGTCTAATGCAGGAGCATCCAGAGGTATAAGGGTAATCCTGTGTCACCCAAAAAAAAATGTACTTAGACTTAGTTTCTGTTTCATGTGTTTTCATTTTTGGATACCCATTTGGGTGAAATAAAGGTTCCAACTCTCACAGTTCCACTATCAATGTTCTAGGATAGAGTATTTGAGCACCTTGGGATACGTGTAAATGCCAAAAATAGGAATATGTAATTGAGCCATAATTTTGGTAAACTAGAAGGTGTAAATTGGCCGAATGAATGTAATTGTAATTTAGAGCATTCCAAAAAAAGAATCAGGTCAAAAGGCCCCACGGTTTGAAAGTTATTGCAGTTTTTCAATTTTTGCAGACCTCCTAAGAATGCTTCAAAGTTAGGTTAGGGGCATTAAATGCCTTGAATAGGGCAAAAAAATGGGGGATGAGAAAAGCTGGTCCACAGGGCTATAGAGCACTTTGAGAGCTTTTTGGAAATGTAAAAGGTTCGTCAATCGGAGCTACGGTTCAAAAGTTATGCCTCCCAAAAGTTTAGTTACCCATTTCTGGATTCTTCTAATTTTGTACCAACTTCTATTGTGACTTCTAGAGCCTTCTATTTGGTCGGTGGATGCCAACTAGCACTTTCTAGAATGTATTCCTAATCCTTAACCCTTCGGGGTCTATTTAAGAACATTTTTGGCATTGTAAAAAATAGTTCAGAATGGAGTTTGAGAGAAGGTACTCGGAGAAGAATTTATTTCCAAATTCATGCTATTGTAAGCCCATAGCGCATGTTTTGGAGTCTGTTTCTCTACACTAAGTGTACTAGCATATTTTTATAGTTAATAAAATTTTCCCTTTCCTATTGTGTCCATTTTGTGCTTTGGTTGTGTCTCCATCACAATGGTATCATAGGCAATGCACTAGAGGGATCCTGTTTATATGCTATGTCTGGAATAGCCTTGAAAATAGGTTTTTTAATCTCATTAATAATTAACTAAACATTTAAAACCTCTTTTCCCTCTACACCTTTCACTTTGCAAGAACTAGATGCCATCACATAAATCTAGGGTTTGCAAAATTGAAACTGCGTAGCTTAGCACATGATGAACACCTTATGAATCTTGATGAAATAGTGTTATATGCCCATTCAAATCTTTTGCAAACACTTTAGATTGTATTCTCTAGATTTCCTTTAGCTCTTCACTTTCTTTCCTCAAATTCAAATGATGTTAAATGAGAAGAAATTGATCAAATAGCCCTTAAAATAATACAATTAATGCTAAGTGCTTACATATTTGTCAGCTTGGCATCAACTAATTTCTAGCTCATTCAGCATCAACATGTCTTTCCATTCACTCAAAAACCATTATGAGCTTGGTATCAACTAGCAATTCACTTGGCAGCCATAGGAAACTTTTTATGCTTAGCAGTAACATGAAAAATTAACAAAACTTAAAGATTTTTCTTTAGTTTCTAATAACATGTTGCATCTTCATTCATGCATATGTAATATTTTCAAAACTAAATCCTTTGGAACTAATGTATGATATCTCTTTTGAATATCATTCCCACATACCTCTTGATTGCTTAATTTGATGAAGTGTGATCACTTGATCCATTAGGTGAAATGATCTCATCTACACTTGATGAGTTGCATTCCTCCTTTCTCCTCATGTCTTGTTCATCTCATCTTTGACAATTTCAATATATGCCTTGCCTTTGTTAAACTCACAACTTGGTGCCTTTGACCTTGTTGGACAATATTGGCTAATGTGACCAGTCTTCAAATAGCTAAAACATGTGGTATAACTCAACTACCTTTTTTAGTCACTCTTGATGTGTGTTCTAATACAATTTTTAGGAACATTTTCATTTTCTTGACACTAGTGACAACTATACCTTGTCTTATAATCCTAGTTATAAGAGATTTCATTGTTCTTTACCTTTGTTTTCTTGATTGATAACCACATTAGTTTGGATTTGCACTCAAAAGCTTTATGTCCATACTTCTAATAGTTATAACAGTAACCTTCAAATATTTGAATGTGTGTGGTCTTGGTTTTGCATTCATGTGGCTGATGACCTTGTTTGTTGCACTTATGGAAGTGACCCATTCTTTTTTGCTTAAGAGTTTGATTTTAAGTCTTGTTCTTGCACATATTGACAATATGTCCTTTCTTACCACAATTATGACAAGTAGTTTTTGAGTTCTTACCTTTGTTATTTCTTTCTTCAACACTTTTGGATGATTCTCCTTCTTCAGTACTTGTGTATCCCAATCTAGATGTATCATTGTTAGATCTAGGAGACCTCATCAATTGTTCAAAGTACTTGATAGCTTCATTTGGTTTGTTGAAACTTTTAGCAAACTCCTTTTCCCTTTTTAGGTCATTTCTCAACTATTCATTATATAACTTGATTGTGGTTATTTGGATATCCTTAGCATTTTGTTCATGATTTGCATTCATCATTTGACCCAAAGTTTCCAATTACATATTGGCAATCCTAGTTAGCTCTAATTATTTCTCCTCCAATCTGCTAGTCGAAACTCTTTTGTTGTCTTCAATCTTGGCTTTGTCTTCCATAGCTTTCTTTTTTTGTTCAATCACTTCACCTAGTAATATGTCTTGTGATTCTTGCTCTATCTTAAGATTTCTGATCTCTTTAGCTAGGGTTCTATTCTTTTCCATTAGATCTGCAACTACTAGATCATATTCATTGTAATCTCCATTGGCAAATAGCTTAGCAGTGTCCATCTCTTGGTATTTTGTGTCATTCTTCTCAACAAAAATTCTCTTCCTTCTCTTAAATGATTTCTTTAGATATTCTCGTGCTTAATTCAACTAATGTAGAATGAGATGTATTTCAATCTCCTAGTTCTCAATAATCTTTCCCAACTTATAGACTTCCATTCCCAAGATCTTTCCTCAAAGTTGTAAAGCTTCACTTTCAAAAAATTAAGCTTTGATACCAATTGTTGGAATTATAATAGGAAAGGTAAACTTATGGGAGGGGGGTGAATCAATGCTTTAAGCTTTGACCCATAAAAATATTCACCACACATCCATCTCACACATTCAATAAGTAAACTAAATACCATGTAAAGCATGTACATCTAAAACATGTAAACAAGTAAGCATTCACACATATATGACACCAGATATGATTACCCAGAAACCCTCCAATGAGAAGGTAAAATTGGGGCAGGGATGACACCCACAAATCTTCACTATTGTAGTAATAAAGTGTATCCAATGGAGGTTACAATGTTTGATCATGAACCATGATCTGCTCTGTGAAAGGTCTACCCTATTAAAGGCTTCAAAGATTATTAGGTCTCACCTTATTAGAGGATTTCAACACCTTATTAGAAGTGTGCTTGGTTAAAGGACTTCAACTCACAATTAAGTAAGAACCTTATTAGAGGATTTCAATACAACCTATTAGGACTACTATGTTAAGAGATTTAACTGATTCACCTATTAGAATGTCTTAGCATTGATAGCACTCTTATGCTTGATGATAGATCACCTCTATCTTGTTATGTACTTGATCCTTCTTGATAAGATGTCTATTTTTTGTTCATTGCTTCCTTCCTCTATTCTCCTTTAACTGATTCTTGGTCTGTGCATACAAAACTCTCCTTGATCATTCATTCATTCCCTTTCTCTCTCTATTAAAATTTAAGGTTTGTCCTCCTTAAGAATACCTAGATGACATGGGGTTAGGTATGAATCAACAGCTATGATTCATCCATATTTCCACTTAAAACCTTACCTTTACCTTATTGGGTGCATGTAATGCATAGGGATTCTAACTTAAGATTTGTCCTTATCACTAAAATATCATAATTCAATCTTTAAGTCAGCTCAAAAATGGTTTACATAGTAGTTTGTGCCAATACAAACAACTATGACAAAACTATGTTACTTAGTATATGAAGTCCCTGGTGCTTGGCATCAACTAACTTCAATGTTGTCACTTGGCATCTAAATGACTTGGCATGCACTACTCGCTTGACATCTGAATCACTAGTAATATGCTATCTACTCAGCACTTGAGTGACTTGATACTCACTATTTACTCATCATGCTCTGATCTTATATGTTGTGCTCAGCATATGTTACTTGTTCGGCATAAACTAAATAAATGACTTAAGTGTATAGACACTCACTAGTCAAAACCATTCTAAGATGAACACCAAAAATTCTTCCAAATTCTTCCAAGTGTCAAAACTTGATTTCCAACATCTGGATTTTCTTCCCCTTTATACCAAAATGATGTCTAGATGTTTTATTTTGAACTTCTCTATTATCTCTATCACTTCATTTTCCCTTGATAAATCTAATGATCATACTTATTCTTAACTACTTCTCAATAGTTGCTTACTTCTATTCTTGTATTTGCAAAATCCTCAAGCTTGGTGTCTAGTTCCAACAATGCTTCTTCAGTTATAAAATCTTGTCATATATCATCTTCTATCGAAGCATTTTTTTAAGTATCTCTAAATTGGTGAACCATTGTTTGCACTGAGGAAAGCTTGGTCTTTGACTCATCTTCAAAAACCTCGGGGCTAGTAGCATTATAGTACTTACCCACTTCCAATAATTGCTCTTGAGCATTATTCTTAATTTTTTGAATACCTTCATGCACTACAACATTTAGGGTCAGATTGCAACAGCAATTTAATTTGTGGTTATTCTCATTTTTTTTTTGGAATTTTCCCTGATGTCATCATCACAAAACCAATGTCAGCATCATAATTTTGAAACCCGTGTGAGTATAAAAAAAGGATGTAAATCATTCCCCATTTTTTTTATTTTGTGGAGAGCTACATACAAAAGAGGGTGGAGAGCTCCAAACAAGTGTCAAGATCTCTAAACATCGATGTGCCCTTGTGATTGGTGCACTTCGTTGCTATGATCTCTACATTTCATTAATATGCCCTTGCTCTATGATTCTGTTGTTGTGCCCTTGTGATCTCTACAATTTCTTGTTGTGCTCTTGCTCTGTGATCTCATTGTTGTGCCCTTGCTCTACAATTTTGTTGTCATGTCCTTCCCTTGTGATCTTCATGCCCTTGCTTTGTGATTTTGTTGTCGTGTCCTAGCTCTACAATTTTCTTCAAGGGCTATGTAAATGTTTGTGTCTTTTCCTTCTAAATAAGTATCCCTTTATATTTCCTTCTAAACATGTATATTTAGAGGTTTTTTTATGGTTCTTATTACATCTTAGCACAACAACAAAATTGATCCAACTACATACATATTCCAAAATCCAAATAATAAAAACAATAAAACTCACTCAACTAGTGCTAGGTGACTTACCTCGAGATCCTCCACAAAGATAATGTAGACTAAGAAAAATAGGTAGAGTTTGCAAGAAATTTTACAAAAACATATCATAGTAGATATTTTTAGAAAGAAACTAACCATAACCTTGTTAAATGGGTCTAGTTGATGATTAGCTGAGTTAATTACAAATTCCAATAGAACTATTGTCAAATTAGGTATAATAAAATGAACAAACAATTGTTCCCAATTAGTAGGATCAAATACAATTTTCTAAGGTGATAAAATTGCATATGCAAGGAATTGAAGAATAACTTCAGTGAAGAGTTGAGTGTAAGGAGTTGTTTCTAGCAGTTGTTTCTGCCATGGAGTCCCTTTCTAAACCCACTCCTTCTCCTTCTCTTTCTAAATCCACTCCTTATCCTTTGCTCTCGTGCCTTAAATTTTGATTATCCAACTTATGAATATCTACCTCTACCTTATCTAATATCAACTTCACATTGTGTTGTAACTTTGGCATAGGTGTTTGATAATCGATAGCTTTCATTTCAGCATTATTGTTTCTATGTATGTATGTATATATGTATGTATGTATATATGTATGTATGTATATATATGTATGTATGTAGATATGTATGTATATATGTATGTATGTATGTAGATATATATATATGTGTGTGTGTGTGTGTGTGTGTATATGTATATATATGTATGTATCTATGTATATGTATGTATATATATACATACATATACATATGTAGATGAATATGTATATATATGTGTCTATGCATGTATGTATGTATATATATAGAGATATCTTGTGGATTGTGGATTGTGGATTATAAACAAAAAAGAAAAGAAAACATAAAATTAATCATTCCCCACTTGTTTTGATTGATTGTGGAGAGTTGCATGTGAAAGAGGGTGGAGAGCTCTCAACATTGGTGGAAATCAACGGAGATCATGATTTTTCTTTTGTTCCCATGTGATCACTAAATTTCATTGTCATGTCATGCCCTTGTGATCTCTGTACCCTTGCTCTGCTATTTTCTTCAAGGGGAGAAGAGGTACCTATGTAAATATTCTTTTTTTTTTCTTCTAAACATGTATCTCTTGTTCATATATAATAGCTTTGGTCAAATTCAAGGATAATTGATTATGATGATTTTATGCATATGTGCATGTATGTATGTATATCAATTCGCTAAGTGAGCTACTTTAAATGCATGCATACACACTTGTATAGTACTTGTG
This sequence comes from Cupressus sempervirens, assembly GCA_028749045.1. Classification (NCBI taxonomy): domain Eukaryota; kingdom Viridiplantae; phylum Streptophyta; class Pinopsida; order Cupressales; family Cupressaceae; genus Cupressus; species Cupressus sempervirens. The sequence goes on along the minus strand of CM053791.1, from coordinate 713,098,122 downwards.
CTAAGTTAAATTATTCATTCATGCCTTGAATTCACACAAGCAATTATCCTTGCATTCCATCAAAACTATTCATACCAAACTAAGTATGCAAAAATTTATTCATGTTCGTAATCTTTAAATATTGCATATACATAAATGAATAAAGTAATCTTAGGATATGACTTTTGCATTGATAAAAAAATATTGATTTACTAATCTAGAAAAAAAAAAGTGAAATAATGTTCATTTTTACACAATGTTAGGAAATTGTATTTGGGAAAAAAGAGTACATTCTTATTTCAATCAAAAGTAAATCAAAAGGGGCAAAGAGATAGAGCTAGATACATGGAATAAACTACAGAACCAAAATTAATGGCAATATGCTTTAAAAATCCTTCACTATCATTACGCAAATGAAGTTTTTGTCTCTCAAAGCAACATGATTAAAAACTAACATGCTTTCTACAAATAGTCTATTTCAATGAAACTATAAGATACTCATATTTGGCAAAAAATTGAAACAAATCTTCAACTTAAGTTAAATATTGCAAAGGCAATCATTATCTTTTTTAGAGGGATTGTCATATGCATGGATTATTTAAATTAAGAAAGAAATTACATAGCAAGCCTGGTCAAGATTTTTGGTAGATGATTTCATTACCATGCCTACATTTGCGCTTCAAAAAATTTCTTGAAATATAAAATAAAATAAGTCAAGTAGGCTATTGAATCTTCATGCATTTTTCTCTTCAATTACCATTGTGGACATGCTTCAATTCCTCAACTACCTAGCTTGTAACTGTCCATGAAAATTTCAAACTCAGTAATGGTGAATTCAATAAAGCTTCCTTAGTCTATTTTTCCTCCAGAAAAAATAAAATAAGAGTTGTATTGTAATAGGTGTATTTTTATTAAATATATTTCAACTATAATTCTTTCTTTCTGATAATAGCTTTATTAGAAATATTTGAAATATGTAATATGATTGTTTGGATCACCTTTTTGTAATTAGGAATGCAATAATAACTGACAACAATGATAAAAATGGCTAGTTCTTGTTTTAGTTACAAAATAAATTAAATCAAATTATGTTAATGTTCATTATTATTAATATGATTTATCTGCCATTTTAATATACATGACACTAAAATGACTGTCAAATTTTTTTTTAAATGCTAAAAAGTTAACATTGATGAATGCTTCCACTATAGAAAGCCTCTCAACTTAATTATCTCTTGGTGATTGAGTAAAGATCAAATACAATTTTCCAAGGTGATAAAATTGCATATGCAGATGTATGTATGTATGTATGCATGCATGTATGTGTATATGTATGTATGTATGTATCTCTACATCTCTACATTTCATTGTCATGCCCTTGTGATCTCTACATATATATGTATGTCTGTATGTATGTATATAAATATATATACATATGTATATGTATATGTATATTTATGTATATGTATATGTATATATATGTCTATATATACATACATACATACATAGACACACACATGTGTTTGTGTACGTATGTATATATACACATACATATATATAAAGAGAAGGTTCTTTAATCACCTGCTAGGGGAAAAATAAAGAGATACATGTTTAGAAGGAAAAGAAAAGAACATTTACATAGGTACCTCTTCTTCCCTTGAAGAAAATCACAGAGCAATCACTACTACATTTAGGCCCAAATTACACCACAAATTACATTGCCATCATATTTTGACCCCAAATATTGTAGTGCAAAGGGCAAAGAGATCACAAGGGCAGAACATGGAAACAAAATTGCAAAGCAAGGGCATGGAGATCACAAGGGCATGACAAAAAAATATGGAGATCACAAGGGCACAACAATGAAATGCAATGATCATAAGGAAAAAAAAATGAAATCATAGATCTTCACTAATCTCAACCAAGGGCACAACAACGAAATGTAGAGATCATATGGGCACAAAAATGAAATACCATGATCACAAGAGCACAACAATGCAATCTCCACCAATGTTTTGAGCTCAGAGCTCTCTAGCAACATTCAAAGCTCTCCACCCTCTTTTGCATGTAGCTCTCCACAATCAAAACAAATGGGGAATGATTTATGTTGTGTTTTCTTTTTTAATATCTAGAATCAACTTCACATTGTGTTGTAACTCTACCATAGGTGTTTGATCCTCGATAAATTTCATTTCAGTATTTCAGCATTCAAATTTTTAGGTTTCCTCTTCATTATATATTTGGTTTATCAATGATTTCCTCTACTTTGATTATAATGCATCTTAACTAGCTTTTTTAATGATGCAATCACCCATCTATCTCTAGATTATGCAAGCACTTGTTGTTTTATAGAATCTAGATAGATACCAAGAGTTCCAAATCCATAAACATGAAGATCATCATTTGTGTATCCCAACAATGGAAGCCAAGGATGTAACCATGCATTTATTGGCACACTTTCCCTACGAGGATCCCAAGTATCTATTGTTGTTGTTAATTTGGGAATCACTCTATAATCCAGAATGTTATGAAGTACTAAAGCTAGTAGTAACTTTTCTCATGTCTCCCAAAAATGTAGCATAGGTTTAGGGTCCCCTAGCTCCCAAGATTTGTAGCATAGGTTTAGGGTAGTAACTCCTTACACTCAACTCTTCATTGAAATGATACACACTCAACTCTTCATTGAAATTATACACTCAACCAATTTTACATTTGAATAAAGGGTCCCCTTATATAATGAATAATATGTTCTTATGGTTTATCTTAAGACATTTTGGCAGATGCAACCTATTCTACCTGGCTTTTGAAAATAGAAGGCTAAATGAGTTTCAGCATTAACTTGATTGGTCTATTTAGACCCATTGATTATTGTCACAAGATTTTAAACATAGCTATATAAGGAGTGAATGAGGACATATATAGGTTAACCTTACATTAAATGTAAAGTACAACACAAAGGTTGCACCAGGGTATTACAGTATGTTAATTATACAAAATTTCTTGATTTTCTCGAGTAGGTGTATGATGGCGAAGAGTTGTATAAGGTGAGTAAAGGTCAGCATTGGTTATAGGAATACAACTACATCAAAAAAATTAGGAACCAGAACTACATATTCATTAGACTGAGTAGTTCAAGGGTCTTGATCCCATGGATACATATATGTAGGCAATCTAGTAGGTAAAGTATGTCTCTACTATGCACATGCCTTGGACATAGTTAGGTAGAACTTAACTATTTTAAGACATTATATGTTAACTCACGAGGCTCATTCTCTTACAGAAGCCTCTGCCACAATGAAATTACCAATAAATCATGCAAAGGATGTTGAAGTGGTTCCCAACCTTCAAACACTCTTATAAGCAATGGCAAAGAAAATGTAGATGCAATACATATATTACTATTATTTATGTATATGTATGTATGTATGTTGTTGAAGTTGATAAAGATCAACCCCATAGCTCCCAAGAATCACCTAAATGCAAACACATGTCATAGAAAGAAAGGTACAAAAGCTATGGAGTCTGAAATTGCCATATCCATAGATGAGACATTCTTGATGAGAAAAAAAATTCTATTATCAAAATTGAATCGCTTAAAAATTACAAAGAGAGATTGTCCTTATAAAGGAGACTGAAACCCAAAAAAAAAGTTCTAACCTAGGTTGCATCATAATAATTAATAAAATAATTAATTATTATATGTCTAAAGTTTATCTTAATCAAAATAGAGTTAATTAGGAAATATCTAATTACTCTATGACCCCCCCCCCCCCCCCCCCCCCCACCTTACAGAGTAACTAAAAACCTAGAAACTACTACTGAAAGTAGAATTGGTTCCTAATAATAAAGCCTGATGAGGTACCCAAGCACAACCAAATCTCTAAAAATTGGAGAAGTGGAGAAAACCATATGGGAAAAACCCTACACCAAAAAGACATGGAAATAATGCTGAAAGAAACTAGTGAAAGACTAAAGAAGCCTCCAAACTAAGGAATGTCCTAGAAGATAGGAACAAAAGATGATCATAAAGAACACCACTAAAGCATGTAGAAGTTGCAAAACTTTGTTAAAAGTAAAAATTGATTTGAAGAACCTCCACTAAAATAGAACTTAATCAAGTAGAGAAGATTATAATCTACATTGAATCAAGAGGCACACAAAGGAAAATAATTAAACTTGAAGATACAGATGGTATGAAACATCAAAGCTTGAATAGTTGATCAATCAAACATGGAAGGCTACAACCAAAGTAGGAATCAAAAGAAGAGTGTCTATATGCTAAATGATCCATCTCACCAAAATGCAAAGGTACCCAGTCACTGCATCTGCCTAGTACATAGGATCAAAAACTAAATACATAGCTCACTCCATCAAACCAAGGAAGCATAAGAAAGAATAGAAGAACCCCCCTAATGCAAACAAGGGTGAGGTGACGAGCAACTAGAAAAGTGTTGGAATTCTTTAGAATAACTAAGAGATGGGGTGAATCAATTATCCAAGGTCCAGATGTACTTATTAAAACTTTTCACAGCTTAGTAAACCCATAAAACATTTATCATCATGCATGCATCCATAAGATTATGCGATCACTTAAAACTTGTGGGTTACTATCAAATCAATTTTTAGAAATGTAAACATAAATCATAACATATTTAATAACACACTTAACACAATGATTTATGTAGAAATCCAATTTGGGAAAACCACTAGTAACATGCTATTCTTTCTCACTCTTCTAAAGTGATGCTCTATCAAAGGCCAACCCTATTAAAGGTTATAATACACATTGTTAACTCTGACCCTGTTAAAGGATTTCAATCACCCTATTAGGAGTGAGTCTTGCTAGAGGATTTTAGACCATTCACTTGGAATGTCACTTGGTTAAAGGATTTACAAATGATTGTTAGGTCAACCTTAAACCAAACGATTTACCCTAGATTGATACAATTATTAGATAGTAACAATAATGTTTGATCTGATAACAACTTACAACTCCATTTATAGATTTTAGGTCTTTGTTTCAGTCCTCCATTCTACTTGGCTTTCACACACTTCAGCTCAGATAGCTTATTTCAACTTCAAGCATCCATACCCTTTAAGCCTTCTTGCTTAAATTGCCAATGTGGACTCTTCTCTTAGGTCCACTAAATGAAGAAATATCCTAGACTCCTTGTCTTCCTTAGGTTCTCACACATGACAACCTTTGCTTCTAACCATCCATCTCTATAAATAGAGAATTAAGATTTTTTTTGTTCATTCTCCATCGTCCAATTTAAGGTTAGAAAAAATTAGGTAGGATTCAATAAATCTACCCATTATTTCATTTCATTCCCTTCTAGAAACTTCTCCTTAAATCCTCTTTGAATTCACCTCAAAATGGTTTACCACGAATTATGTGACACCAGCTCATCAATCTTATCTTCCACATAGTTCACATAATCCAAGAAATCAACTTTGACAACTCAGATCCATTGAATTAACAATCTTTCTAATAATGCTGACACTCGACATTAACTAGCTTCTAATGCTTGGCACATACTACATTTCTCGACATCCATTAAAAAATCACTTGGCATGAACTAAAATTTCCTATGCTCAACATCAACTAAACTTTACTCAGCATCAACTATTTCACTTGGCTTACACTAAAATTGACTTTGCTCAGCTCCAACTGATTTTCTGCTTGGCTTGCACTAACTTTGCTCAATACTTACTATCCACTCAGTCAAGCTTGGTAGACTAACTTCATTTAACTTATTCTTCTGAACTTTCTCAATGTAACCAACCTTTGCAACCATTACTAGATTATCAATTCACTATGATATCACTATCTTAGCTAATTCTTGTACTTATTTTTCATATCATAGCTCAACCTTTCCTCTAGGTGCTATTGTTACCTCATTTGGTCAAATCCTCTTCATCAATCAAATAAATAATAGTACTTAAATCATATTAGAAGTTGTCTTACTAGCAAATACTAGGTTTGACATCAATGACAAAACAATGACTGAAATGTATTTATCATACTGATCAACCAAAATGACTAGGTTTACACAGTAAGACCAACAAAATACCAAAAAGAAAATAATTCCTTGTATTGAAATATCTCCCTCTATCAACAACTTTCATCTCCTAAATAGGCTACAAAAATTCTATTTTGTTCTAATCAACAGACAATCAATTCATCCTTATGACTCCCTTTGAATTACTTCTCTTATCTCTCTCTACATTATCTTCCTCTTACTAGGTAGATGTAATCAATTGATACACTTTCTCTCTCAGTAGTCAAAATTTCTCCCTCATACTATGTGTTAGGATTTCTCCCTCTTTGATAATAGTCTTTATCTCCCTCATAAGATTTCTCAGGGTTCTATTTAGTATTCGTGTATTCTTGTATATCTCTCTCTTTGACAACAATGCCAAAGACTCATCATCTTAAATATGCAAATATGAATAGTTCCAATTTCTCCCTCTATCACCTTGCTTGTGAATGATTTGTAAATCCATCTCTTTGATTACTTTAGGAAACTCCTAAAGTAGGATCCACTACATCAATGTGTAACATATGTTAATCAACTTGTTTGATGTAAGGCAATACTCTTGTTTCTTAGATAGCCTTTGATAGGGGTATCACCCCTAGTTTACCTCTTAGATACTCATAAGCATCCTTGGGTAATACTTTTGTGAAGACATCAGCAATTTTCCCCTTTGTGTTAACATTTTCCATCATCACCTCTTTATCTTGAACTAATTCCCTTAAGTAATCATACTTGATTCCAATGTGCTTAGTCTTTGTGTGCATCATAGGATTCTTTAATATATGTATAGCACCTATATTATCACAATAAATTATCACTAGTTCAGTGATCTCTTCCTCCATACCTTTGAGTATTTGTTTGATCCATACAATGTTTGTACAATTTAATGCAGCAGCAACATATTTAGCTTCAATAGTAGATTGAGAAATGCAATTTTGTTTCTTGCTAGTCCATGTAACCAACCTCTTGCCTAAGAAAAAATCTCTTCTACTAGTGTTCTTTCTGTCATCAATATTTCCAGCCCAATTAGCATTAGTATAGTCTCTTAATTCAAATTTCTCATTTTTTCTTGTAGTATAGACCATATTCCTCTATTTCTTTCAGATATCTCATTATTCTCTTTATAGCCATCAAATGATTCTCCTTGGGATTAGTAGAGAATCTTGTAACTGTCCCTATAGATAATACAATATCAAGTCTACTATGTACCACATAGTGTAATTTCCCAATCATAGACCTATATAATGTTTGATTCACCTTAGTTGAATCATCCTTCTTTGATAATTTATGTCCTGTCACCATAGGTGTACTCACTAGCTTAGAATCCTCCAATCCAAAAGTTTTCAATGTCTCCTTAACATGCTTTGACTGAGTGATGTATATACCATATTTCATCTGATGTAGTTGCAAACCCACAAAGAACTTGATCTCTCCAAACATAGACATCTCAAATTCTTACTTCATTTGATTTGCAAAAGCCTTTCATAAATTATCTTGACCTCCAAATATGATATCATCAACAAAAAATTTAGATAAAAAAATACCTTTTCCTTTCTCTCTCTTCAAATATAGATTTTTGTTATCATCAATCCTCTCAAACCCAATCTTTACAAGATAATTATGAAGTCTCTCATACCATACTCTTGGTTCTTGCTTCAAACCATATAAAGCTTTGTGTAATCTACATACTATGTTTTTATTGTTAACATCAAAAAATCCTTTAGTTTGTTCTACATAGACTTCTTCCTCTAATATATCATTTAGAAATGTAGACTTAACATCTATTTGATAATTTTTGAAACCTTTGTATGCAAAATAAGCAAGCAAAGTTCTTACTACTTCCAATCTAGCAATAGGGGCAAATATTTCTCCATAGTCAATCCCTTCTTCTTGTGCATATCCTTTACAAACTAATCATTCCTTATTCTTTGTGACTTCACCATTTTCATCTAACTTGTTTTTGTAAACCCATTTGGTACCAATCACATTTTTTGTCTTCTAGTCTAGGAACTAGAGTCAATGTTTTGTTTTTCTCAATTTGTTCAATGTCTTCTTCCATGGCATTACTCTAGTCCACATCTTCCAAGGCATCTTACACTATTTTGGACTCTTTCATGATCAGCAAACATGTATCATTTCTCAACTTTTTTCTTGTCATTGTTCTGGCATCTTTATCTCCAGTGATTTGTGTAGTAGGATGATGTCTCTTGACATATTTAGACAATCTTGGTTCAACTTTGGTTTCTTCATTTGGTCTTTCAACTTCTGAATCACTATGTACATCTATGTCAAGTAATTCAACATCTCTTTCATGTACAATAATCTCAAAATCAAAATGTATCTCAACTTCATTTTGTAACTCGACACCTAAATGTAACTTAGTTCCTGAATGTAGCTCAACATTCATAGTATGTGACACAACAATCACTGAAACTTTTTGTTGGTTTGCAACTTGATTTACAACATCTTCTTCAGTAGGCATACCTTCATAAAATTATACAAATTATTTATATTCTTCTAGTTCCTTCATATGTTCATCCTCATATACTTTTGTATATTCATCAAATTTCACATTTGCATTTTCCACAACTTTGTTAGTGTTAGTATTTAAACACTTATAAGCTTTACTTCTTGTGGAATGACCTAGAAATATAACTTCTTCACTTTTTACATCTAGTTTACAATTCCTAAAATCTTTGAGAATATAGCATTTGCTTCCAAATACCATAAAATATTTTACATTGGTGAGTATCCATACCATAGTTCAAAAGGCATTGAATGAGTACCTTTCTTGACTTCCACACAATTCAAGGTATAGATGATTGTACTTACAACTTCTCTCTAGTATTTTAAAGAAACATTTTTCTCCATCATGAGTGTCCTAGAACAATCCATTACAAATCTATTCCTCCTTTCAGAAATTCCATTTTGTGGAGGGGTTCTAGGAGCAAATGTCTGTCTTTTGATTCCTTCGTTGTTACAAAACATCTAACTCATTTGATGTAAATTCTCCTCCTCTGACAGATCTCAAACATTTTAGACTTTTACCTATTTCCTTTTCAACTCTTGCTAAGTACCACTTCAACATTAGCATCGGATTTCTATTTTAGAAACATAACTGTCATCATTCTAGAATAATCATCAAGAAGCAGCATAATGTACTTATCTCCTTTGTAGCTTTGCACTTCAATTGGTCCACACAAGTCAATATGAACAATCTTTAGTATTCCTTTAGAGGTATGAGCAGGGTAAACTTTAAGAAGCTCCCCTCTAGAAAAAGATATAAATTATTGGTGAATCTTTCATTATTTTAAAAAATCAAAATATTTTTATTAGGGAATCTCTCAATTTTTTTATTTTAAATATTATTTACGTTGGCGATTATTTTGGAATCATAATTTTTGAGTAGAAAATATTGGTATCTCAATAATAATAGGAAGTTTGCTAATTGTTATGGAATTTTACAAATAATTATGATAATTATTGGTGAATTAATTTTAATTTCTTTGATAATATATAATATTTAGGTGAATCAAATCTAATCATGTATTGAATATTATGGTGAATCTTTGAGTTTAAATTTTTTAATAAAATAAATTATTGAGTGATTTTAAATATTTTAGAACTAAATTTAATCAAAATGTGGCAATTTAGGTTCCATTTAATCTTAAATTATTAGCCAAATTACAAGCAAATATTTTTCTAAAATTTGCAAAATTACGAATATTCACCACTAAAAAAAACCCTAGGTATGAGTTTTATTTTTAAAACATGACTTTGTCATCTTGCCTAACTGACATTGTTTGCACGTTATATTGTCAGGCTTCTTCAACTTACGAAAACCTCTAACTTTTCTCATGTTATTGATACTAACCAGGTTATCAAAATTAACATGGCATAACCTCTTGTGTAATAGCACACATCATCAAATTCTACAACTAACCAAGTAGCATCCTTTATATCAAGGTAGAATACATTACTTCTAGTTTGATCACCCTTTCCAATCAATTTTCCATCAATATCATATATCTTAGCAAAAAAAAAATTCAAACTAAACCTTACATCCTGAATTATTCAGTTGTGACACACTCAACAGATTATAGTTAAGTCCTTCAACATAGTAAGCATTGTTACATAAAATCTTTTCTGTGAGTTTGATAGAACATTTTCCTTTTATCAAACATGGTTCATCATTACCAAATCTCACACTATTTTCATCTTAACAATTCAAGGTAATTAACTTACTTTTATCTTCAATCATGTGATGTGAACACCCACTATCAATGATCTATTTATCATTTTTTTTCACACAAGACACAAGTGTAGTTGCCTCATCTTAATCAGATTCATACTTCATTGCAACATACACCACTTCATCATCATGATCATCAGATTCATCTCTTTTTCCTCTTTAGAAATCTAGCAAGACTTCTTGTCTTTGTCTTTGCAATATTTGTTGTCTTCATCTCTTCTACTTTTATACTTGTCACCACCTCTATAGTTTGTCTTCTCTGGACATCTAGCAGCAATATGACCAACCTTATTGTAATTGAAACAAATGATAGGTAGTTTACCTTTAAACTTGTCTTTACCTCTGTAAAATATCCTTTCCATTAGTGCTTCAAGTTGATCTACATCCTTCTCATATATCTCACTGTCACTCGGCACATGTTTTGTATTTTTGTTCTCCTTCTTCTCATCAAGTTCCTTTAATGACAACTTAGCTTTGAAAGTAGATTCAATATTTTCACATTTGGAATTATCAAAATTAGATAGCTCAAAAGAAGTGAGCCTACCTACCAAACTTTCAAGACTTAGAGTATTCCCCAGTATACATCTCAGTTCTTATATCGTAGAAACTCTAATAGCATATATAGGCAGTAGCATTCTCAAAACTTTTCTTAGTATTTTATCATCATCTATTGTACCAATAGCTCCTCTTATTGCATTAATAACATATTTTATCCTTGAGAAATATTGAGCAATATTTTCACCTTCTTTCATTCTCATATCATCAAACTTACCTCTGAGACTCTTAGCTTTGGCTCTCAGAACATTCTTGTCACCTCCATAGATAGTGTGTAGAGTATCTCACATTTTTATTACACTGTCAAAACTTTTGATATCATCAAGCTTAACATAGCTTAGGGAAGAATTAATCTCCAAAATTTCCTAGTTGTCTTCTTTCTTCCTTTTTAGATCTTTAGTAGTTAGGGCTCCAGCAGGAACAACATGCTCAATAGAAATAGTAGATTGTGCATGATCTCTAGTTCCTCCAAGGTGTAGCTTCATCAAACTTTTCCATGTGGGAAAGTTATCTCTATTAAGCTTGGGTACTTTTTTTTTTGACATCTTGATCTTTGTGCTTCTAGTACCTTAAAACTAGTCCTCTTAAGCAGATGGCTCTAATAACAATTTTTGGAATTCTTTAGAATAATTGAGGGGGGGTGAATTAGTTATCCAAGTTCCATATGTACTTATTAAAACTTTTCATAGCTTAGTGAACCCAAAAAAAATTTATCATCATACATGCATCCATAAGATTATGCAATCACTTAAAACTTGTAGGTTACTGTTAAATCAATTTGCAGAAATGTAAATGTGAAACGTAATAGATTCAATAACACACATGACATAATGATTTGCATGGAAACCCAATTTTGGAAAAACCACCAATAACATGTTATTCTTCTGAAGTGATGTCGTATGAAAGGCCAACCTTGTTAAATGTTACAATACAAACTATTAAATATAACCTTGTTAAAGAATTTCAATCACCCTATTAGGAGTGAGCCTTGTTAGAGGACTCTAAACCATTCACCTGGAATGTCACCCAGTTAAAGGATTTACAAATGACTATTAGGTCAGCCTTAATCCAAAGGATTTACCCTAGAATAATACAATTATTAGAGAGTAACAGTAAGGCTTGATCTGATAACAACTTACAACTCCATTTGCAGATTATAGATCTTTGTTTCAGTCCTCTATTTTGCTTGGCTTTCACACACTTTAGATCTGATATCTTTTTCACCCTTCAAGCATCCATACCCTTTAAGCCTTCTTGCTTAACTTGCCAACATAGACTCTTCTCTTAGGTCACTAAATAAAGAAATATCCTAGACTCCTTGTCTTCCTTAGGTTCTCGCACATGACAACCATTGCTTCTAACCACCCATCTCTATAAATAGAGAATTAATGTATTTTGTCATTCATTCTCCATCGCCCAATTTAGGATTAGGATAGATTAGATAGGATTTAATGAATCTACCCCTTATTTCATTTCATTCCCTTCTAGAAACTTATCTTTAAATGCTCTTTGAGTTCACCTCAAAATGGTTTACCATGAATTATGTGCCACTAGCTCATCAATCTTATCTTCGACATGATTCACATAATCCAAGAAATCAAATTTGACAATTCAGATCCATCAAATTCACGATCTTTCTAATAATGTTAACACTTAGCATCAACTAGCTTCTAATGCTCAACACATACTGTGTTTCTTGGCATCCATTGAAAAATCACTCAGCATGAACAAAAATTTAGTAGTGCTCAGCATCAACTAAATTGTACTTGGAATCAACTGTTTCACTTGGCTTACACTAAAATTGACTTTGCTCAGCTCCAACTAATTTTCTGCTTGGCTTCCACTAACTTTTCTTGACACCTACTTTCCACTTGGTCAAGCTTGGTAGACTAACTTTGTTTAACTTATTCTTCTAAACTTTCTTAGTGTAACCAACCTTTGCAACCATAAGTAGACTATCAATGCACTATGATATCACTATCTTAGCTTATTCTTGTACTTCTTTTCCATATCATAATCAAGCTTTCTTCTAGGTGCTATTGTTACCTCATTTGATCAAATCCTCTTTATCAATCAAATAAATGATAGTACTTAAATTATATAAGCAATTGTCTTAGCACCAAATAGCAAGTTTGACATTAGTGACAAAACAATGATTAAAACACATTTCATACTTGTATCAATCTATTTTCAAAAAAAAGTGAGCCAAAAGAACTACATGTCAAGGAACATGATCAAGATACACAAAAGAGTACATATGTGTATAATGGGGTGATAAATCTTAGAAACATCATGAGGCTAATGTCATGGAAGGGACACTCACTAGACAAAGGAAGATGGCAAACAAAGACAAAACATCAACCCACCATGGCACTTTATTAGAGTAGTGGATGTACAATAAGGCGCAAGATATAGTGAATCCCAAGAATAGAATAATATGTATGAGTTTCCTCAAATGACACTACTCGAATCACAAGGAAAAACAAGGCAAAACAACTAAAACAAAAATACAGATGAAATATGACACTTTATCTCTGTGTGTTTGCAAGAATGCATACAAATGATGTCTAAATAGACCAGAAGAGACATAAGGCTAATATAGTAGATATTACAAGTCATGAAAAATCATTTGAAGTAATGAAATTGATCCTCATACTTGAAACAACCAAGATATCCACTAGAATGCAAAAATACAGAAGACTGAATAGAATATGCCTAGAGAAGATGCACGAAAAATAACTAGCATCACTGAAAAGATATCAGAAAGACCTTTCCAACAATATAGAGAATTCCCAAATCAGAGATCGAATTCTCAAGATATGTCTCTAGGGGTGCAAATAGGAACTCCTAACTTTGAAAGTGGAAAAAGCCATAAAAATTTATTAAAACTAAAAACTAACTATACCACAATGACGGGCTCAGAATTATCTTTCTAGTGATATCTCATTTGCAAAAAATGGAGTTTGTATGCCCGAGATATGACCAAAAATATGAAGGTATGTCCAAAAAAAGCCTGAAGACGTGACAAGAACATTGATGCAATGCCGACATGGTGCTGATGTCAACAAGTAACAAGCCCAAAAAATACTTGAAAATTACCCCTATTAGAAAAAATTTGATTGCAAGAAACACTATGCCGAATCAAAGGGTCGGTGTCAGAAGAAAAAATTAGTGGCCAATCTAGGCATGCCACATGTCAATTTTCACCATGTAAAAAAAGCTTGTTGGAAAAGCATAATGGTCAGTGCTGGAAAAAAACTAATAGCCTTAAATATTCATGTCAATAGCAAGAAGGAATGCATATTATACTATGAGTGGGCCCAAGAAAAGTCATGTTTTCCATGAAAATATTTTTGAAATGCCATGAAAGAGCCAGTGCATGTGAACCATCCCACCAAAATCAAAAGGTGACATAGTCTTCAAGAAGTTCATACAAAGGAATGTGGGTCTATGAGCACCTAGTCAAAACCATAAAATGTGCTCCAAAAAAAGTGTTTAACCCACCGAATATTAAACCTTGTGTATAGATAACATTGGCACACAAGAAAAGCTTGAGATGGAGGTTGATGTGGAGCATTGACCGACTGAAGTGGTGAATCCCCAAATAAACACATGTTGCTCCCTCAAACTCATGCAGAACCTCTAAATCTCATGACAACAACCAAAAAATAATAATGGGTGAGCCAATATAAAATTCCATTGTCTCTGGAGGAGATAAATCTACCCAATAACCAGCAAATGCCCAAAGAATATGTGCGGCCTCCAAAATCTCGTAGAGCCCTGTGAATGACCAAAGGTGGAACTAAGGGGGCTAAGAAAATTGCACCATCCTCTACCAAAAATTTCGGCTCATGCTCCAAACTCCAAGCTAAAAAAGTGCCTTCTCCTAAACCACATTTTTTTGTAGATTTCAAAAATGGCTCCCAATAAATGTGAGTGGCTATAAAAGAGCCAAGTACAAAGCATGAAAACTCAAAAAAGAATAAAGGCCAACAGAGGGGTAAAGCTACCAAAATAGAAATTAACATGAAGATCACACTAATCATGGGATAAACTCCATTAGTCGCCAAATATTACACCAACCCATTAGTTGAAGCTCCAAATCATAGGTTGAACATGCACATGGGTTAGAAAGAAAATGCCTTTGGGCATGCCAAAAAAGTCCTCTCAAACTCGCAAAAAATCCAATGCGAAGTCATTCAAGGTTTTGTTTGGTTCACTACCATTTAATGTAGACACAAAGTTGCACAATATTCTCAATTCCTCACCATTTCCAAACCCAAATTGGTGAAGGTGTTGTCACAAAGGTCAAAGGTTCAAAACCTGAGGTATGTTTAACACTTGAGCACAATTGGTGGGTGCATGAAATGCACTACATGGACCCAAGCCTCACAACAACTACATTGTTCCTTAAAGAATTGGTGTAGAAGATCATATTCATGGAAAATACTGACAACCAATGAAGATGAGAATCATGGACTTCCAAACCATTTGCATGGAAAATATGCACAAACCAAAAAAGGGTGTCATCACTGAGAATAGGAGCACATGGATGCCAAAAATCATGGGACATGGGTATAATTGAATCAAATGCAAATCACATATTTCCACAATTTAATGCACTAACATGGGGAAAACTCCAAAAAAAATTACTAACACCCTTGTCAACCCCGCACAAGTCTTAGAATTGCATGAAGAGCATTATAGACTTGGAAGAAAGGGTAGGGTTGGTGGCATATCTAATGCAAACAAAGCATAGAGAGAGAGTGACAGCATTGAGGTTCCCTACTCAGGACAATGGGAGAGTTGTGCATGATCCACATGAAGTAAAAGAAAAAATCATCTTTTGCATGGAAGAAAAATGCCCACACAACCATAAACGTCAAATGATATTGACTCTGCCAAGAACTTGTTGTACAATAGTGTCCTTTTTTCAATTGAAATAGAAATGTTCTATTTTGTATCCCAAAAAAGGTCCCTTCACCAAAAAATCCTATCCAAGGCTAAGTAGGAAAAATATAGGCCTCGTAAAGCGTGCCTAGGTCAATATGGCCTTGGTGCAAAAAAATGGTCTTAGATTTCAACATCATCCAAACTGGACATATTTTATATGGAAATGGAGGTTTTCGAGTGCATTAAGCTCAACAATGATGTTTGTTTTTTCTCAAAGTGTCTTGAAAATTAGTGACCCCCTAGATCCAATAAAAAAAATTTGAAAACTTAGATCTAAAAATTGATGCCAAATCTCTCAAGAATATAACAGGGGCAAGAAGATCTGGAGCTTTGGTACCATGTTGAAGTTGATGAAAGATCAACCCTAGAGCTCCAAATATCTCAAGAATATAATAGGGGCAAGAAGATCTGGAGCTTTGGTACCATGTTGAAGTTGATGAAAGATCAACCCTAGAGCTCCTAAGAATCACCTGCATGCAAATAGCTATCACAGAAAGAGAGAAGCAAAAGCTATGGAGGCTAAAATCATCATATCCATAGATGAGACATTCTCAATGAGAAAAAAAAAAAGATTTTTACTATCAAAACTAAATTGGTTAAAAATTAAAAAGAGAGATTGTCCTTATAAAGGAGATCAAAACCCAAAAAAAGGCCTAACCTAGGTTGCAACATAGTAATTTAAATAATTAATTTTTAGATGTCTAAAGTTTAGCTTAAGCAAACTAGAGTTAATTAGGAAATATCTAATTACTCTAG
Organism: Cupressus sempervirens; assembly: GCA_028749045.1. Lineage (NCBI taxonomy): Eukaryota > Viridiplantae > Streptophyta > Pinopsida > Cupressales > Cupressaceae > Cupressus > Cupressus sempervirens. The sequence continues at coordinate 713,081,589 of CM053791.1, read as the reverse complement.
CATATGTATATATATATATATATATACAAGCCATAACCTACTTAAATGGGTCTAGTTGTTGATTAGCTGGGTTGATGACAAACTCATGTAGAACTATCATTAGATTAGGTACAATAAAATGAACAATCAGTTGTTCCAAGCTAGCAAGATCAAATACAGTTTTTCAAGGTGATAAAATTACATATGCAGATGCATCACTTAAATGCTAGGTATGAAGCACATTCCCCAATTTATAATGATTGGTTTGATATAAAGGCTCCAGATGCTAGCCCAACAATGGAAGCCAGGGATGTAACCATGCATGTATAGGCACGCTCTCCCTGCAAGGATCCTAAGTATCTACTATTTTTTTTAATTTGGGCATCACTATATGATCCAAAATGTTATGAAAACTCCTCCCATGTCTCCAAAAAATTTAACATAGGTTTAGGGTCCCTTGGCTCTCAGGAATTTGTAGCAACAATTCTCACTACTAGAAGAATAACTTTAGTGAAGAGTTGAGTGTAAGGAGTTGAACAAGCAAGTCCTACTTCTATGTAAATGCCATAATCACAAGGCTCATTCCCTCACAAAAGCCTCTACCACAATTACATTACCTCTAAACCATGATAAGGATGTTGAAGTGGTTCCCAACCTTAAAACGCCCTTATAAGAAATGGCAAGGCAAATGCAAATTTAATACATATATTACTATTATTTATGTATATGTGTGTATGTATGTACGTAAATATGTATGTATATATGTATATACACATATATACAAGACATAACCCAATTAAATTGATCTAGTTGTTTATTAGTTGGTTTGATTACAAATTCTTGTAGAATAGTCATCAGATCAGGTACAATAAAATGAACAATCAGTTGTTCCCAACTAGTAGGATAAAATACAATTTTCCAAGGTGATAAAATTGCATATGCAAATGCATAACTCGAATGTCAGGCATGAAGCACATTCCCCAATTTATAATGAATGATTTGATATAAAGGCTCCATATGGTGGCCCAACAATGGAAGTCAAGGATGTAACCATGCATATTTTGGCATGCTCTCTATGTGAGGATCCTAATTATCTATTGTTGTTGTTAATTTGGGCATCACTATATGATCTAGAATGTTATGAAAACTCCTCCCATGTCTCCAAAAAATGTATCATAGGTTTAGGCTCCCTTGGCTCCCAAGAATTTGTAGCAATTATTCTCACTACTAGAAGAATAACTTCAGTGAAGAGTTGAGTGTAAGGAGTTTTCTAGTCCTGCTTCTGTGTAAATGCCATAATCATGAGGCTCATTCCCTTGTAGAAGCCTCTATCACAATGACATCACCTCTAAACCATGCAAAGGATGTTGAAGTGGTTCCCAACCTTGAAACACTCTTATAAGCAATGGCAAAGCAAATGCAAATGCAATACATATATTACTATTATTTATGTATGTGTGCATGTGTGTGTGTGTGTGTGTATACAAGCCATAACTCAGTTAAATTGGTCTAGTTGTTGATTAGTTGGGTTGATTACAAATTCATGTAGAATTGTCACTGGATTAGGTACAATAAAACAAACAATTAGTTGTTCCTTGCTAGCAAGATCAAATACAATTTTCCAAGGTGATAAAATTGCATATGTAGATGCATCACTTGAATTCTAGGCAATATTCCCCAATTTATAATGAATGGTTTGATATAAAGGCTCCATACCCTGGCCCAAGAATGGAAGCCAAGGATGTAACCATGCATGTATTGGCACACTCTCCCTATGAGGATCTGAAGTATCTACTATTATTGTTGCAATGGCAAAGAAAATGCAGATGCAATACATATATTACTATAGGCCATATGGAGGACTATGTAAAATAAACAAAAAGAGAAGAAAACACAACATTAATCATTCCCCATTTCTTTTGTGTAAATTTCATAATCACGAGGCTCATTCCCTTGCAGAAGCCTCTACCACAATGACATTACCTCTAAACCATGCAAACAATGTAGATGTATGTATGTGTGTATGTATGTGTATGTATGTATGTATGAATACAGACAAGGAAAAATGGGTAGAGTTAATGTCATTGTTAATGGGCATTATATTTCTCCTACATACATGTATTATACACACACACACACACACACACAAACACACATATTGCCCATTAACTCTATATTATTTGTGTGCAAGTTTTTTGAGGTAAGTCACTTAGCATGGGTTGAGTGAACTTTATTGTTTTATTATTTAGATTCTAGAATATGTATGCAGTTGGATCAATTGTTTTGTTGTGCTAAGATGTAATAAGCACCTTAAAAAAGATATCTCTATACATACATACATACATACATACATACATACATGTATGTATGTATGTATGTATGTATGTATGTATATGTATGTATGTATGTATGTATGTATGTGTGTGTGTGTGTGTGTATATATATATATATGTATGTATGTATGTATGTATGTATGTATGTTTCAATGAAGATCTAGGATTTTGTTGTTGTGCCCTTGTGATTGTTACATTTCGTTGTTGTGCCCTTGTGATATTTGCATATCATTGTCATGCCCTTGTGATCTCTACATCTAATTCATTTTATTGTACCTAATCTAATGATAGTTGTACAAGAATTTTTAATCAACCTAGCTAATTAGCAACTAGACCCATTTAACTATGTTATGGCTTGTTTCTCTCTAAAAATATCTGCTATGATATGTTTTTGTAAAATTTCTTGCAAACTCTACCCATTTTTTCTAGTCTACATTATTTTTGTGGATGATCTTGAGGTAAGTCACTTAGCACCTTAAAAAATATCTCTCTGTATCTATACATACATACATACGTACACGTATATATCTGTGTGTATATGCATATGTATGTATGTATGTAAATATATATGTATGCATGACAATGAGATGTAGAGATCACAAGGGCATGAAAAAAAAATGTAGTGATCACAAGGGCACATACATACATACATATATATTTACATGCAAGCATACATACATACATATACACACACATAAATACATGTATGTATGTATGTATATATGTGTGTGTATATATATATGTATGTATGTATGCAAATATATATATATATATGTATGTATGTATGTATGTATGTGCCCTTGTGATCACTGTATTTTTTTGTTGTGCCCTTGTGATCTTTGCATCTCCTTGTTGTGCCCTTGTGATCTTTGTATATGTATGTATGTATGTATGTATGATTGTATGTATGTACGTACATATGTATGTATGTATGTATGTATGTATTTATGTATATATACATATATATACATATATACATATATATATATATACATGCATACACACGCATGTCTATGTGTCTATGTATGTATGCATGTATGTATATAAAAAAAGAGATCTTGGCACAATAGAAAAACAATAAAACTCATTCAACACATAGCATGGCCACAAATGCGATGGCAACATCTATTGGTAAATATGTTTCTCTTTTTCTCTCTCATTTTTCATGTGTTTATTTCACTTCAACTATTATTTCTTGGGGGCATTTTGTAATATTGGATTCATTTTATGTAGGAGGCAATGAGGAAATTCTTGGATGTACCTATGTTAGATGTATGGGAATTAGTAAAGAATTCTAATGAATTACTTGTGAGGAATGAAGATGGACTTCCCCTGAGAGTAGCAGGAGGCAATGAGGACATTCTAGGCACTTTAAAGGTTGATCCTTTCTTATATATTTTATATGTTAATGGGGAATTTAGATGTTATAGGGGGTGGGGCCAAATGAGCTTCCACCTTCACATGGTTGGCCCTACTTATTAAACTATTCTCGAAACCAAGTGAAGCTCAACATTAACTTTATATGATTGCATGACAACTAACTACGTGAATCTCTTAGTTTCAAGCAATGCAAAAGGAGGCCATAGTTCAAAATGCAATCTCAATTCATATGCATACAACATCAAGTGCATCTAAAAATGCAACAGGTTTGCATTTTTTCTTAGAGGTCTTTAATTAGGTATTTTAAGTTATAGACCATCACAAACTTTCTCTTGGCCATAGCAGCTAGAGTTCTAATGTTCATGATGCTCTATAATTTTAATAGCTTAACATACCTATTAAATGTAATTGTGTTGCATTTTTTCAACTATGTCTGTTGTCCATGCATATAGAATGCAGTTGCATGTGCATTCTCAATTCAGAGTGGCAGATTCTTTTTTTTTTATGTGACTAGAAAAATGACATGCACCAAAAGATGAGAAAATGATTTCACTTTTAGAGGTCTAGAACCTTTTTTTGTACTTTAAAGATTGATCCTTTCTTAAATATTTTATATGTTAATGTGGAATTTAAATGTTAGGGGGGTGGGGCCAAATGAGCTTCCACCTTCATGTGGTTGGCCATGATTAGTAGACAATATTAAACTATTCCCAAAACCATGTGAATCTCAACATTAGCCTATGATTATATCACAACTACTGTGTGAATCTATTAGTTTTAGGAAATGCAAAAGGACGCCATAGTTTAATATGCAATCTCAATTCATATGCATACAACATCACATGGAGCTGAAAAAATCCAACAAGTTTACATTTTTGTTAGAGGTTTGCATAGACCTATTAAATAAATGTAAACATGGTGCATATTTTCAACTCCTTCTATTGTCCATGCATATAGAACATAGTTGCATGTGCATTCTTGATTCAATGTGGAAGAATCTTATTTTGGATGTGATGAAAAAATGACTTGCACCAGAAGATGGGAAAATGATGTCACTTTTACATGTCTAGAACCTTTTGTGTACTTTAAAGATTGATCCTTTCTTAAATATTTTAGATGTTAATGAGGAATTTAGATGTTAGAAGGGGGGTGGGGCCAAATGAGCTTCCACCTTCATGTGGTTTGCCCTGATTAGTAGAGAATATTAAACTATTCTTAAAACCAAGTGAATGCAAATGGCTTTCAATGTCAAATGAATATAAGCCTACACTACATACTTGTGTAAAACTAGGAAAGAGTTGGTAGAATCTTGCCATAGGATATTACAAAGAGGTAGTACATTGGGTGATAATTATTTTCATAGATGCATTAGCTATGAAAATTGTAGCATGCTTAAACATGTGATAAGTATTCTCATATTCTCTACATTTGGTTCTTTACAGAGAGCTCATAGATCGTACTTTATAAATAGTTTAGTCTACAAAACTAAGGAGAATAACCATCGCAAAACTACCTCTAGTTAGACATATGAAAATCATTACAATGGATATAGGATTATATTAAAATCTTGTTTGTTTAACTGTTGAGCCTGTTTAGCCCTAGGTTTATTTTTTCCTTGATTTGTTCATTAAGAGGCTAAAACTTAAAACTATCTTTAGAATACTAACACATTATTATTATAATATATCAGAACACTAACACTACCAAATTTTAATGTTAATGTATTATTTATAATAACTTATAACTTAAGCATTGTCCTGATAACATTTTGGGAAAATTGTGTACAAAAATTTTGAAATTGATAATGAGATGCAAAGTTGAAATAGATAGTTTAATCACCAAGAAACCCCTAATGATGACAATGCTCAGAAAAGGCTTAAAGCTCAAAAATTGGCCTCAACCACTATTTCTAAAACAACAAAAGTACATTAAAAACTTAATCAGAACTTTGTAAAATGTGTTTTAAGTAAAAAACAATGAGGATATTGTAAGACAATAGTCACAATTAACAATGAACTAAGTATGATAGAGACCAAATTAACAAAGGATTCTTTTCCAGCTGGAAGTGTTAAGGAAAAAATAAAAATTGATGATAGGAAACCTCTCTCACAATCGAATGGATACTAAAACCATTCATAGAAAAGGAGGGGAGATTCCATAATGCTTTAAGAAAACTTTATGGAAACTAGAAAAAAAAACACCATTGATAAGTGAGTGCTAATATTGTCATATTGCAAGTTGGAAGAAAAAAAACCCTAGTGATAAATGAGTGCTAATATTGCCATATCCAAACACTCCCTATTATGCTCATATCAGTATAAATTATGTCTTTGTTTGCTCTGAAGGTTGGGGGAAGAAATTAATTGAATTATCCCTTGCTTAAAGATGAGGATGGTGTAGATATTATCAAGATGGCCACTTTCATGAGTAATGTCTGCTTAATATTTGGTGTGAAAGAAGATGTTTTAATTCATGGGTGATAGGAACAAAGTAGAGGAGACATTTCAAGGGAAGTTATACAAATTAGAAGACTTTTTTTAAGATGATAGACATGATACTATGATAAAGGATTAGCTTTGAAAGACTAGAGGGGAGCTCAGAAAGGTTCCAAACTTCAAATGTAAAGGGCAAAGCATGAGGGTTGGGATGAATTGGTTAAAAGAGAGAGATAGAGGAACCAACTATTTTTTCAATCTAATTATACATAAGTAGAAATGAGAGAAGATTGAGGAAATTAAGATTAGTGGTGGAGTGTCTTATGATCCTGATGAGATTTTTAAGGCTTTCCTTGATTTCTATAGTCATTTTTTTTTACTTTTCAACATGACAAAGACAATTACAATGTTTGGCTTTGTGTCTAAATATGATTCCACAGAAGATTTAAAAATGGATGCAAAAATGTTGTCTAGAGATTTTGTTGTTTAAATTTAGGAGGCCATATTAATTGTAAAAATGTTACCTGTTCATCTCTTCCCCTGCTATAAGTGAAAGATATTGAAGGGCTTCCTTCCACCGGTTAAGCTTCTTTAGGTATTTGCCCTTCTGTCTATATTTAATGAAAGCTTCAATGAGTATTCCTCTTTCTATATAGCGAAGGTTAGAACATTAACTTGGTAGAAGACGGCGATAATTTATGCCTCACTTTGTTGCATGAGAAGTAGCTCATCCAAACATCAAAGTGAGTTTGCATATCCCTTGGAAACGACGGCTATGTGGACTAAAGCAGAGCATATGGCTGTTTGAATAGTGGAAGGAAATGAATCTCCAAGTTTCTCCTTTTTGGAATCAAGAAATGTTTGAATTCCTAGCTGCTCAAGGGAATTTAAATGGGAAATAAATTTAATTTATAAAAAACTCCACCACCAATCAAAAAAATGACAATAAAAGGAGAGCGTGGACCACAAAAAAGTGTTCCCAGATGGCCTTCCCAAGGCCATGAGTGGTGTGTCCCCACAAAATATGTGGATATCAATCCCAAAAATTGGGGTGGCATGATGCAACAAGCCCATAGAATTTGTGCGCTGACAACGACATAGTCAGCCCCAAAATAATGCCTTTTTTAATGAGCATGGCATAGTCATCACTATAAATAAGGCAATCATCACCAACCTCCAATAAGAACATATTATTACTGATATGGCTCTCTAATCCCAAGGCTTTTCCCAAATCCTAGTCCAAGAAAGGAACAAAGATGATGATCTCTAAGGACATGTGTGCATGGGAGTGCAAAAGAAAACACTCTAGATCATAAGGAATACTAACCTCCAAACAATCGATAACCTCCAATAATCACTGAGAGAGCATAAACAAGCTTGCATGTATGAGAGATAACACAAGGCATAGAGTCCAAAGTATAAAATCCATGTGGACAGGGCTTAGATGGCTCCAAATCACTCCACCAAATCAGGGCATGTGAGTGGGCCTTGAACAACTTAGTAGGAGAACCAAGGCCCACATGTGAGTTTAAACAAAATTGGAATGGAGCTTGTGGGTCTAAAAATTGTGCAAAATGCACATGGGGAGTCCATATGGGACTTGGTGTGGGTGCCTGCAATAGATTCAAAGCCACCTCATCAAAGAAAAACCAAAACTGCCAAAAATACTGCTCCTAACTTGAGAATACAGCTAAACCATTGATGTTAAACCTAGGAGAAAGTTATATTTTAGCATATTACAAAGAATAGACTGTCACACATGTTTCTTAAGATGGATTTTTTTGTGTTAAGCAATCTAGGTGAATGTGAATCTATAGTTGACATCATTATTTCATAAAGAACAAGGACATAAGAAAGACATCACTGTACACATTGAAGTAAAAAGATTAATAGTGGAACACAAATGGGAAGAAAGTGATAAATCATTTCAGGGTTTTTTTATCATACCAGCTAATGGTTCTTGCCCAATCTATGGGTGCACCCCTTCATCTACAAATTGGAGAAGTCAGAGATTTTTCTATTGTCCTAATAAGCATTAAAAAAATAGTTTTTGCCATATTCAAATGGGATATCAATGGCAATGAAAGGAGCCTGACCTTCTTAGCTTTGATGATGGAAGATTAAAAGCACATTGAGGCATGGATTAGAAATTTTGCATTGAAGAATGAAGAGCACAACTCAGAGTTGAATGCGATTGACTCATTTTTCCATCTTCAAATAGCCCATTGAATCTACTGGCAATGGTTGAATAACAAAGAATTAGGGTAAATCAATCTTTTTACATTTTGACATGATGAAGCTCGTGTTGGTCAAAATTTTGACTAACACGAGCATGGTTTGATATATATATATATATATATATATATATATATATATATATATATATATATATATATATATATATATATATATATATATATATATATATATATATATATATATATATATATATATATATATATATATATATATATATATATATATATATATATATATATATATATATATATATATATATATATATATATATATATATATATATTTCCTTTCAAAATTTGACCAATCTAAAACATTTTAATAGATGGTCAAAAATTTTGGTCTAAAAATGGGGTCAAATGTACTAGCATCTAGATGTTGTGCAATAGGTTCAAATTGCCCTGCATTATTTGCACTCCTTTTTCCTCAAAATTGTGATGCCATTGCTGACAAGCATCCAAAAATGAATCTATTTGTGATACTACCTACTTCCTTCTTAGTGCAACTCTAGGTGTAATCTCAAGATTATCTAGGTCTATAGCTCTCACCACTTCATTCAAGTAACCTCTTAATATATCATTTTTCTTTCACAACATTATTAACTCTAACTCATCTTTGTCCATGTGTTTTGACACTTTCTTAAGGCCTACAATAATCAAGACCTTTATCATATCCATCATGGGCTTTCCCAATATGACCTCCTTTATCTGATAATTTTTTGGAGTCGATTCTTCAACGTCGACATGAGGAGGTGGAATGGTAATATGTGCTAGAAGGTCCTGATCTTGATTCTTTGTAATGAAGGCAAGTGTTCTAGTATCACCCTTAGGTGGCTTAGGCTTCTCTGTTGCTCTTATTATTTCTATCATTCCCTCCCCTTTGGTGAGTTTCATTTTCTTCTTTTTTCAGAACATGACCTACTTCTTTAGCCATGATGGTGTAGTCCCCATTAGTGACATGTATTGTGTTAAAGAAGTTGGTTCTAAAGTGGACCCCTTTCCCTTATCACTCCTCTCAGAGTCTTCTTGTGGTGAGGAAGATCTTCAAAGAGAGATTATATGTCATATTGGGATAAGGAATTAGCCTTTATATCTAAAGGAACTTGTTACCTTTCTTCTGATATTTGTCCTTCTTCAAATACTTCATTGGCATGCAACTATTCATATTCTCCTTCCTCTATATTCTAACTTTCTATTTCTACTTGGATTGTTGGAGGAGGTGGAGCTATTGACCCGTTATCCATTATTATGACCATGTCTTATGCTAGTGGTGGAGGAATGTAGATAAGTCCTTGAGGTAGAGGAGGTAATTTATCCTAATCCTCTCCTAATGACTCATTCCTAGGAGTATCCCTTATTTTCTCTCCTACCATCTTGGTTCCTATGAGTATAAAATCAAAATTTGATAGGTCAAAAATATCTGCTCCCTCACCCCCCATTTCTTTAATCCATTTTTGTTGTTCATCTTTTAAAGTTTCAAACTAGATGGGCTCCCTAGGTAGACAAGGAGGTGTATGAGTAGAGCTTCTCCTTCTCTCTTCTTTGATTGTAGTCATCCTCCACTTCAGGGATAGTTTTGGCACCTATGGGGAGGGAGTTCTCTTCTTCTTTAATTTTCTCCTTTTTACTCCTACCGCCATCATTTTTTTTCAAGCTCTCTTGAGCACTGAAGGGGAGGCTTCTTCCTTTGAGGCTCTAGGTGGTTAGACTCCTTGCTCTTTCAACTATACATGTTGTTGCTCCTGTTGAGCTTGCTTTGAATCTTGTTGGGCTTATATTTCCTAGGCCTCGGTCACTTTATTTATTTCCCTAGGGGTTTCCCTTTTCCTCTTACCCTTTCCTTTTTTAGTCTCAAAATAGTCAACCTCCCACTCATATTGGTGTACCATTTATAGCCTCACTGGTGATTCAGTAGGGTAGTTTGACATAGTTACTTTTGTTCCTTTTCCTTTCTTGGGCTAGGTTGTAACCTGAAGAGGTATGGTCTAGGGAACTGGATCCATCCAAAATAGTTTCTTGATCCATTCCCTTGTAATTAGTTCAACTACATGTCAACCTCAATGGTCCATGTCATTTTTCTCCTCATGCATTATTTATGTGTTCATGATGGGTTGATCATATATCTTATTCATTTTGTATAAGGGATGCATTGTCTCATGGGGGGTCCTTATCCTAGGCCTTTAAGGGTATCTCTTTGTTTATCACTTTTTCTGCTAGATGTAGACTCATTCTACAATAGTCCCTAATATAGACATCATAGTCATCTATTGCATTCATCAAATGATTCTCTAGTGTTTTGTTATGTACAATTTTTTTTCCCTACCAAATGGCACACCATCCCAATGTTATCAAAATATGGGCATGGAGCCTGATAACCCTCTAGGGGATATTGATCCCATTCTAAGTTGAATGTAGCAATATATTCCTTTTTCTTCACTTCAAATGCTCCAATGGATATCATCCATACCCATGTTTTCTTATGTTGTTTTCTCACTCTGTCATATGTAGAAGTGAGTTGCTGAGCTATCTCCAATAGGATGATCCTATTTGATGGGTATCATGGGAGCTTCTTAGGACACATAAGAGTACCAACTACTCAGAGATAAGTAAAGGTCTTGAACTAGATGTAGTAGGCACCAAATTTATTTATCCTTCCTGTAGCCTCTACTAACATCCTCTTCACATAATCACCTTCTATGAATCTAATGATAGTGAATATGAAACCGTCATGTACACCCTATATTCCACACTTTTTAGTGGGATTTTCTTCTTCACAAGTTGTTGATATACCACATAGGGCCAAGAATTTGTGTCTTACATGCTTCCCTTCCTATACAACCCTTGGTAATATGTGGTTCTTGCTGCCAATAGATACACCATATAATAATTCATGTAAAAGTGTGGATCATTCATGACCAAGATCAGTTACTCATCCATATTTTCACTCAAGATAGTGGCCCAATCAAAAGGCATCTTAGTTGTTATAATGGTCTCAATAAAGTGTACCATCCATGTCTCTAAATGGCCTATTGTGGGAAGGCCCATAGCTCTACTGAGGAGAACAATTGAATATCTAATATCATCTATCTTGTACCCCTGCTTCATATCCACCTTTTCTACTCTTCAACCCAAGGGTGTCCTATCAATTAAGTATGTAGATTGTTCCAATTTCTTGGCCTCTTTCTCATTTTCTCTATACCATCTGTCTACACCTTTATAAGATATCTAAAGGTATTGGTCTTCCTTAGGGAGCTGAAAAACTTTCTCAATGTTGCACGGCCTAAGATTGAGGATTGTCTCTCTTGTTACATTTTTCACTACCTTCTCCTTTGACACATAATGTTGGACCAGTGTCATGATCAACTTGGAGGATTGAACTGATGTAGGATGTGAAGTGGCATTCACTAAACCACTTTGGTTCAAAGTTGATACCATCACTAATCTCTTTTTTGGTTTGTTGTAGAGAGTCAAGAAGATGTTCCAATCAATGTGTCCTAATTCTGTGTCTTGGATCTCTATGTGTTTATCCTAGAATTTGGATTTCTTTGACACTCCCTAATATTTGAATGCTATTGGCTTTGGTGTCATATTTTCTACCATGGAAGATGATTATGATTTCATTATATCTACACAAAAGGGGGAAACATTAGTATCTTGATGTCAAAAAACCTTAATGATGCTTGGCCAAGACCTAGACTAACAAAAAACTGAACAAAATTCAATTAAAACTGACCAAAAAAAAACCCTAATCCCTAATATGCACTAGTGTGCTTCATGTTTGGATATTCAACACATGGTGACCTTGCAAATGGGCACAATATACACACATGTAGATTTTACCATGTGAAACAAAAGGTGGGGAGGTTTGGTTGTTGTTTTTCTATAGAGTTGTGCACCTTTTGAGGGTGCACACATGCACATGTACACACCTCCAAAGGGTGTTTTTTTAACCTTTAGAAAGGTTTGTGGATGCATAGATGTGGACTAGTGTATCTATGGGAGGTGTGAAGATGTAGTTGCACGAGGAGCTTGGAGGCTAAGTGCGAAGAAGAGGGGGGTGTTGGGGTATTTATAGGCCTAACCTTCCTTAGTGCATAGCTCTAAGGGTGCATATTAGTACGCACATGCACAAGTAGGCATGTGCACATCCTTGGAGAGAGGTGAAGTGTGCACATGCACATGTCTTGTTTGCACACTTTATGCTCTTTGAGACCTGAAACTTGATTTTTTGCCCCATTTGACACTACTTGATTAGAAACCAAGGTTTAACCTAGACATAGAGGGGGAGTTCTAGATGACCAAAGTGCTTGACTAGGTGCCTCATGGAGGATTGGTCCCCATTTTGTGATACAAAATGGGGTGTGCATTGTGAGACTAGAAAAAATAGCCCCAACAAAAGGGAAGAAATGACAAAGGCATTTCTTCATCAGCACACATTCTTCTAATATGTCTCAAGTGACAACTAGATTCCAAATCTTCCAACCAACTTTCAAGTCCTTTGGAAGTTAAAACTTCAAAATCTTGAATCTTCAAGCTTAGTGTTCTAATTTCTCATTGACATCTCAAGGTGTCATCTATCATGAGTATCTAGCAACTTGGATAAAATCCTTTGCTCCACTAGGACAAATATTGTAAATCCTTGTAAACCTATTTTTCCATCACTATCTAACCAAATGAGAGAATCCATTATGAGGACTCTTGATGAGTTATCAATTCCATTTCTTTGAGTCTTTGGTAATCTTCTTTATCTTCCTTTGTGGAGCTAGCATGTTTCCACTTGATTCTTCCTTGAAGTGTTTTCATTCATCATATAGAATAGGATATCCGTTCAAAAATACCTTTTGATTACCTTTTTCAATTTTCTAGAATCATTTAAAGAAACACCCTTTTGATTCTTTTTTCTTTTCTTTTCTACCCTAACCATGTTTAGATTTTGTGGCTAAGGCATTGGGGTTATTTTCCAATTTGATACGTAGTTTGATAACTCTTGCATTCCTCTTTTAATGAACATTTTGGAGACTTCTCATGCTAAACAGTGATCTTAGTAGGTCTTTGAAAAGATCATTTATCTAAACTGATAAGTTTTATATTTTCCCTCACTACTACCAACTTAGATTTTTTGACAACCTAGATAATTAATTGTTTAAATTTGCAAAGTTTCAAGAGAAATCAATCTTAGATTTTAACTTTAAGACAAGAAGTCCTCTACAACTATAAGTAACACCTATTTTTTAGTTGGTACAAGAAACAAAATTATCTGAATGCTTTAAAAATGAAATGCCTTTTCCCTATAATCGAGACCAAATGGGGATGATCTTGGTTATGCATCAAGAAGGAATCTTGATTACACCTAACCCTTGGACTAACAAGAAAAGATGCAACCTTGAAAGTAAATACACATGCTAAAAGTAAATACTCATGCAAAAAGTAAACACTCGTGTAAAAAGTAAACACACATGTTTTTTTGTTTTGTTTTTTGACATGGTTTTTGTGTTAGGCTTCGAAATAATGTTTCAAAAATTGGCCATTGATTGGTAATGGAAATAATTCTCCTTGTAAATAACTTAGACTAAAAAAAATTTCTCCCAAAATCTTTGCAATCTTATAAGGGTTGATCGACAAGCATTGAAACTTGGTATGGCTACCTGGTTTTTCTTTTTCCTTGTCCCACAGAAGAACTAGGTTTGACATTTTGAAAGATTTGATCATGACTCGCTTTTCAAACCAAAATTTTATGATATCCTGATTTTTTGACATGTGTTCTAAATTTTTTTCCCTCTTCTCATCCAATTCCAAAAGATTCATCAACCTAATTTGGACCCTGTCAGCATCCTTAGCATACCCTCTCATAAATCTCCTTAGCATACCCTCTCATAAATTTCAACACTAGAGTCTTGAGATTGAGTGGGAATATTGGTTCTTGTCCATAGACTAGTAGATACAGGGATGTTCCCAAATCATTTTTTATTCTAACTCTATCTGTCCATAATGCATTTTTCAATTGGGTGTGTCAATCTTTTGGATTCTCTAAGAGCAAGCATTTTATCACTGTAATCAAGTTCTTATTGGTGGACTTGGCCACACCATTCCCTTAGGGATAATAATTGGATGATAAATTGATTGTCCAATGCCCATAGAGTAAGAAAATTTGACAAAAACATGACCCATTATCACACACCAGGAAGAATGGCATTCAAAACCTAGTAACAATGGGTTCTTCTAAGAAGTCAGTGACCACTTTTGTTGTATAGTTTTGAAAAGTTTCATCTTCACTCCAATGTGTAGAATAATATGTAACTATAAGGACAAACATATGTCCTATTGATGATGGTGGGTTTACAGGTCCAATAAAGTCTAGCCCCCATCTGGAAAAGGGGCATACCTCAAATATTGTTTGCAATGGCATAGCTGGGTTTCTCTCCTTGTTGGCACTTTTTTGATAGGTGTGGTAGGATCATACCTATTCAAATGTGTCTTTGAAAATTATAGGCCAAAATTAATGTGACCTCAAAATCTGATGGGTCGTAGCCTCTACTAATCCATGTCTAGTGTTGTACTTATCATGATATTATTCCAGTACTTATATTACTTCTTCATGCCTTAAACATTTCAAATAGATCCCCTCATAATTCTTCTTGTAAAGTTTCCTATCTTGAAGTATGTAGGATTCACATATCATTTTGAGTCCTCTACATTGGGAATTTTTCATCTATTTAGGGTATTGATTTTGTAGGAGGTAATATACAATATCCTAGTACCAAATATTGGTGATTATTCCTTCATTAATGTCTACTTGAGAAACTATGATATGTTCTTCATTGTCAGCTATCATCTTGGTAAGCCCATGTCCTCTTACTAGCTTCAATGGTTAAATTTCCAAATCAAACTCTTGTAGTATAGCCATCCATTTTCCTCTTCTTTCACCTAATTCATTTTGCATCAGTAATGATTTGACTATAGGATCTAGCTCAATAGCATATACCTTACTCCTGAGTATGTAGTGGAAAAATTTATTGACTTCCTTTATTAGAGTGAATGATTATTTGTCAAGATTGGAATAGTTTAATTCAGTATTCTTTAGAGGACAACTCATAAATACAATAGGTCTATCATCTTCTTTATCTTTCTTTTGTGTGAGAATTCATGCATATGAGTGTTCTAAAGATAAAGAATAGATTTTGAAAGGCAACTCATAATTAGGACTTAAAAGTATTGGGGATGTGGAGATAGCTACTTTTAAATCTTCGAAAGATTTCTTGACTTCAGGAAGCCAATCATTTTTTTCACCCTTCTTTATCTGGTGATTGAGGGGGTGAACTATCTCAGCAAACCTGCATATGAACTTTTGTACAAAATTAATCTTTCCAAAGAAATATTTAAGCTCTTTGCAACTATGGGGAGTTAAAAAATTTAGAATCACTAATATCCTCTTAGAATCAATGGAAATACCCACTTTATAAATTATGTGACCTAGTAACTTTCCTTTGGTAACCCCAAATAAATATTTCTTAGGGTTAAGAGATATATCATACTTCCAACATTGGTTGAAAACTTATTTTAGATCTACAATGTGAGTACTTTGATCTTTTGAAAAGAAATTTAGATCATCCATATAGATAAATATACATTTATTTATCAACCCCTTAAATTCCTCGTCCATTTATCTTTGAAATGTAGCTCCTATTTTGATTAATCCAATGGGCATCCTTTTGTATGCAAATGTTCCCCATTTTGTTGTGAATGCAATCTTTAACCTATCTACCTCGTCTACCATCACTTGGTTATATCCTTAATATCCATCTAGAAAATAAATCATCTTAGACCCATTTACAATCTATAGTACTTCATCAAGTGAAGGCAGAGGGTAGTTATCTTTCTAGGATGCTTGGTTCAAATTTCTCCAATCTTTTTCCTTACTAGCACCAAGTTAGAAACCCATTTAGAATGTTGGATTGGAAAGATAATCTTTCTATCAAGCAACTTCTAGACCTCTTTCATTATTAATGGCTCGATAATGGGGTTCATTGGTCTCTATCTTTGATGACAAGGTTTAGCATTAGGCTTCAATGGAATATCATGAGTGATGATGTTAGGATCATTTGTCTTGAGTTCTTCATAACTCCACATAATGGCATCTTTATATTCTATGATTAGTTGGAGCATACTTTCTCGTTCTTGGGGATTACATGCCTTTCCAATTCTCACCAACTTAGGATCATCTTTCATGCCTAGATTATAAGAGTCACACTCTTCGATACCCTTTTCTTCAATGGTCCTCTTGTTGTGTGCTAACTCATCTTTGTCAAAGATATGTTCCAACTCTACCATCCCCACAGGAATAGTATGAGTTTTCAAATTTATGATCCCATCTTCATCTTCTAGTTCATCTTCTTTAGGTTTTTCATCGGGTGTATCATCAATTTCTTGTCCTTTGAACAAAGCATTGCACAAAATGAACTCAATAATATGTTGATCATCTTGGAAGACCTAGAAGTTAGTAATAGTGTCTGGAATAAATAGGGCAGCCACTAGTTCAACTAAAAACCTTTTGAGTTTCATTCTTTCAACGGGGTGTAATGCACAAGCTGAAATTGCAAGGGCATCAGCTACCATATTTCTCCTTCTAGGAATAGACCTTATGTCTAGGGCTTCAAAATCTTAAAAATCTTCCATCAAGTCCCAAACTCTTTTTTGGTAAGCAAGTAGTCTTTTGTCATTGCAAGAGTAGATTGATTTGACCTATCTAATCACCAACTAAGAGTCTCCTTCAACTATGAGAGTTTTGACATCCTTTTCTAATGTGAAGAGAAGTCTACAAATCAAGGCTTCATATTCTGCAACATTGTTAGTACACCTAAATTGTAAATGATGTGCAACATAAAAATACCTACCTTTGGGATTAATTAGTTCAATACATACTTTGGCTCCTAATTTTCATTTAAACCTGAGCATCCATATTGATTGTTCTTTTGGATTTCTTAACTTGTGTTTATTTGTGCAAATTTTTTCTTTCACTTGGACTTTGAAAGATTTTTTCTTGGGGACCCATTGCATTTTTCACATGTTGGACTTGATGAGCTATTATTGTTTACCTTTGATATGGGGATTATCCATTTATTTTTTTCATCTTCAATTTCCCTATTCAACTCTATGATTTTATCAGTTTGTGGTTTAGGTTGAATGACCACTGAGGTCTAGCCTTGACCTTTCACAAAGCATCTTCTCCTTAGAACTTTAATTGTCCCCAGTGAAGGGGAAGACAAAAAATCTACAATCTAAAAAGGTTTCACTATATGACACTTTTAGATCTTCTTTTTCCTCTTCTTCATTATTCATGACTTTAGAATGTACATAGGACAAGAATTTCCATTTGGTACTTCACTTGTGGGTTGACCATTTTTTGAGTGCATTATCTTAGTCAATACATGAGTAATCACTTTTTGACAATGTGAGCATTCAAATTCTAAATGACTCACCTTGTGCAACCTGCAAAATCCTAGAAGGAGAAAGATATTTGGGTATGCTTCTTCCCCTAAGCACTGCAAATTTGTAACCATGCTATCTATGAATTGAGACATGATCTCTTCTTGTGAGGTAGGTTTTAGTGATTTTGCATCTTGATTGTCTAATTTTTTGATTGAAGTTATGTCAAGAGCCATTACTTTGTAGGATCCTAAGTCTAATTGAAGAAACACTACTTCATTTGGAGAATTATACTCTATGATCATTGTTTTTAATTTTGGCTCAACATATTTCTTTATCTAATTATTTAGACCCTTCCAAAGCCATAATTGAGTGAGATCAATTAAGAACCATTCTCTTAGGCACCCAGGTCCATTCTTTGCTTAGTAATAGGTTGTATGTTTCCAAAATTTCCACCACATTTATGTCTATAATATCTTGAATCTAGGGGTCTATATTTAACTATATGTGGACATCTTTCAACACTCTAATAACCTTCATTTCTATTTTTTCAAGTTGAACCACTATTCGATTCATGGGTTGTGGGGTAACTCCCAACTTTTGAGCTATCAAAAGTGGCATGGCATTTCAAGAAGCTCCTAAATCTATGAGATAACTGTGAAGGTTCCTTCCAAAAATTCTAAGACCAGACAAGAAAGGAGCGACTTTAATCTTGCCTTTATACATGGTGGGTATAACCTCAGAGGTGTTAACTTGTTGCAATATTGTCTTCTAAGGACCTGTGCTAGGTGGTGTCTTTATATGATCAAGAGTTTTTAGCAGTGCTTCTCTTTGACTAGGGAAACTTTGTAGCATCTCAAACATGGATATATTGGCCTTTGTCCATTTTAACTCTTCAATGGCACTATACCTTTTAGTTGACCAATTAGGATTCTTTAGTATTGTAGGTATATTTCCTTGGTTCTGGAATTTTTGTCCAAGATAGGGTGCACTTGAAGGTATTGGATTATTATTTTATCTTGGGTTTGGAGGTGTTGGCTACAAACCTGGAGGAATTCCATCAGTCATTGGTTCCCTTCAATTTCATAAGCTGCAAATATTTTAATTGTCATTCTAAAAAGAGAACATCTCTATTAGTTCAAGGTTTGATTCTTGATTAAAGAGAAAGACAAATCATTCATTGACTTGCTCCATTATTTCAATATTTTATGGAGAATCATAAGATTCTAACAACATGGTATTCAACTTAATAGGGGGCTCATTATTAGTGTATTATGAATTTCAGTACTCTTGGTCAATTGAAAGGTATTCCATTGAAATATAGGTCACCATCGTTGGGTATGTTTTGATTGGTGTCAAGTTGATTGATGTCTAGAAACTAAGCATTGTTATTGTTGTCTATAGAATAATTACATTGTTTGGACATATATTTCATTGTTGATTTTGTCTTTGGAAACCATTTTTTTGATTTAGAGTGAAATTATTCTATGCATTGTTATTTTTTTCTAGAATTCTTATTTTAATTTTGACCATAGTTGTTGTAAGAGGTTGCATTCATTCTTTGGAAGTTGTTATTTTACCCTTGTGACAACCTTAGATGAGTTAGTTCATTGGTTATCTAAGACATGGTCTTTTTCATTTGACCTAACTTAGTTGTGACGTTATTCTTTGCTTTAGCAGATGGTGTTGCATTTTGCTCAAAGAAAGAAGCTTTGGGAGGTTCATATCCTGGGTAGGTTATAGTTGGAGCTAGCATAGCTAGTGCATATTGTAGTGGGATTAGAGTTAATGGAATGAATTGACTAGGCATCACTTGCGCCCCAATAGGATATGTTGGTATCATCTTACTAGCATGAGTTGGAACTATCATTCCTCCTCCATTTAGTTTAGCATTCTTAGTGAAAGTGATAGCTTCTTTGAAGACTTTGTCTATGTTTATTGATATTGGTAGCAAGCAATCTCCTTAGGAAGGTAGCAGTGAGTTGGTCCATAGCATTTACCTAAATCTAAATTGTAGCCCCAACTAGTATAGTATAGGGTGGTTTCAACTTGTGGTATGCCATGTGAAATCAATGGTTGACACATGAAATGGTCTCTTTTGGATCCCTCTTGATAGATATGAACTAGTCATGTATCACAGTCAAGTTGATGAATGTTTTGAATTGATCTAGGAACAACTTTTCAAAAGATACCCAGTTTTGAATAGATCCTAGTGAGATATTCACGTACCAGTTGAATGCAACCTCTCCCAATGTATATGGGAACAAATGAAAGACCACACTCTCTTGTTGAATTTATTTTTGATAGCATATTTCTTTGAAAACCTTGATGTGAGCCTCACTTGTCTGTGTTTCTCTATAGATGAACCTTGGGCATAATTTCTTAGGGTTCTTAGGAAGGTCATTGAGTGGACCTTGCAAATTGATTGGTGAAATCTACTATGTTTGCAAAGAAGGCTATTGATGGAGGATTAGATGGAATGATAGGTGAAGGTAAGTTTGAAGGTGGAGCTAAGGAAGATGATGAAATTTGAAATGGGAGTGGTAGAATTCTTGATATCCCTTTATCACTATGAGGTTTATGAAAGTGATTGAGTTCAAGGAACTTGTGTTCACTAGGTAAAGACCTTAAAGCTTGCTAAAATGGAGATGGTAGATCAGGATCTTCTAGTTTGTGTTTACTATGGAAAAGTGCACCTACGCACCTTCTAATAGTGATAGACTTGGAAAACTTTTGAACTTCCAAAAATTGCAAAATTTTAAAATAGCAACTTGGGGTTCTGGGCAGAATGGTTTTGGTCCTTCCTTCTAGTGCCACTTCAGTTCAGCTATCATTTTCCACAATGCTTAATGGCATAAATCCTTTCACATCTCTCACTTGAAAAGTTGATCAATGACCAACTCCAAGGTTTCAGATGACTTTTTTTCAACCTGTTGGGTAACTCAATTGAAGATAAATGTGTATGTTCACAAGGAGGCCTTTGCTAGTACTAACCAATTTACACAACTCTACTAAAAATGTAACCAAAAAGGAAGATACATATTTTGTATTTTATGTGTTATGATGAATGCAATTTATCAATGCAACTATATGAATTCCTATTTTAAACAAGTGTTTTGAAAAATAAATAATAAAAATAGAGTAACAAGAGATTTTAAGAAAATTACTGAAAGGGAAATTCCTAATGGACATAAGCCAAAGTAACAACACTTTTGTGAATTAAATTATCAAAATGATCTTGGTATGAAACTACTAAAATTAGGAGCAATGATTCCTCAACTCCACTGATGCAATCGTCAATGGGAACTTCAATAATAACTGAAAGATGTTTCATGTTTCATCAAATCGCAAGGCCACAAAAAGTGTGCTTACATGAAACAAAGTAGTGCACCAATAGTTAACTTCCAGTTGCTATTTTAGAGCATTTCATGCATCAAAATGTGCTTTGATGGTAGTACAACTCTTAGAGACACCTAAAGAAGGAAAGCTTCCATTTTTAGAGCTCTTAGAGACTCCCAGATCATATCATGGCTTCTATCTTATTATCTTCTCATTCCTTTATTCTTTTAAGTAATGTAAAGTCTCCTAAACCCATTAATTGATATAAACAAGACTGGAGACCTATTTAGCACCACTTAGAGAGTCAATTTGTATAAAATTAGCTTTGTTTTATTAGTTTTTTAGCATGGATTTGCATTAGAAGAGCTCTCACTTCTAACACAAAGGGAGGAGATGATTTATTTTTAAATACATGGATGTAATATAGTCAAGGCCATTATTTTGATGCAATAATATATGTTATTGGTCCTCTCATTTTGAGTGTAGTTATTTCCTAATTTCATTGCTTTCCTACCAAGATCCTTTTGATAATTTAATTCACAGACGTGTTGTTACTTTGCCTTATGTCCGTTAGGAATTTCCCTTTAAGTAATTTGCTTAAAATATCTTGTTACTCTATCTTTGTTATTTTCTTTTCAAAACACTTGTTTAAAATGGGAATTCATATAGTTACATTGATAAATTGCATTCATCATAAAACAAAAAATACAAAATATGTATCTTACTTTGTGGTTACATTTTTAGCATAGTTGTGCAAATTGGTTAGTACCAACAAAGGCCTCCTTGAGAACATACACATTTATCTTCAATTGAGTTACCCAACAAGTTGAAAAATAGTCATACGAAATGTTGGAGTTGGTCAGTGATCATCTTTTCAAGAGAGAGATCCAAAAGGATTTATGTCGTTAAGCATCATGCAAAATGATAGCTCAACACATATTTTGGCTCAATCTAAGAAAAAATCATCAAAATCTGAAGTTGAGCATTTGACTCTTTGATTTACTCTATTTTGTCATCCAATTCAAAATGGTCTTAATCCTACTATTTAGGGAGTGGGATGGCTACATACCTCTATGGGAAAGTCTAACTTGTACAAAAATGTTGATAGATACAAATATTTTTTAAATTATTTTATAGCTAACGATAAGAGATGTACACCCAACTAGGGAAAATTTTGAGTGGTGCAACATTTTGACAAATGTAAATATTTTCAAATATTTTAATATTTCAAAATAAAAGATAAACATGCTAGAATCATCACATGCAAGAGCCAAAAATGAATTTAAAAAGGTCATATTTTTCAATTTCAAATTTAAATAAAAAAGGCTAAGTTTTAGAATTCGAATGAATAAAACTATGTTGGTTGGTATTAAATTTAATATTCTAACATTTTTAGCAATATAATATTATTATAAAAATGACAATTTTCAATAATGTAACTAAAATATTATCTAAATAAGCTACTATTTGACTGCTAAAACTAATATTCTATATCTACAATTTTCTGATTTAGTATGGTGATTAGGCATGTAGGTTGCCTTTTAATGAGGTGAAATATAAGGAAGATGTAAAGCTCAATACATTTACAATAACAATTTATAAACATATTAAATTTTGATATGTATTTCTAGCTTTTAATAATGTTAGTACAATGGCGGAGAAAATAAAATTTATAATTATTTTTGTGTAAATTATTTATTAATTAGGATTAAAATTTATATTAAAAATTCCTTATTTGTTTTCTATTTAAATAAAGCAAAAAGTTAAAAGTAACCACAACTCTAAAAATTAAATGCACTCCTTTTACATTTCAATCAATTAACTATCGTTGTGGATTACATTTCACAATCTTTTGTTAAACATCATAGTTTCATCATATTTTTATTTAAAGGCCTTTACAATTTAAAAATACCCCCCTCAATTTAAGGGCCATAACATCCCTTTATTAAAACTAAAACTCTAAAATAAATAATATAAGATTATTGTATAGCATTATACTTTAAAAATTATTCACTTGCCCTAAAAAAACTATACTTCTAGACAATAGGCAGGGACTCAAGCTCTATCAGAGCTCTTCTTTTTATACAATGAAACTTCTAAAATTCTATTGCTTTGTGTTTGTATACATTCTAAAAACTTATAGTCATTCTAATTAGCACTCCTTAATGCCATCTAATCTAGTTCTTCCCAAAGATACTTTTGGTTGCGTGATTCACAAGCCTTGTATAAGTTTTTAACATTCAATATATAATATGTGTCTTGGTATGGCTCCATAAAAAACAATTCCCCCAAGCATGCCAAAATCACTTACATGATTTTTGAGCTATTAATTAGTAAAAATATAAAAGTGCACAACTCAATTAAGACAACCCTATTAGTTTGTGGTGACTAATTAGGGAAGTACTATACATACTTCATAATTATTTTGGGTTTGGGGAAAAAAAATTGGACCCTATTTTATTGAGAATTTTGGGCCGACATTTTGTAATTAATTATAAACCTAAAGTGGCAAAAATACTTGTATAAAAGTGTTTAAAGTTAGGGATTTTCATTATGTTTGATGTGATAATTGTTTCTTACAGTGTTATTAAGTTGTAAGGGATTACAGATTGTAATCATTCGACTTTTTGTTTAGTGGATGTAGCCTAGGGTTTGGGTGAACCACGTTAAATCCCGGTGTCTTGTGTTCTCTTCTATGTGATTTATTAGTTTCTGATATTGTTTATATTTCCATGTAATTGTTATTTTTGTATGTGGTTAATTCTAACAAGTGGTATTAGAGCAAGGTTGTTTTTTAATTATCCTCTGCAAGAAAGTCTCACAGTTGAGTGGGAGTCTCATAGTCGAGTGAGAGTGATGGCGGACAAGGGTAAGCTGAAGGTGGAGAAGTTTAATGGCCAGAACTTTTAGTTATGGAAAATGAAAATGGAGGACTATCTTTATCAAAAGGACTTATGGAAGTCATTGGAAGGAAAAACAAAGAAACAAGGAACTATGATAGATGAGGATTGGGAGATTTTAGATAGAAAGGCACTTGGAAGCATTCAGTTATGCATGGCACCATCAGTGATATTTAACATTACAAAAGCTAAGATGACAAATGAGTTGATGGAAACCCTAACAAAATTGTATCAAAAGCCCTCCACTTCAAATAAGGTATTTCTCATGAAGTGTATATTTAATATGAAGATGGCAGAAGGTGGATCTATTGTAGATCATTTAACTGAGTTTAATACTATTATTAGTCAATTATTTTATGTGGGTATTAATTTTTATGAATAAATTAGGGCTCTCTTGATTTTGTGTTCTTTTCCTAAAAGCTGGAATGGCTTGGTAATGGTTGTGATTAATTATGTTTTTGGATTAATATCCTAGAATATAATGATGTGATTAGTGTTAATTTGAGTGAGGAAACTCATAGGAAAACCTCAGGTGGATCTACATCAGGAAGTGTTTTAAACACACAAAGTAGAGATAGAATGACTAAGAGAGGAAACAATTATGGAAATCATGGGAAGTCAAGAGGAAAGTCAAAGGGAAAGAGGTCTCAATCCAAAGGACCAAGAGATTGTTGGTACTATTGTAAACAAAGGCATAAGAAGAAAGATTGTTGGACTCAAAACAATAATGAAGGAGACAAACCAGAAGGGAACAAGAAGGAAAATGTGGTAACTGAAAAATCTGAAGAGGATGCTTTGCTTCTTTCTTTAGTTCAAGTGTCCATGATTCATGAATTTTATATTTTGGTGCTTCATTTCATGCTAAACCTCATAGAGGTTATTTTATTGATTATGTCCAAGGGGATTTTGGGCTTGTTTATTTGGGGGATAATGAACCCTGTCAGATTGTTGGAAAGAGAAAAGTTGAGATTAAGTTGCAAAATGGGAATCATTGGCTACTAAATGAGGTAAGACATGTTCTAAGGCTAAGTAGGAATTTAATTTCTGCAAAGCAACTCGGGATGAGGGTTGTGTAGTTACTTTTAATTATAAAAATTGGAAGGTTTCAAAAAGTTCCATTGTAGTAGAAAAAGGTGTGAAAGTAAGCACCTTATATCTTTGTACATGTCATATTGTTCCTTCTACTTTAATTGTTTTAGAGAAAAATTAATGTTCAGGAACAGTTATTGTAGTTGAACAAGGAGATCAAATAGTTGATGCAGATTTCGATACAGTACTATGGCACAATAGACTTGGGCATATGAGTGAGAAATGTATGAAATTATTATATTCAAAGAAAGTATTACTAAGTCTAAAATGTGTTAATATATATTTCTGTGAAAGTTGTGTATGGAAAACAAAAGAGAGTGAGTTTTGTGATGAGTGGGAAGGAAAAGAAAAGTGAGAGATTAGAGCTTGTGCATACATATGCATGGGGACTAGCTCAAGTATCTTCCCTTAGTGGCTCTCATTATTATGTTACATTTATTGATGATATAACTAGAAAAGTATGGGTTTATTTTCTTAGATAGAAATATGATGTATTTCAAACTTTTAAGAAATGGAAATGCTTGGTTGAAAATGAAACTGGTAAGAAATTAAAATGTCTTAGATCTGATAATGATGGTGAGTATTGTAGTCATGAATTTGAAGATTATTGATCCGCTAATAGTATCCATAGATAGAAAATTGTTCCAAGAACTCCACAAGAAAATGGAGTGGCTAAACGCATGAATGAGACTATAATGGAGCATGCAAGGAGCATGAGGTTGCATGTAGGGTTTCCCTTAAACATGTGAGTGGAGGTTGTCAATACTATTGTATATTTGATTAATAGAGGTCCCTCTACTCCTTTGGGTTGTGGTATTCTAGAGGAAGCATGGATTGGTAAGAAGGTGAGTTATTCTTTTCTCAAAACCTTTGGTTGTGAAACATTTGCTCATATAGATTTTGAAAATAGAACCAAGCTAGAAACTAAGTCAAAGTAAATATGTATTTTTTGGATATGGCATTGATGGATTTTGTTATAGGCTTTGGAATTTTTAAAATTGTAAAATTGTAAGAAGCAGGGTGCAATATTCAATGAGAAAGTGTTGTACAAAGATATGTTGCAGCAACATGACAAGAAAGAAGATGATTATGTACAATGTTGGATGATACTCCAAAAGATGATGCTCCAACAATTACTCATGATCTTGAACAACCACAACAACAAATACCACACACCTTAGTAAGTGTTAGACGATCAACAAGGATAAGTAGACCTCCAAAAATATTTTCTCTCTCTTTGTACTCTATTTTATTAAAAGATGTTGGTGAACCTAATTGTTATGATGAAGCTATGCAGGTGGATACTAAGATTTAGTGGGAGCCTACAATGGGAGATGAAATGCACTCCTTACTCAAAAATAAGACTTGGAATTTATGCAAGTTGCATGCATATAAATAGGATTTACAAAATAAATGGGTTTACAGGTTGAAAGAAGAGGATGTAGGTAAGAAAAGATTTAAAGCCAGGTTAGTTGTAAAAGGATTTGCAAAGAAAAAGGGCATTGATTTTGATGAGATATTCTCTCTTATTATTAAAATAACTTCTATTCATATTATTTTAAGTACTGTAGCAACTGAAGATTTTCATTTAGAGTAGCTTGATGTTAAAAAAATCTTCCTTCATGGTGATTTGATGAAGAGATATATATGGCACAGTCACAGGGATTTGAGGTCAAAGGTAAGGAGAACTTACTGTATAGATTGAAGAAAAGTTTATATGGCTTGAAGCAAGCACCTTGACAATGGTATCTAAATTTTGATTATGCATCAGCATGGATATAGGAGGTGTCATTTAGATCTTTGTGTTTATTTTAAGAGGTTAGATGATGATAGCTACATTATTTTATTTTTATTTGTTGATGATATGATTATAGCTGGGTCTAACATGGATCACATTAAGGGGTTAAAGGAATAGTTAGCACGTTCATTCACTATGAAGGATTTGGGGGCAATAAAAAAAATCCTTGGTATGAAGATTTGTAGAGATAGGAAAAATAGAAAATTGACATTATCTCAAGTTGATTATATTGTGAAGGTGTTGCAATATTTCTCTATGGAGAATACTAAAGCTATCAACACACCTTTACCTGGTCATTTGAAGTTGACTAAGGAGATGTGTCCAAAGACACAAGAAGAGGAGGATAAAATGCCCAAGGTACCTTATGCTTTAGCAATAAGAAGCTTGATGTCTGCTATGTTATGTATGAGGCCAAATATTGCCCATATCATGGGACTTGTTAACATGTATATGAGTCTTCCAAGAATTGAGCATTGGAATGCAGTAAAATGGATTCTCAGATATTTGAGAGGAACATCCAGTAAGTGTCTACAATTTGGGGGCTCTACTACTGATTTATAGGGATATGTTGACTCAGATTTGGTAGGGGATATTGATACCAGGTGAAGTACTACATGTTACGTATTTACTATTAGTGGGGTACCAATGAGATGGGTTTCTCGATTACAGAAGCTTAATGCTTTATCCACTACAAAGGTAGAGTATGTTGCTAGTATAGAAGCAACCAAGGAGATGATATGGCTTCAATTCTTCATGGAAGAATTGGGACACCCATAGAGGGATAATTATTTTTTTACAAATAGTCAGAGTGTCATTCATCTTGTGAAGAATTCTGCTCTACATTCAAAGACAAAACACATATAGTTGCAGTACCATTTCATTTGGTTAGTTTTAGATGATGGACAGTTGAAGATGGACAAGATACATACAAATTACAATGCAGTAGATATGTTTATCAAGTTAGTGACAAGGGAGAAGGTAAACTCCTCTTCATGAGCTTTGGTTGGTCTTCTAAACTGAACAGAATAAAAGAACAGTAGAGTCCAGGGTGGTTTGATCCAATGGGAGCCCCATGTGGTCACAGTATTGCTATAGGATCAGCCTCTAAGTGAGATATTATTGTTTAGTGTGGATCCTGATCAGTCCCCAAGTGGGAGATTGTTAGTTTGCGATGACTAATCATGGATATACTATACATACTTCATAATTCTTTGGGGTTAAGGGAACAAAAATTGGGCCCTATTTTATCGAGAATTTTGGGCTGACATGTTGTAAATAATTATAACCATAAAGTGGCAAAAATACTTGAATAAAAGTACTTAGGGTTAGGGATTTTCATTATGTGTGATATGATAATTATTTCTTGCAGCAGTATTGAGCTATAAGGGATTATAGATTGTAATCAGGTTGTAATCACTGGATAGTAATAATATTGGACTTATTATTTGGTAGACATAGCCCAGGGTTTGGGTGAACCATGTTAAATATTGGTGTCATGTGTTCTCTTCTATGTGATTTATTAGTTTTTGATATTGTTTATATTTTCATGTAATTAGTATTTCTATTTGTGGTTAATTCTAACCAAAACCCAAAGCCACAATTTTTTTCTAGTGCACAAGATGCAATGGCTCAATTGTCAAAGAATCGTACAATAAAATACTTTGGAAAAAGAGATGTAATACTTCCTTACAACCTTAATTACATTTGATGGATTTCGATAATGGTCTTAGCATTGGTGATGACTTTAAGCCTTGGGATCATCTAGAGTTTAATAATTCATATTATCAAGAAGGTCATGATATGAGGAAAATCGAAACCATTCTATTTGTTTGATTCTTTTACAGGTCTTCATATCCTAATTGATATACTCAATTTATTTAATTCTTGAAAGCTTGTACTATGCTATTGCGAGCTTGAAGCCCTAATATCCCAATTTGATGGATTCAAATATTTCTTTATGACCCAATATTTCACGACCCACCTTGTGAGACTCATACTTTGTAGGATGATGTTAACACTTTTGACTCAGACAAATTGGTTGACTGACTTCGATTAAAGACTTATTTATCATTGATTTGTGAGAGCTAGACATTAATTTGGAATGTGTTTGACTTAGACCTCTGGTTGATATGTTTTTAGTTGAGATCTATGTTTCATCTATATGACATTTGGTTTTGGTTTTATTAGTGTATATAATGTAGACCTAATTTGATTGATTTGTTGATCAACTATGACGCTATGCTAATACTATCATTTGATTGTGAACTCATGGTTATGATGATTTCGTGTTAAGTTTTTATCATGACATTATCTTATGTTAGATGAATATGATGTCAACATAATTTTGATGATGTGCAAGTGCATTTAGTATAATTATATTTTTCTCATGTGACTTATTCTTTATGGATTTTTGAGTATTTAAATGGATATTGACTCATTGTGTATTTGTGAGTGTATAAGTTTTGTAGGTTTGAAGGCGAGAGTCTAGTTGAGGTAGAGGAGGCTAGCTCCTTAGTAGGGTTGGCATGTGATCGTCTAGTCTATGCACACACCAATTGGCACATTTTATGAGTTCATTTATTAATGTTGTCTCTAACCTTAATTCTATAATTACTTATGTGCATAAAGTCTAGAAACAATATTGAATTCGGTTAATAATTTATTTAGGTTTGAAGGAATTTATGTATTTATATAAATTCTTGATGTTATGGAAAATAATATGAAAGAATGTAGAGTGTAAGAAAATAAATGTGTTTTTTGAAATGTTTTTTTTTTAAATTCTCATTTGAAATTTTAGCATGAGAATAATTATATCTATTAAGCCAAACTTTTGTTAATAAGATTATTACAATTACATTAATTATTTTTTGACACTAGTAGTTGTTTTGAAGAAAGTGAAATAAATTGTAGAAAAGAATTTTGAACTTATCTTGAAGAGACATTCAAATGGAGGTAAGGGGGTAGTGGTCTCTATAAGAGAAATTATTACATTCCTTATTCATGACATGTGAGTTAAAAAAATAGGTAGATGCTTTGTCTATATAAAATTCTCATAGCTCTAAAAAAGGGGATATATGGGGAAAGATAGGAGAGAAACAAAAGATTGGGGAAAACAATCCAAGAAAAGTCCTACATCAATGTCCCATTTTGTCACTTTTCTCCCGATTCCTCTTCTCTATTCATATCAATTTTGTTTTGTTAATTAGAAAGATATGATTATTTATAATGTTGGAAAATGATTTCCTGGTGGTCTATTAATTTTTTTGTAATTATGAAGTGTTGGGAATATAATAGGAAAGTAAACACTGAGAGGGGAGGTGAATCAACACTTAAAACTTTCAACCTCAAAAACTATTCACCACACATCCATTTCACAATCTATTCATATAAATTGAAATACCAAATTAAACATATACATCCATAGCATGAAAGTAAAATATTCAACACATGTATTAGACAAGATATTTGGTTACCCAGAAACCCTCCAAGGAGAAGGTAAAACTGGGGTGGGGATGACACCCACAAATCTTCACTGCTGCAGTAATAAAGTGTATCTAATGAAGGTTACAATGTTTGATCATGAAACATAATCTACCCTATGAAAGATCTACCCTATTAAAGGCTTACAAGATTGTTAGATATTACCCTATTAAAGGATTTAAACACCCTGCTAAAAGTGTGCATGGTAAGAGGAATTTAACTTACAATGAAGTAAGCACCCTGTTAAAGGATTTACAATAGCCTATTAAGACTACTATGTTAAGAGATTTAACTGATTCACCTATTAAAATTTTTCAACAATGATCCTTTAGTTAGCACTCTATTGCTTGATGTCAGATCACCTCTATACTGATGTGTACTTGATCCTTTCTTATCAAATGTATCTATGATGTCCTCTAACTCCTTTCCTCTATTTTCCTTTAACTGAATCCGCAATGTAACTCAATTCATAACACCTTAATCACCATGAATTTTTTATTTGCACATGTAAACTCTCTTCAATTCTCTTTTTTAGCATTCATAAAAAATTTAGGGTTTTTCTTCCTTAAGAAGACCTAGGTGATTTAGGGTTAGGTATGAATCAATGGTTGTGATTCACCTATATTGCCACTTAAACCTTACCTTTTTTTGATTGGATGCATGTAATGCATAGGGATTCACATTTAAGATTCATCCATATCAGCAAAGATCATAAAACAATCCTTAAGTTGGCCCAAAAGTGGTTTACATAGAAGTTTGTGCCATTACAAACAACTATGTCAAAACTATGTAACTCGGCACTTGAAGTCCCTAATACTCAGCATTAACTACAACTCCAATATTGTTACTTGGCCTCTGAATCACTCATCATCCACTGATCACTTGGTATCTAAATAGCACAGCACATATCATGTGCTCGGCATTTGAGTGACTCAACACACACTAAATATCTATTACTCAACATATGGTATCTGAGAACTTATGCTCGGCGTGTATAACTTGTTCGGCATGAACTAAGTAAATGACTTAAGTATATTGTCACTCATATGTCAAAACCAATCTAATATTAACAATCTCCCCCTTTGACATGTGTGGAAAAATACTTGATCATTTATGAATAACCTTACCCTTTCAAGCGTAACTAAGATAATATCCATATACATACAAAATTTCAAAAAAACTTTAAAATTTTGCAAAAGCTTATGACTCATCATTCATACCTCAAAATTCAATAACTCCCCTTAAGTTGATTGTGTTGTTATGTATCTGAATCAAAATTATTCCTCCTACTGAGTATATGTACTTTGTTTCTATCATTGACATCTCTTTTCTTCAAAAACTAGTATCTCCCCCATACTTCTTATTTCTCCCTTCATATTTCTCCCCATTTCTAACTTCCTCATTTCTTATTCTCCCCCATTTTGACACTTAGGTCAAAGGGTTATACACTGATAGGGTATTTGTCCAAAAATGATTTGTGGACCTCTAGCATTATTTTCAAAGTTGCATCCCAGTTATCACAAGCTACCTCCAATGATTTGATCTCGATGGCCAGCTCCACAACAAGGTGAACTAAGCCTTCATGAGTAGAAAGATGTGGATCTTTCTTCATGAGTATTTCTACAAAGGCTATTTCCTTGTGCAATATCTCCATATGTGGAGCTAGAATAGGCTAGATGCTGATTAATTTAGCCTTGATGTTAGCTTCATCTGTGTGTAATACTGCTAACTGACTCTAGGAGTTGAGGAGGTTTATGAAATGTTTCTCACTCTAGGCTAGAGACTTAGGTAGATTAATACCTAAATATTGTATATGAGTCTCCAAAATCAATATGTGACTCCTTATTTCTTGTGTGAAGAGTGTGAGATTACACAATTTGGTGAACAAAGAGAAAATGTTCTCTAGTACCTTCTTCACAATGTCAATTTTTGTTGCTAACTCAACTTGTGATAGTGCAATAACACTTGATATCTTTTCATCAACCTTATGCTGAAACTTTCTTTCAGACCATTCAAGTAGTTTAACATTTGAATATAGGTCTGTGTCATTTAGCTTCTCTATTAAGCTAGTTAGTTGCTCTATGATCAGCTTTGTTTCTTCTAGTGCTCAAAAATTAAATGCATCAATAAAAATGTCCTTGATATCTATCAAGGCTTGCTTCTTCCTATGCTCCTGTCTGAGTAGTTCTTGATTCTTCTTCTTTGCAAGAGCATCCTGAAGTATGCTCATCTATTCTATAGTGATAGTTGCAAAATCAAACTTGGGTAACTCAAACTTCATCTAAGTTCACATCAACAAATGATGTAGCTTTAGCTTCCTTGGATGTGCTTGGACTTGGCCATGATGATTTTAGGGGTATAGCTTGTATACTTGGCCTATGAAGAGCTTGACTAGGAGAAGTAGCAGTTTTTGGTCAAGTTACCAGTATTTGTATTGCTAATTGCTCCTTATTTTTGGTAGTTATACCTAGCTCTTCAGTCTTTTCCTTTGCCTTCTCTACATTTACAGATGCACCTTGATCTTGTGATGTAGGTGCAGGAGTATCTACTTGACCCATTAGAACTTGGGTTCCTTCATTCTTTTCTATCTCATCTTTGTGTTCTCCAACTATCTCACCCTTATCATTTTCATTTTCTTGTATATTAACTAAGACTAGAGTACCCTGCATTAATGCACTAACAGTGGAAGTTGTTGTCTCCTTCCTTTGATATACCACAATGGCCAATGTAGATTGTATTAATGTGAATTGAGGAGGGGTTGTAGATGTCTCTATAGTTTGTACTTCCTCCCCTATAGATACTTTGTCTACCTTCTCAATTTCATCAACACTTACCAGTATGGGATTTTCACAAAGTTTGGTCTAGGTAGTGGATTCAACTAGTATCTTCTTCAAGTCATTCTCTATGAGGGGATTGATGTTCTAAGTGATAGTATCAAAAACATCCTTAATCTTTACATTATCACATTCTATATTCACCTCATGTTGAGGACTGGCACTTGGCACTAGTGTCTCTTATACACTCTGTTATGTTTGGTGCTCTTCCTCATCTGGTGCCTATGTTTCTTCATTTGTTTTGGTGTCTTCCTCTTGTGGAATTGTCTCAGTGTTAACTATGATTACCTCAGTTACCTATTGCTACTCAACTTTTTCCTCACCTACCTCAATAAGTGCCTGCATAATTTCCTTAGATGTTGTCAAACCATATAATGCTTTCCAAATCAGAGTGGTCTTTTGTACAACATCCTCAACCTTGTTCTGCAATATATTGGATGCCCTATATTTTGGTGCAAATTTTCCAAAATACTTATTTAATGCCTTGGCCATTGTTTTCCTATCCAATTTTGGCATTACTTGCGCAAGTGTAGTCTCTCTAATTTTTCTTTCTATGTTTAGACTATACTACCACTTCTACTCAACTCTATCAGATAATTCCTTTGGTAGAGAGTTGGCAATCTCAATTGGAGTTTGTTTAAATATTGCCATCATGGCATTTATTGACTCCTCTACTTGGTTCACCTCAACTTTTCCAAGTGTATCAAATTTAATATGTGTGAGACCAGATAAATTAGCATTATTCCTTATGTTCTCACATATATTCTCTAAATCTGAAGAAGAACAGTGACTTACCACTTGAAATTGGTTGTTGTCATCAGATTCAACTGGAGCTATGTATTTTCTCCTTGATCTCTTCCTAGGCACCTCTTCATTGCTAGCTAGTCTAGCCTTCTTCTCTTTTGGCTTGTCTTCTTCTTGAGCCTTCTTTGTAGTAGCCCTTGTGTTTTCTCTTGTAGAGGGAGTTGTAGGCTTAGTTTTTCCAACCTTCCTTGGTTTGCTAGCAGTTGGGGTCTTAGATTTCCTCTTCTTTTGCTCAGCTACTTCACTAGCTTCTTCTCCCTTGGCACCTTCCTCAATTTCTATTTCTTCTACTTGATCTTCTCCTTGACCTTGAGTTAAGGCCAATGGTGCTTGAGCTGATATATCCTCTTCTTCTTTTTCTTCATCTGCTCCTTCACCAAATTTCTCTTTTAACTTCTTGAAAATTTTGTTCTTCTTCCTAATGACTGAGGTAGTCTTCAAATCTATTGTTATCTTAGATTTTGCCATGTCATAGTTTCCAAAGGCAGCAGCCTTAGCATCTACATCTTCTACAAGTAGTGTTATTATTGATGCAAAGGCTTCATCAACATTGATTTCATAGCCTAGTGGTCTTAGCCACCTTACCCTTGGAACAACAGCTTGAACATATGTAAAATTAGTGCCAACTAGAAAGAAAACATCATTGAAATGTTTTTGAACTAGTGATGTTATTCATGTAGAGGCTTCATCAACATTGATTTCATAGCCTAGTGGCCTTAGCCACCTTACCCTTGGAAAAACAACTTGAACATATGTAAAATTAGTGCCAACTAGAAAGAAAACATCATTGAAATATTTCTCCACTAGTGAAACTAGTATCCTTAGCATTTTCTTCATTGATTTCTTGAAGTTCTCAAAGTAGCTAGTCATAACTGACTCAAAATTGTTTCCTAGTTGCTCAAGAAACTCACCTATCTACCATGTAATAGATATGTTTGTTTTCCAAGAAACTTTACCAAATGTGGGGAATGTATTATGTACATAAAAGAACATACATACAAGAATTTAACCAAATTTACATTGTGCACTTTTAGTCTTCCCTATAGCTCCCAAATTTTTTGACAACTATTGCATCTACAACTTGGCGAGGTCATAGGTATGATCCTTCTTTACTATCTTATAGCCCATGTCAACAACAATACATGGTACACTATTAAGCCTACTTGATTGGTAGAATTTATGTGCTATTATCCTCACTACAAATGCAATTATAGGATTAGAGATAGTATCAATTTTCATGTCTCATTTGTTCCACACTGCCCCTGTATACTTCTTAATGACCTTTTTAGATTCAGTTCTCATGGTTTTAGGTTGGTCAAGTGTTGGATACCATGTTACTCTATTTACAATTTTCTTTATGATTTTCATTGGTCCATTATCCAACCATATAGAATTATCATGAATTATACTCAGGACTATTTTAATCCATTCAGTCTCGAAAACATTTGGAAAATCTAGGGCATGGGTCAACCCTTTTCTCTCTACTATTTTGAATTCATCCTTCAATCCTCCATTTTCACATAATTTCCCATAGGTCTACCTTGTCTCCATGTCTCCTATACTACCCACCTTGCATGTGTAGCAACATCTTACATCTTGAATCATCAAATCTCGAGGTGGTATCATCGACAATGCACCAGATGGATCTTTCTTGTAAGCAATATTAGGAATGGCTCTAAAATTTAGTTGTCTAATCTCATTGCTAACCAATTGCAAATTCAAAACTTCTCTACCCTCTTTAACCTTAGGAGCTAAAGAACTAGATGTCATTATGTAAACTAGGGTTTGTGAAAATTCAAACTGCATAGCTTGGCACACAATAAATACCTTTACAAATCTATTGGTATTGTATCAAGTGACTGTTGAATTCTTCTTGCAAATGCTAGTATAATCTCTTTCAATCCACCTTTCACTCTTCATGCTATCCTTCAAATTCAAATGATTTCAAATGCTTGGCTTCAATTAAGATTTTGACTCAATCGGCTTCCATGAAGTTTCCTTTTCACTTGGAAACCACTACAAGCTTAGTCAACACTATCACCTTTGATATCTCTACATCTACTAACATTTCACTTGATGACCATTGCGAAACTTTTCATGCTCGACAGTAACATGAAAACTGCCAAAACTTAAAGATGTCTTCTAGATTATAATCAACTCTTTGTATCTTTCTTCATGCATATGTAATCTTTTCAAAACTCAATCCTTGGAATTGATGTATAATATATCCTTTTAAATATCAATCCCACTTATCTCTTGATTGCTTAATTTCAGGAAGTGTGATCATCTGACCCATTGGGTGAAGTGATCCCTTCTGAACTTGATGTGTTGCAACCTTCCTCTCTCTTCCATATCTTATTCATCTCATCTCTAACATTCTCAACATCTACCTTTCCTATGCCTTTGTTGAACTCACTACTTGATGCCTTTGACCTTGTTGGGTAGGTTTTGCTTATATGACCAATCTCCAAACAACTAAAACTTGTGGTTTGACTCAACCACCTTTTGTAGTCACTTCTAAAATGTGTTCTTATGCAATTTTCAGCAACATGTTCATACTCTTGACACTAGTGACAACTATACGTTGTATTATAATCCCAATTAAAAGACTTGCCATTGTGTTTTACCTTTGTCTACTTGTTTGATGACCATTTAGGCTTGGATCTACAATCATATGCTCTATGTCTGTACTTCTGACATATATAGTAGTATCCTTCAAATCTTTGTGTGCTTATGGTCTTGGTTCTGCATTCATGTGCCTGAGGTCCTTGTTTTTTGCATTTATGGCAATAACCCATGAACTTCTACTTAGGATTCTAATTTCCAATCTTGCTCCTACAAAAATTAGTAGTATGACCTATCTTACCATAATTATGACAAGTAGGTTTAGGGTTCTTACCTTTCTTACTTCTTTCTTCACCACTTTTGGATGATTTTCTTTCTTCAATACTAGTGTATCCCAATCCAGAAGTGTCACTGTTGGATCTAGGGGATCTCATCAATTGTTCAAAGTACTTGATGGCTTCACTAGGTTTGTTGAAACTATCAATAAACTCTTTTTCTCTTTTCAGATCATTACTTTGTTGTTCATTCTACAACTTTAGTGTTATGATCTCAATATCCTTTGTATTCAATTCATGATTTGCAATCATCACTTGACCCAAAGTTTCCAACTGCATGTTAGCAATCCTAGTTACCTTTGATGTTTTCTCTTCTAGTATGTTGGTCAAAATCCTTTCTTCATCTTCAATCATGACTTTTTCCTATTCAAAATTCTTTTTCTACTTGGTCACCTCACATAGCAATACTGATTGGACTTCTTGTTCTCTCTTTAGATTTTTGACTTCTTCAATTAGGATTCCATTTTTTTCCATTAGATTTACAACTACTGCATCAAATTCATTGGAGTTTCCATTTGTAAATAATTTAGTAGTGTCAATCTCTTGGTATTGTGTATCATTCTCTTCAATATCAATTTCCTTCATTCTTTTCGATGATCTCTTTAACTCATCTCTTGCTTCATTCAACTGATGTAGGGAAAGTTGTATTTCAATCATCTAGTTCTCAATAGTCTTTCCCAACTTGTAGACTTCTATCTTCAAGATATTTCCTCAAAGCTACAAAGCTTTACTTTCAAAGAATTGTGCTTTGATATCAATTTTTGGAATAACAATAGGAAAGTAAAATCTAAGAGAGGGGTGAATCGGCACTTAAAACTTTCAAGCTGAAAAATTATTCACCACACATCAA
This sequence comes from Cupressus sempervirens, assembly GCA_028749045.1. NCBI lineage: Eukaryota > Viridiplantae > Streptophyta > Pinopsida > Cupressales > Cupressaceae > Cupressus > Cupressus sempervirens. The sequence continues at coordinate 713,043,790 of CM053791.1, read as the reverse complement.
TCTCACGATCTATGCATATAAATTGAAATACCAAATGAAACATATACATCTATAGCATGAAAGTAAAATATTCAGCATGTGTATGACACAAGATATTTGGTTACCTAGAAACCTTCCAAGGAGAAGGTAAAACTAGGGTGGGGATGACACTCACAAATCTTCACTACTGTAATAATAAAGTGTATCCGATGAAGGTTGCAATGTTTGATCATGAAACATGATCTATCCTATAAAAGGTTTTTCATGTTAAAGGCTTACAAGATTGTTAGATCTTACCCTGTTAAAGGATTTAAAAACCCTGCTAAAAGTGTGTCTGGTAAGAGGACTTTAACTTAAAATGAAGTAAGCACCCTATTAAAGGATTTACAACAACATGTTAAGACTATTGTGTTAAGAGTTTTAATTGATTCACTTGTTAAAATGTCTCAACAATGATCCTTTGATTATCACTTTGTTTCTTGATGTCAGATCACCCCAATACTAATGTGTACTTGATCCTTTTTTATTAGATGTATCTATGTTGTCCTTTGATTCCTTTCCTCTATTATCCTTGAACTAATTCTGCAATGCAACTCAATTCATAACACCTTAATCACCATGAATGTTTTGTTTGCACATTCAAACTCTCTTTAATTCTCCATTTTAGCATTCATAAAAAATTTAGCATTTTTCTTCCTTAGGAAGACCTAGGTAACTTAGGGTTAGGTATGAATCAATGATTTTGATTCACCCATATTGCCACTTAAACCTTCTCATTTTCTAATTGGATGCATGTAATGCATAGGGATTTAGATTTAAGATTTGTCCTTATCAACAAAGATCATAAAAAAATCCTTAAGTTGGTCCAAAAGTGGTTTACATAGAAGTTTGCACCATTACAAACAACTATGTCAAAACTATGTAACTTGGCACTTGAAGTCCCTGATACTCAGTACAAACTACAACTTCAATGTTGTAACTTGGCCTCTGAATGACTCAACATCAACTGATCTCTCGACATCTAAATAGCTCTACACATACCATATGTTTGACACTTGAGTGATTTGGCACACACTAAATATTTGTCACTTGGAATATACTATCTCACAACTTATGCTCGACATGTATAACTTGTTCAAAATGAACTAAGTAAATGACTTAAGTATATTTTCACTCATATGTCAAAACCAATCTGCAATTAACATGAAGTGTGTGAGATTTGTTTTAGAATATGGAATTGTTCCTCTTTTATTGAATTTGGTTGGTCAAAAATTAAACAGGTCCATGAGTTGCATGATCATTTGAGGAAGAAGGTGTGCACAAACTTCTACATTAAAGTCCAAGTTTCATACCTTTCATTCAAATTCTAAAATATCTCCTTTTATATGTATGTCTTGAATACAAAAAGGGTATGCATCTTAAATCTTGATCTTCTGATAATCTTTGTGGTCTAAAATTTTCTACTAAAATGTTAACATTTTGTGTTCGCCCTATCTTGGAAATAGTAAAAAAGATAAGGGACCCTGTTTATGATGTTGTTAATGGATACCTGGTTTACTTTATCTTTACATTATATTATTTGTCTTTAGAGAAGAAAAGTAGGAGTAACTAAGTAAAATAATTTAGTTCCAATTAGATATGTGCTAGTAGTAATATTTTTTAGCGAGCTATTGAATTGAGACTAGCATCCTTGTAGAAATTAAAGATTCACATAGTGTCATAATGTGTAACCTATGGTGACTACCGAAATAAATTTTGAGGGAAATAGTAGTAAAGTTAACAGTGGAACCATAGAATAAATGTTTATCCTTGAATGAAAAATCACAACCTTTAGAACATCCAACATTTGGCAATGGTTGTTTTTCTTTTAACAAAATAAGATCACAATTTCTTTTTCTATTGCATAGATGAGAGTGTCATATTTTAAGTTGTCTTTACTTAAGTCATTGATTTTTTTTCAAATATTTTTGTGGATCATAGTTTTCCTTGCTACAAATTATTTCTTTATTTAAAAACAATCAACTATACTTTATTTACAAATATTTGCATTATCAGTTATGCCCTTTTGAAGCAATGTGTAATGCCCTGCCAAGAGATCCAAAGAATTAACCTAAAGTTTCACTAAGTTTGGTAGCATTTTTTTTTTTAAACATAAAAGTAAATCCATCTACATCATTCACATGATAACGGAAGCAATAACAATATCCAACTGAAAGTAAACATAACATACATACATAACAGGTTACATTCTTCATGGATCCCTTAACGTTGAATCACATCTAATTTATCTATTCATCTAACATCACATCCTTATGAAATAATAATGATAAGTCCAATGTTCATAAATTACATTTCTGAATGCTCAATCATCCACTACACATGCCATAGGGTATGAAAGGCATAAAAGAATATACATGTGTGAAATAAAGTACATCATCATTCTAAATCTAATCCATGATGCAATAACATAAATGAAACCACATATCATACATGATACATCATCATAGAAAATATAAACATCATAAAAGATAACCATTAATTACAAACATAACTAACTAAGTGCACGGTTCCTCCCAACCGTTAATAACATCATTAGACCATCGTGGATCCTAGCCATCCCTCCGTGTGTAACATTCCAAATCACCAAAGAGATCATCAGTATTAACATAGTAGGGATGTCACTCCTAAATCATAATACATCATATGCAGAAAAGAAATCTAACATGCAAAGTAAAGCATAAGATAACATCATCTAACATATGCAAATCATCAATGTAAGGATACATGTCCACCATCATAATCCATGAAGATAGATTCCAAAAAAGAATGCATTAGCCATGGTGTCTCAGATAGATCTTAAATGATAAGAGTGGAAAAACACTACCACCCAACCACGTGGAACCTAAATGGTCCACTCCCACAGCGCTGAGGAGATAATCTCAAGTCCCAAATAGGTTATCAAAATCACATAGCATAAATACTCTCTAAGTCCAGGAATCCTAAAAGTATACTAACTCAAAGGTTCCAATCACAAAACCAACATCTAATTCCCAAAGCAACACAATGACATGTAGGAAACCTACTCTGTAAGCGGGCAAGTGTCATTGCATATGTCATGTAGAAGTTACCTTGGCAGTTAGCTTAGGACTCCATAGGTCCCTATTGATCCTTATGCGGCCACTAGTATCCTCTCATATTGACAAGGCATACTATGGAATGCAAGGTCGCAACCAAGCATTCTCTCTACTCCCATCCTAGTCTGTACTAGCACTCGAGGCATGGGTGAGAACAAAAAATTTATCTTATTAGGTTCATTTAATCCCAATTTAGTGTAAATGTTTTCACTTATTAAAACAACTTACAATGAGTTACCTTGGCAGCCACTTAGGGCCCCGGCCCCCATTGCAAGCCACTTCCTGACACTACAAGTAGATAACCTACCCTAAGCTCATGGAATTCATAAATCAAAAAATCACTACAGTCCTATACAAGCGACTGGAAAGAAATACCAAAAGATAATCCATAAAAAGAACATCAAATCTCCATGAGAAAATGAAAAGCATCCATAGATAATCATGACCACGATAGTTATCTATTGGCAACTGAAGGTATCACTGATAATCAAAAGTATCCATTGGTTCTCAATAACCAAAATATATCTCAAAATCATACTGATCGAAGACTCCAAAATGGTTGAGTCAAACATGTCACAACATGACATCATCAAGAAATAAATCAACATTTCAATCCCATCATGGAAACTAGAAAGTAATCCAAGGATAACTGATCAATGTCTCAAAAATTATTAGATCAAGTGTCTCATACACATACATCTCAGCTTCATACATGAAGACTAATGAGCAATAACAATCAGTAAATACAAACATCTCATAGAGCATACCATCACATTACCATGGTTGGGTTTATAAAGATCAAATTCAATAAACATCATCATGCCATCACAATCATAACCCCTGAGGCTCTGGTAGATGTCCTATAACTGGTCAACACTAGTCAACCCAAAACCCAAAACAGAAGCATAGAGAAAACACAATGCAACACATGTTTTTGGTTTGCTAAAATTTCATAGCTGAATTAAGTGTAGAGGTTTTCAATTTTCTGTTTGCAAGTATACTTCAAGTGTATAGGATTAATCATTTGACCTACAAGTCAACCCATTTATTCCCTCGATAACATTATCCTTCAATTATTTAAAATTAAATTTTAAAAATAACTTAAGGGTAAATATTTACTCATTAAACTAATCTTCTTTGACCCTTAATTAAATTATTCTTTTCATTTGCTAAGATCCATGTTAGTAACTGAATAACTCTTCCTTGATGTTACTTCAACTTTTCAACATAAACAAAGGATCATGATTCGTTTAAATATAAGAAAGCCAGTTACTAGTCTTCAAATAAGAAGATTATAACTTTATTAAAATGATCAATTTAATCAATCAATTAACATAGGTACCCAATCCATGACTTTTATCATTCTAATAATACTTAATTAAAACTTAATTTAAATATTACTAAAACTTAAGTCTCTTGATTAAATCATTACTAACAACCATTAAAATAACTAAAGTCTTTATTCAAGTCATTAGAGCAAAACTTATCAACTTCAATGTATATACTTCACAACTTCACTAGAGGAATCGATATTAGCATATCAATTAAACTTTATTACATAACTTAATTATTAATTAAATTTAATTAACTCTAATTAATTAGTTTAATTAATAATTACATATCCATCTCAACAACCAAATTAATAACTAGCCATAATTTGTCAATTAAAGGCCAACCATAATCTCATTCTCTAATATTAATAATGACTCGTTAATATTTAATAACAAGTTATATACTGGAAATATTAATAAATATATAATGACCACATTCGACATTCTTTCAATGAATACTAATAATTCCTTTACAAATTGTATTATCGATAATCATTTCGATTAAGACTCTATCGCATAACTTAATTACTGCATTAACAACTTAATGAATAACTGTCAATTAAAATCAACTCTATTCTGAAGCATTAATATTCCAAATGATCTAAGGATAGCCGTAGTTCACATCACTCAATATCATTATCCAATAACCAAGATTGATTGATCCAATTAAAGATTATTACCTTAAATAATTTGATATATCAACCCTTAATCTATTAATCATGCTATTAATGGTGAATCATAAATATCACTTAACATAATTTTCCCCCCCTTGTTTCTTTCTTTTATTTCCATTTTGCTAAATTGAATTATTCTTTAATTTTCAATAGATCATTTTGCGACTCTAATGAGCCCAAAATTACCAATGGCATTAATCTTTAATATACCTTAACTAAACTAAGTTTAATTAAAGTATTTATTATTAAATTAATCATTCATATAGCACATATAATAATAACAATTATAATAACGTATATCATTTATAAAATAACAAATATTATTGTTAATTAGTGAATATATGTATTGAATAATATTTAATAACATATATTATTACTAATATATATATACCTATACATACATACATACATACATACATACATACATACATACATACATACATACATACATACATACATACATACATACATACATACATACATACATACATACATACATACATATATATATATATATATATATATATATATATATATATATATATATATCACAAATGATTAATAAAACTTATATTATTAAAACTTAACAATGTTAAATCAAATTTTTAAAATAACTTAGCATTTTAATAAAACATTGCAAATTTAATTTATACAAAGTTTGAAGCGATTTTAATATTGCCAAAGGCTTTCTAAGCCGGGCAGTCTATGGTCACAGGTCGTGCGGCAATATATTGTACCCGCCTCGTACTGCCTTAGCAGTCGTACTGCACATAACACCGCCGAGTGAGAAGGTGGGTGAGAAGGTCCTCTGCAAACTCGCAGACCAGATGCCGTTGGGAATAGGATAAGAGGGGATACGGGGGGTGGGGGTATATCCCGCCCCTCATATGTTTTGTTTTTATTTAACATTTTTCCAAAAACGTTACTCCATATGTTATTCAAAATTTTAACAAAGTTTCCCCATTGCGATTTTAATATCGATAATTCCATCAAAGCTAATACATTTACATACATACATACATACATACATACATACATACATACATACATACATATGTATGTATGTATGTATGTATGTATGTATGTATGTATGTATGTATATGTATATGTATATGTATATGTATATGTATATGTATATGTATATGTATATGTATATGTATATGTATATGTATATGTATATGTATATGTATATGTATATGTATATGTATATATATGTATATATATATACATATATACGTAGGTTGTAAATAAGCATCTCAGTATTTTATTATAAACATTCACATATATATATGTAAATTAGTATTTTCAAAGAGAACATATTCATAATGTTTAAACCAAAAAGGTCTTTTTAATTTGGTGAACTAAGAATTTTCTCTTTAAAGGTAATTGATCTCTAAATTTACCCATTATTCCACCTAATAGATTTGACTATAAAATTAAGAAACCATTTTCAAATCTATTCCTCAATTTTATTCTAATTCGAACTCGAACCCGATTTAGATCTAATTTTCTTTCTTAAACTAAAATTAGGGTTTTTTGTTGTTTTCAACTAATTAACATACATATCTCGATTCCAACTTCAAAATTGCAGATTCAATCACAGAGAATATTCAGACACATATAACAGACATGATGAAGACAAAAAGAGAAAGAGTGCAAATAGAATATGTGAAAATCACGAGTGCACCTGGACACTGATGCTAATTTGCCATGCCTCAGAAGTCTATAGAAAAATCCCTTCCTTCTCCAACATTTGCAATTCCTCCAAGATCCAAGCCAACTAAAACCTCCAAGTGACTAGAAGTGATTATAGAAGCATATGAGCTTCTCAAATGCATGTAAGCTTTTAAGCTTGTCCAAGCACGCAAGGAAAACCTCTATTTAAAGGCCTCTAAGATGCATCTAGAATGTGTCTAGAAGAACTAGGAGATAAGCATGACAACGAAGCACATAACTTCCATGATAAGAAGATAGACATGATGAGGTCTCTAGAAGGTTGTAGACACCATGTGCTCAAATAATATGCTAACTCCTAAGTGTAGACAACATGTGCATACTTAGAGTGCAAACTTCTGTGTTGTCTACATGACAACTCCCGAGAATTTGCAAACTCCTAAATATTAAAATAATGCACATTAATTAATATAATATTTACTTTACTCTTTTCAATTTAATTTATTTATTATTTTTAAATCTCATGCACTAACTTAATAACTCCACTTGTTCTATCTTAATATATTTATATTTTAATCACATGTACACATCATGCAATTTAGAATCTTTTTATAATTTTAATATCTTTTCCACTTTTAAATTTATTTTTGAAACTTAATTGCTAAAATATTTATTAACTTAAATAAATATTATCACATTCCAACTTTAAAATTATAACTTTTATCTTCAAATTTTATTATTTTATTTAATTAATTTCCTAATTAATTAAATAAAATAAATATTAAAATACCATATTAATTTTCCATTAAATTAAACCATTAATTAAATCTTTTAATTAGGCTTAATTAATAGAAAATTCACCAAAGACTCATAAAATAAAATACGAAAAATACTATATATATATATATGCTAAGCTAAACAGGCAATGGAAGGAAGTGGTGCATCATGTAGATCCCGACTAGCAGGTGACTACGACTCCCTTCCTTAACCACATCAGAAACGTCATCCAAGCACAAACACACACACCATACACATGCAAGTATGGGGTAAGTATCCATAATAAAACACATGTGATAATAAACCATCTAACTAATCATCATCAATAACTGGAAATAATGTAATAATCATCATGCATACATGAAATGTAGAGTCTAAGTAATCTCATTACATATCAACTGAATCCATCGCACAATATATGATAGTCTCAAAACAATGCTGCTAACCATCAACATAAAACTAGCCCTAAAAGAGTTTGACAATGATAACAAAAATCACGACCTAGGGGCAGGCACTACACAATGTGTCACTTTTGTGTGTTGTATGTTCATCCTTTCTTAGTTGGGGTAAATATATATTATACTAGCACATCCTGACTATATTAATCCATTTTTTATTTTATCCAATAAGAAATCATGTAGGTGTATTGGCTGCTAAAATATGCCTCTCAATTAATTATTGTGTTGCATACATCTTTGTGTATGTAACTTTGTGCATATAATCCTTGATACCAAGTTAGAGATGGCTAGGATGGGGTCTTGAACTCTGATAAATTCTGCACAAAATAGTGGAAAATAAGAGTAATTAAATTCCAAAGATTTGTGGACTCAAATGGAAAGAAAAAAAGAAAGTGACTTGTGGGTGTGAATTTCAATTACTCTACTTTCACCAATAATATTTAATATAGAAAATGACCTTGTTGAGAAATCATCCAGTAATCTTTACTTAAAATCCTCTACTCTTCCATCATTAGTTGGAACAATAACATGCCTCTTTTAATTTTTCTATAGAAGTTAGTATTTTATAACCTACTCTTTACCTTGAAATTAAAAAGATACTGAGAATAATAAAATCTAATAAGAGGCAGTGTTATAGTTGAAAGACTACTATTGGCAACCTTTGAATTCACTTCATAGAGGCTATATGACTCCACCCAAGTCTAGTTGAAAATTATAAGTTATATTTTTATTAGTTTTATCAAACTAAAACGGTCTTTCATTAATAGGTTGGGAGCTTAACTTATTACTCTATTGCTTCTGTAATACAAGTTACTTATCTTCGTTCCTCATCATTAAACTTTGTCCTAGCCTGTTAAGGAAATTTAAACTCTATCTAGTGCTAATGATTGAATAAATTTAGGAACAACCTGTAGACACCTAAATTTGATTACATTGCTTTCGTAATCCTATTTAGTTATCTCTAAAGACATCATTAATTAAATTCCTATTTAATTAATCCTTTGCCATCCCCTAGCTAATTAATTTAATTAATCATCTATAGTCCTAATTGATAAATCAAATAACCTATTATTTATCAATTAAATCCTATTCTTCTATCTAAAATCCAAAATCCCCATTTATTAAATAAACCTATTTGATAAATAAAACCCTCAAATCTAATAACCCTTAACCTATCCTAAATCCCCTTTTTAGCCTAATCCACCCCATCCACCCATACTAACTAAGCTTAGTCACTAACTCACCCACCCTCATGAATTCTATCCACTTGCAAATCTCTAACATCCCTAATCTAATCCTAAACCCAAGCCTAATCCACCCCCTAATGTTGTCACATTCCCTAAGCAAGCTTAAGACTTTCTTAAGCCAAGGAAAGTCAACAATCTCAACTCTCCTCAAAATATCCCAACAACCCAACAATGAATGCTCTTAAAAAAGCCATAAAGACTCTTACAAGCTCTTACAAGCCATAATGAAGGGTCTTTATGAAGATATTATCCTTTGAGCCTCCTTTGTTGACTCATCCTTCCCCTTTCTTCCATCCACTCACCTTGTGACATGTGTCACTCCCTGATTGGTGCTAAACAAGCACAATCCATGTGCTCCCTTTTGAGTGCATCCTAGCCCTCCTTAAGCTTTCATCTTTCTTTCCATCTTAGCCCTCCATCCCTCAAGCCCTTAGCCTATAAATTGAATCCCCTCCCAAGCCATTTCAATGACAATCTTGAAAGTAAAGTTATAATGCCATTTTGAAGCCAAATCCATACTTTTGCATGCATCCACACCAAAAATCCCAAAAATCTCCATTGAAGCTAGTTTGAAGCTTGAGCATACATCCCAAACTAATCCATTAGACTCATCCCTAAATCAAGTGACTATCCTCATCGGGAGAGCCATTCCATGGCTCATATTTTCATTTGAGGGTTTCACTTTGTCTCTCATATATGTTATGTCTTTTATGCTAGTTAATGCTTTGTTCTCTTGATAGATTAGTATTACTTGCTAACATATTTCTCATATACACAACCTACTCCAACTTTTAATGGAAATATTGGAATAGTTCTAATTTCTATGCAGGAGTAGTACATTTTTTTTTATCTAACCATCTCATTATTTGTGGATATTATTTGGAAAGGTTTTCTTTTGAACCTATGAAAAATGAGTTTAGTTGGTTGTTGGGACAAGAAATATGTGATCTTCTTCTCCTTCTCATTCAAATTGGTTGTAATAAGATTATATTTTATTGTTCTTTATTTCTTTCTATGAGAAAGTAGTCTTGGAAGGGTGTTGTATGTAGTGTATAAGGGAAGAGAAGAAATGAAATATTTTCTTTCACCTACCAGTAGAGATATAATTAATTGCTTGGTAAATATTTTGATTTCATATGCATTTTATGCAAGGTTATTTATTTATTATATTTTTCTACTACATCCATGTTTAGCTTCTAGTTAGGCACATGGTTGCATATTAGAATAGTCACATGGCTCAACCAGATTCATTTGAACCAACCATCCTAAGTTGCTAGGCTCCTTAGGCAGGGTCGGGGAGTTCTTCATGTTAGGAAGAACTCTAAGGGAGCTAAACACTCCATAGTTGGGTGGTAAAAGTGTCTGGGCCACACCCCTATCTCATGATAGCAAGTGGACTCTGATCTAAAGGCTTTGGAGACAAGGATGCATCTAAATGGATAGAGGTTTGATGGCATACTTTCTTTTATGTATTTGATGTTATTTCATGGTTTTGTCCTTATATGATGTACTCATGGGTCTATGTTCAACATTAATGTCAATATTTTCTATGATAGTTCTTGGTATATGTTTATCATGTATTGTCTTATTATAATGAAGCCTTGACATGTGGGTCGACTTACTAAATATTTTTGTTTATAGATAATGTCATTTGATGAGATGTCATGTTGATAGTTAGGTTGATACTTGACATTTGAAATGCAAGTATTATTGTTTCTACCATTTTTACATGTAGGTCAAATGCCAGTATAACGTTGCATATTTATGGAAATATAATTTATTTACTTATTTATTTGACTATGTGTAGTCAACTTTGACTCGACTTGAATTTTCCACAAATTAAGATATTTGGTCTATGTGGAAAGTGTATGTGAAGTCATTCTTTACATAATAACATATAAATTATTGGGAATTAATTGAAAATAGGAACTTTGAATTTTTTTTATGTTTCATAGTCCATGTATAACTTGATTTGTCGATCAAAATTATAGTTAGTGCAACTGTCTCAAACATAGTAAACATATCACTTACATGAAAGAGGTCGTGCTCCTTCAAAGTGTCTTTTGGAAACAAACAACAATTCACACCTCTCATGGCTACTCATTGATAATCATATTTTCTGGGTCACTATGAACCTTCCCCCATGTAGGTCCTTCTTTGCATCATCCAAAGCTCCTCAGAGAAGTGACTTGAACTCTATGTCAACTATTTTCCCCTCCATTTCTTGCCTCCTATATGTCTTTTTTTCCTCTAGGTTGACTTATCAAATTCCTTATCATCAGGTCTACACGTCATCAAGTGGATATTAGTAAGATTACTACCATAATCTCACACATCTTCTTGAAACTCTTTAACCATATAAATGTTTCTATTTTTGGATAGCATTAACTTAATCAAATTTAAATTTCTTTACCAATGTCTTTATAGTTCTTGGAGATACATGTCTACTATTTTCTTAATAACTTTTGATCTACTTGATCAAATTCAAAAAAGAACTACATGGTATTGCTTTAAACTTTGACACTTTAAAAAAAGTTTGCATTTTTTTTTTTTTTTTTTTGCAAGTTATGCCCAATGCATGAACAAAAACATTACTTTTAGGATGCAACCACTTCAAAAAAATTAAAAAATAAAAAAAGAAGTAAATAAAAACTTACACAAAAATACATAACTATATTTCTTGAAGTGCACACAAAACCCTATGTTATATTTTTCAAGAACAATTTTTAGTGTGCTACAAAATTGAGCCTCTTAGGCAAGAGCCTTCAACACAACGATAAATTGTGAACCTCTTAATTGGGAGGTCTTGGGTTCAAATCTACTCAAGCTTAACTAACAATCAAAATAATTAATCACAACAAATAATAATTAACCTTGGCTTCGGCCTCTTACCGATTAAAACAAAAAACAAAATTGACCCTCTTAATTTTTCCCTTTTTTAAAGAGATTTAATAGTTTAGAAACTAGATTTTGAACACTACAATTATTTTTTCTTTTCACAACTCTAAATTCTGAGTGTGTGACCCTTAAATTTCTCTTTAAAGTTCAAGTTTACCTAATATTAGGAAGAAGAAGAAAGTGTCCACTTATACCCCCCATTTTTTCCCCCATCTTAGTGAATTACTCATTAGCAAAACCTTTTTAGCTACTAACATGATTATCAAAACTTGTCAAAGTGCTAATGAAGCTAAAAATTACTGAGTCGTGAAGGTGTTTTTAGGAAAAAAAAATTAAACTTAAGGGACTTCATGTTAGGAAATTCAAGTGTCTTGGAACAATATTTTTTTCAAATGAGATGAAACTTTTAGGATCATGATGAAAATGAGGTGCCACTCTTTAAGCCTTATCTTTTTAAATATAAAAATAATTATCTATAATAATGATCAAACTTTTCATTATGGTTGAGATGAGGATTCAATTAGGTTTAGAATTAATCTCTAATTAATTAGAGTCAAGGTTAGAGTTTAACTATTGCTTGACATGTTCCTTAAATGATTTAATATAATTGTTACCAAATTATGGAGGATGGCATTGTGCATGGTCTGGGTGCGGGCTAGGGTCCGCGTGCCCTAGCTCTTTCTTGTTGCTTCTTGTTTGCGGTTGTTGGTTGTGGCTAGTCTGCATTCACTTTAGGGGGGGGGAGTTCTTTGCTCAGGGGTGTGTGGATTGGCTAGGGGGTCCAATCCCTATTTGGTTGTGGAAGAATGATTTTTACCTACATTTTTGTTGTGCTCGACATTTTCTTGGGGAGTGGTGTTTTAGGATCTAAGACTGTGGGTCTCTTACTCCATCTCTCTTTGTTGATGGGGTTGTATTATTTGTCCCATGGTGAATTGGGGTTTTTTTTTTTCTCAGATTTCCTCTGAGGATTTGGAGATGGCAGATCCATCTTCTTCATTACATGCCAATGTTGAAGATTAGATGAGTAAACCCCTATCTAGAGATGGGTTTGTAGTGCCTGCCCCTAGTTTGCATTTTTGCCATCATTGCCAAACTCTTTTAGGCCAGTTTTATACTTGATGTTTAGTAGCATTAGTTTTAGATTATCAGATGTTGTTTTACACTCAATTTATTATATGATGAGATGACTTGGTACTCTATATTTCATGCATGTATGATGATTATTCAATATTTTCAATTATCAATGATGATTAGTTAGATGGTTTATTATCACATGTGGTTTCTTATGGATACTTACCCCATACTGCATGTGTATGGTGTGCGTGTTTGTTTTCTTTATGTATGGTGTTTCTGATGTGGTTAAGGAAGGGAGTCGTAGTCACCTGCTAGTTGGGATCTACACGATGCACCACTTCCTGCCATTGTTTGTTTAGCTTAGAATATTGTGTCTGTACATGCGTGGATTTTATGCAGGTTGCAGGTACCGGGTATCGACTTCCCTGAATTGCCAGGATGAGCGTACCCTATCGCATTATCTCAATGGTAAGAGAGGGGAGATAAACTCTTAAGTCCAAATCCTAAACCCTTTAGCCAATTGTCCTAATTGATAATTAGGGCAAGTATCTGAGTTAAGTACCCTCTGAATGCATCAAATGATTTTATTTCGTGATTATAACCCTTTTTGTTTGATTTAGTATGTATTTTTCTATGATGGGTTTTCGTATGTTGCTTTATGAGTCCTTTATGTATTTTCTATTAATTAAGTTTAATTAAAAGGATTAATTAATGATTTAATTTAATAGAAAATTATTATGATATTTTAATATTTAATTATATTTAATTAATTGAGAAATTAATTAAATAAAAAGAATTAAATTTGGAAATAAAAATTTTAAGTATAATTTTAGAATGTGATAATATTTATTTAATTTAATAATAATATATATTTAGAGTTCATTTTTAAATAAATGCTAAATATTATTATTAATTGAATTAATAAATATTTTATCAATTAAAGTTTCTTAAATAAATTAAAAGTGGAAAAGATATTAAATTATTAAAGGGTTCTAGATCGCATGATCTAAGCATGAGTTTAAATATAAAAGAAATTAATTAAAACGATTAATTAATGATTTAATTTAATAGAAGGTTATTATGATATTTTAATATTTGATTATATTTAATTAATTGAGAAATTAATTAAATAAAAAGAATTAAATTTGGAGATAAAAGTTTAAGGATAATTTAGAACATTATAATATTTATTTAATTTAATAATAATATATTTAGAGTTCATTTTTAAATAAATGCTAAATATTATTGTTATTTAAGTTAATTAAATATTTTATCAATTAAGTTTCTAAAATAAATTAAAAAGTGAAAATATATTAATTATTAAAAGTTGTAAGATTGCATGATGCGAGCATGTGTTGAAAATTAAGAAATTAATTAAAAAGATAAAATAAGAGGAAATTTTAATGTTATTTTAATTTCATAAAGTGCGCATGGGATTAAAAGTAATAAAGATTAAAAATAGAAGTCAAGTGGAAAAATTAAATAAAGTTATTTAATGATTCATTTAATATGCATTAAAAAGATAAAGCAAAGATTAATAAAAGGTTAATTGGAGTTAACTCAGTTGTGCAAAGAGTCTTCTCGGGTGAATGCACAATTAGTGCCCCAGTTTGAGGAGAAATTTGCTTATCACAACGTTGGGGGTTCATTCTTGGGGACATGAATTGGGACACGAATTTGGACCGTGAATTTTGGAGACAAGAATTTTGGAGAGAGTTTTTGGAAGCAAATTTCAGAAGGAGAATCCTAGGAAAGATTTTCAGAAAAAAAGTTATTGAAGAGGAGCGAGTTCTCTTACAGATTTTGGGGATTGCGTATTAGCATCAGGTTCAGGTAGGGTCTGGTATCTTGACCCCTAATTGATTTAAGAAATTTAATATGTTCTGTCTACTTCGTGATTGTAAGAACTTGTCTTCTCAAATGTGTGAATTATTCGTTCTAGATCTGTTGCTATTTGATTTCATCTATAAATCTAGATTGGAAAACTATTTAGAAAATCTCATTCGTAGGTAAAAAAGGGAATTTGGATTATATCGGGTTTTCGTTTGAATTAAAATTGAATTGAATGGAAATAAAAATCTCAGAACGAAATTCGATTGGTTCGATTTATTTTTCTATCAGATTAAATTGTAATCTTTTAAAAAAAATAAATAAATAAATAAATGAAAATAAATAAATAAATAAATAAAATAATAATAATAATAATAAAATAAAATGTTCATATTAATAATAATAATAAATCATATATCATTAGACCTTAAACAAGATTGAAAGGTATTGTTTATTAAAATTTGATATATTTAAAACTTTTTGTAAAACATCATTTTTAATGACAAAGTATTGTTTTTAAGAAACAAAACAATATTTATTATAAACATTGGTGGGGGGGGGTTGTTGACCCACACCCCTACCAACCTACCGCCACGTTTCACAGTGTGTACTGCTACGGCAGCAGTACCGCTGCGATAGCAGGTACTGTTGACACAGTAGTACCCTGCACGGCAGTATGCGTGAGTGGGCAGTGATTTATTAAATCACTTATAACTATTGTTTTATAAAAAAAACTTTATGCCCTTTGGAAATTAAATAAAATAATAATTCGATTTTGTTATAAGTTTTAATAAATAAACTTGAAACTATTTTATATAAATTTTAAAATATTAATTATAATTTTATTAATAATTTTTATTATAATAACTTTATTATTATTTTAATAATAAGTTTTATAATAATTATTAAGAGGTTTAAACTATAAATTTTAGTTGTTAATTAATTAAGTTAATTAACAATATAAAATATATATATATATATTGTTTATTAAGAAATTTGTTAATGATTGTTGATTAATTAATTAATAATTATTATTTAAAAATATATATATATTAATTATTAATTTAGAAATTTGATTTTTTGAATGGGTATGGGTTCATTTTTTGTATATATAGTTAACTATTGTTATTATTTTAATAATTTAACAATGATTATTATTACTTTTAGGCAGTGATATAATTAATTATAAGAACGGGTTAATTCGTTGGGGGCAAACTATGAAACTTAGTTATTTGAAACATACGTTAATATGCAAACTGAATCCTCTAGTTTTAACTCGATAATATACTTTCAAATCCAATCTATGAGACTTTGATGTTTTCTATGTGTTCTCTGTGTTTTAGGTTTTGTCCTAGCGTTGACCAGTCCTAGGTTGTTACCAGAGGCTCGGGGATTATGTGAATGTGATGTTATGTTGTTTTGATCTTGATCTTTTAAACCCAACCCTGGTGATGTGTTGATATGCTCTATGACATGTTTGCGATTATTGTTTGTTATTGCTTTCCAGTTTCCTGGTGTGAAGCTGAAGTGTATGTATATAAGATACCTAACATAACCATTTTTGAGTCATCGATCAGTTATATTCGATAACCATTTTTGAGTCTCGATCAGATACACTTGGATTGCTTTTCGGTCGCTTGAGAGGACTAAAGTGTTTGTTATGTTCTTGATGATGTCATGTGTTGACTTGACCATTTTGGAGTCTTTGATCAGTATTGTGATTTATCATTGATGCCTTCAATTGCTGATAGAGAACTATTGTGATCATATGATTATTATTTGATGCTTACCTGTTGCTCATGAGGAACTGATGTAATTTTTGTGGCTTATCTGTTATGATGTTTTTCAGTTGCTTGTATAGGACTGAGGTAATTTTATTATGATTCTTTGATTTGTGATTTCATGAGCCTAGGGTAGGTTATCTATGTGTAGTGTCGGGAAGTGGCTTGCAATGGGGATCGGGGCCCTAAGAGGCTGCCTGGAGTAACCCATTGTAAGTTGTTTTAACAAGTGAAAACATCTCACCTAAATACTGACTTAAATGAACCTAATAAGATAATTGTATGTTCTCTCCCATACCTTGAGTGCTAGTACAGGCTAGGATGGGGTAGAGAGAATGCTTGGTTACGACCTTGCATTCCGTAGTATGCCTCGTCAGTACGAGAGGATACTAGTGGCCGCAGGAATCACTAGGGACCCGGGATTCCTAAGGGATTGCTCGGGTAACTTCTACGTGACTTTTGTGATGACACTTTCCCGCTTGCATAGCAGGTTTCCTACGTGTCTTTGTGGTGCCTCTGGGTCTAGATGTCGTTCTATGTTGGAACCTTTGAGTTAGTATACTTTTAAGATTTCCCAGACTTAGAGAGTACTTGTGTTTTGTGTTTTGATACCTTGTTTGGGACTTGAGACTATCTCCTCAGCGCGGTGGGAGTGGACCATTTAGGTTCCACGCGGTCGGGTGGTAGTGCTTTTACTCTTACCATTGAGATCCGTTCCGTGGTCACCGTGGCTGGAGTTGTCATGATTGGCATTTACCTTCACTATGTTCTTGGATTATTAGGATGGATGGTTAGATTTTATGATAGATGTTTTATCATTATGGATGTATGGATGTATCAGGTATGTTATTAGTTTCATTTATTCTACTGTACTTTGTATCATGGATTTGAGGATGATGTATCTTTATCTTTACATATGTATATTCTTTTAAGCTTTTCATACCCTGTGACATGTACAGTGGATGATTGAGCATTCCGAATTAATTTTCCAAGAGGCATTCAAAGCAAATGTATATTATGGACATTGAACTTTCTGATTATTCTTTCATATGTATGTGGTAGTTGTTAGACTTAGAATTAATTAAATTTAAATGTGACTCAACGTCTTGGGATCCTTAAGGAATGTAACTTGTGATGTATGTTTGTTGATGATTACATGTTATTGCTTCCGCTACTATGTGTTTGATGTGTATGTTATACATTCTTACTTTAAAATAAAATAAAAATGTTTAGCAAACTTAGTGAAACTCTAGGTTAATTCTTTTGGATCCCTTGGCGGGGCGTTACAAGGTTCTCCTCCTCAAAAGGGATGCCTCAAATAAAAAAAGTAAATGGATGTTTAGAAAGATCTAAGGATCGACCTATTTTGGTTATTCAACCTAAGTAGGTTTCAGAGGATGTTGAATAATGGCATAATCATGCCCTTATTTGCAATTTTTTGGGCCCTCATCTTTCTCTACCCGTGTTGGATTCTTGGGCTCATCAGGTTTGGAATCTCAAAGGTGATATGGAGATTATTTTGGTAGTGAATAACTATTTTCTAGTTATCTTCTCATGCATGTTGGATAGGAATAGGGCTTTTGAAGGAGGCTCTTATTTCTTTAATCAAGTGGGGCTTTTCATCAAGCCTTGGCACATGGGCTTCAACTCTGCTAAAGAGATCCCCTCATAGGCATCTATGTGGGTTCATTTGCCGAGGCTTCCTTTGGAATTTTGGAGGGAAGATATTCTTCACTCAATTTCACTGCTTCTTAGAAAACCTGTGGGAGCAGCTATAAAGCTCAAGATCGTAAGGTAATTTCTTGTGCTTGTATTTGTGTAGAAATTGATTTAACTAATTAATTACTAGACTCTATGGAAATCTGCATGGGATCTTCTTCTTGGATCCAATAGTTGGATTACGAGACCCTCCCTATTAGATGTTGAATTTGTAATGAGTATGGCCATTTACATCGTAAATGTCCCAAATTTAAACCCTTCCCCTTAGTTGCCTCTAGACCTCCTAGGGGGGACAAGGGGAAGGATCTTATACCTAATGAACCTGCAAATAATGAGGGATTTAGTTAGGTTAAGTCCCATAACAAAGGCAAGGGTAAGAAGAGAGCCTGGTTGGATAGACACAATGATGGCAATTTTAGATATGATGTTCTTGAAGACTTGGTATAGGAGGAAGGTATTCTAGTTTAGATTTCTTCTGGGGATAAGGGTTTGCATGAAGTTCAGGATGAGGATGCAAAGAAGGAGGATCAGATATTATCTCTAGGTGACCTCTAAGTTGAACAGATTGCTCTGAATCTGCCTTCTCAGGTTCGGGACACTAGGGATCCCCAGGGGTCACAGGCTTTGATGAGATCTATTATGGTGGCTCTTGATCCCCCTACTCCTAAGGGGGCCTCAAACTTGGCAAAGGGCAGCAAAGCTCCTCCTATTTTAGGCTTATAGCAGAAATCCTTTAAAAGGGGGTCGTTTGATAAACTATCAAGGAGTGGCAAGAAGATTGATCAAGAGAAGGACAAGATTATGGGGGATACTTTGGTCGAGTTTGGATCTATGAAACCCATTGATTCCCACTTCTCCCACCCCAATAAGTGATTGTTCTATCATGGAATGTAAGGGGTTGAATAGCATCCCTAGACAAAAGGTTGTTTGTAGATTAATTGATTCTTAGTCACCTAATGTAGTTTTTATACAATAAACTAAGCTTACAATGGACGGTTTGGCTAATTTTACTTCACACATTTGGCCCCAGGGCAATTGGCAGGGGGTGGGAGCTTTGAACAGTTCAAGGGTGTGGCTTGCTTCTAGAACCCAAGGAAAGTGCTCCCCTTATGGTAGATTTCTAGTTGGTCCTCTATCTCTTTGGTTGCATCTTGTTTTATGACTACAGAAAGGTGTCTCTTATCCAATATTTATACTCCTATTGATCTTTTAGGTAAGTACAATATTTGAGCTCACATGAACTTCATTCAGGCCTTAGACCCATTTCTCCCATGGATTATGGCTGGTGATTTTAATTATGTTACTAGTTTGGATGAAAAACAAGGTGGGTTAACTAAGTTGGACCCCTCTACAAATCTTCTTAGGGATATGATTGGTTCCTTGAATCTCATTGATGTGAAGCCAACCAGTGGTGTATTTACATGGAATAATAGGAGGTGTAGTGTTGAGGCTATCTCAAAAAGGCTCGATAGATTTTTGGTTTCCTACTATTGGATGAATAGTAGGTTGATGACCAATTCTGAAATTCTTGATTGGAGAGGCTCTGATCATTGGCCTATCAAGCTCTCTATCACTTCTTATGGAGTCACCAAAAACCCTTCTTTCAAATTTTAGTTAATGTGGTTAAGAGATCAGTCTTTGCAGGATCTTATGTTGGATTAGTGGTATGAGGGGATGCCTGCCCATGGGATGGCCATGTTTACTTCTTGTAAGAGGCTTCAACATGTAAAGTACAAGCTTAAGAAATGGAATAAACAATGTTTTGGGAACCTACATGCTCAGAAGATAGCTACTTAGGATAAGTTGGATAACATCACTCATTTGATTCAAGATCAAGGGTTGACCCTTGATCTAAGTAAAGCTAGGTCCTTGGCTCTTAAGGGATTAGAAGAGTGGGAGCTTTAGGAGGAGATCTTTTGGAAGCAGAAATCCTGTGTTAATTGGCTTCAAGAGGGGGATAAGAACACTACATTCTTTCATAATTTAGTTAAGGCTTGGAGACAAGGGAATTCTTTCTCCTCTCTGGTCTCACCTAAAGGGGCTCAACTCTCTTCCTGTGTTCATATTTCTAGGGCTGCGATCAATTATTTTTCAAACCTTTTCTCTAAAGAGGATCTTGTAGCTAGGGATGAAGAGAGGGCCATCTTGGATTGCATTCCCCACCTAGTCTCTACTGAGATGAATGGGGCTCTCTTATGTCCTATTTTGTTACTTGAATTGGAGAAAGTGGTGTTTAACATGAAAAAGGTAAGGCTCCCGGCCCAGATGGGTTTCTAATTGAGTTCTTTTAGGAGTTCTAGGAAATAATAAAGTTTGATCCCCTCGAGGTGGTTCAAGAATCTCATAGGAATAAATAGATGCTTAAGTCCATGAATTCTACTTTTTTGGCTTTCATACATAAGAAGGAGGGGGCTAATTAGTTGGCTCAATTTAGACCTACTGTGCTATGTAATGTTGTTTATAAGATCATCACCAAGTTGATTGCGAAGAGACTCAAACCTCTCCTCAGTACTCTAATCTCTCATGAGCAAGGGGGCTTTGTTGAAGGAAGACAAATTTTGGATGGTGTTGTGATTGCAATGGAATTTATTCATTCTATGGCTAACTCTAAGGGGAAGGCTATGTTTATGACACTTGACATGGCTAAAGATTATGATCAGGTGAGTAGGGAGTTCTTACAAAAAGTTCTCTTGGCATTTGGCTTCGCTGAGGAGTGGGTGAATTGGATTCTTAGTTGTGTGACCTCCTCTTCCTTCTCAATTCTCATTAATGGGGAACCCTCATATTTGTTTAGTGCTTCTCGAGGACTTCGGCAAGGGGACCCTTTTATCTCCTTATTTATTCATTATCATGGTAGAGGGTCTTGGAAGATTTATTAAATCTCAGGCGGGGCAAGGTCTTGTTCAAGGTTGAAGTTGGAACAATTCTCTTCCTTCCTACTCTCGTCTTTAGTTTGTGGATGATACTTCATTGATGGACATGGCTAGAGTTAGAGAGGCTATGAACTTCAGGAGAGCCTTAAACATCTATTTGAAGACTTTTAGTGTATTAATGATGAAAAATCCTCCATTTATTTCTTCAATACCCCTCAACTTATTCAAATCAAGATTGCTAGGATCCTTAGATTTCAAATTGGTTATCTTCCCCTAATACACCTTGGGATCCCTTTGGCTTTGGGATCTCTATGTAGAGAGTACTGGTAGGGGATTGTAGATAAGTTCCAAAGTAAGGTCAATCAATGGACTTACATGTGGCTATCTTCTGCTAGGAGAGTAGTTCTTCTAAAGACTATGGTGCAATCTCTCCCTATTTACAGGTGTTATGTGTAGGTTCCCCCATCCACCTTTGTGAGGGATTTTGATGCTCTATCTTGGCAATTCCTTTGGTATGGCATCCTCCTCTCCTTGAAGTGGAGTTTAGTTAAGTGGGAGTGTGCCTACATGCCAAAGCATGATGGGGGCCTTGGTCTTAGATCTATGGTGCTTGTTGTCATGGCCTTGGCTACTAAGCTATACTAGAGGTGGTGCAACAATCAGCAACAAGATTGGGCCAGGATTCTTACCCACAAATATTTTCCTGGTGTCGATAGCTTTGATGTGCCATGACTTGCTTTGCTAGCTAAATGTGTTTGGGATACCCTTAAGAAGGGTGCTTAGTTGATTAAGGAGGGTCTCTTCTGGATCTGTAATAGAGGTTCTAATGTTCTATTTTGGCAAGACTCTTGGGATGGCCACCCTCCCATTCTTTCTAGTTTCCCTCAGCTTCAACCTCTTTGCCATATTTTTTCTAAGGTGGGTTAGATTAAGGTGGAGCATTTTAAAATAATCAAGTGAACTGTTCAAGCAGTGGTTGCTTGTTAGAAAGACCTACAAGAGTGGCCCATGGGTGGTGTGAATGAGGATCGTGCAGTTCTTACTAGAGTTTTGGAGGGAAATCTCTGTTAGGAATAAGGTGTCTCAACCTTGTATAATTCCTATTCTTATTATTTGTTTTGTAAAATGTATTTCTTGTGAATAATGTTGATGTGATGACATATTGAATTGTGTGTAAGGAGATCATGACTAAAACAGTTATGACGGATTCCTATGACACGTAAGAGCTATGTTAGGAAGATTCAATGACAGGTGAAGACATGTGGCAACTAAGATATTTGAGTACTGTACACTCTACCCCAATAGTGGGGTTCAGGGCATCGTCTCAAAAAAAAATTGGGGTTCCTATTTTCTCGAAGAATGGTAAAACCCTAATACGGTTTACCTTTGGGAGTAACCCTAAAGTGAAGTGCATGTTATAAGCATTTTTAGGGTTGTGAAGAGATGTGATGCAAAAAAGGTGTATTGTTGGTACTGCGAGTAGCTACTGGAGTCTTCTGTTGTCGATGTTGAGCTTGCACTGCAAGTGTATTGTAATCTTTTGTTGAAGATAATACATTGTGCAGGTTCTGAAGGGGTGGGGTTGTTTTATCGAAAGGTTTTTCCCCACCGGCAAATCTTTGTGTTGTGTGTTTCTTTCTTTGTCTATTTTTTGTATGCATGGTTGGCTGCAATATTGTTGTTTACATGATATTGAATCTGTAAGTGTAGAAAATTTTAATAGGATTTGCATCATACTTTCCTTATGAGATTAGTGTAGGAAGCTATTTTCGCACCTGAGTTTCCTTACAAGCTCTGCAGTTCCCTTAATGGGAGGGATATTCTGGCTTGGAGTCCAAGTCCAAAAGGTAAATTCTCTATGGCCCAAGGCTATGCTATGCTCGAAAAGAACTTACATGGTCCTACTTAGGTGCACTGGTGGAAGAAGGTTTGGGACAACTTTTCTTGGCCCAAATGTAATTTTTTCTTACAGTTGGTGGCTCAAAACAAGTGCCTCACTTGGGAAAATCTTGGCAAGCATGGTTTTCAGGGACCTTCTATTTGATTCCTTTATTCGCATAGTGAGGAATGTACCTCCCATTTGTTCTTTCTTTGCCTTTTTTCTAGAGAGATATGGCATAGATGGTGGGAGGCTTGGCATCATGGTTGTATTCATGCTACATCCGTAATTGAGAGTCTGGGTAGACCTCCAGCAAAGACTTCTTTCTTGCAGGTGGCTTGGTCTATTGGGCCTATTTTGATTCTCTAAAACCTTTGGCTAGAGAGGAATCATATAGTTTTTTGTGGCTTCAAATTGGGAAGTTTTCAATTATGGAAGAGGATAATTAGCAGGCTTTAGGAGACTATTTCTACTAAGTGTGATAGATCTAAAAATACTGATCCTTGTGATCTTGCAATTTTGTAGAATTTGAACCTGGGGGATAACATAGGGGGAAGCATTGCTAGGAGAAGACCCCATCATGTCAAGCAACAGATTTTTCATGATGCGAGGTGGTCGCCTCTCCCTATGGAGGTCCTTAAGATGAATAGTGATGATTCTTCTCATGGGAACCCTGGTCATGTTGGGGTTGGGGGTATTGGTAGGGTAATGATGGTGGTGTGGTCTTTTTCTTTTCTATTTACAAGGGTCAACACTCTAATAATCTGATGGAGGCCCTTACTATTAAGATTACAATTGAGCATGGTCGCTCTTTAGGCTAGAGGAGGATCATTTGTGAGTCTGATTCTGAGATTGGTGTGGGTATGCTAAATAACCAGAAGTTGGAGGATGTTAGCTGGAAATTAGCCTCTATTGTTAGACATATTATGAATCTATGTAGCTCCTTGGTTTCTATCTCCTTTTGTCACATCCCTAGAGAATGGAACAGAGTGGTTGATTATCTGGCAAAGTGGGCCTCTAAGAATGTGGATGGTTGGGATATCAGTTGAAGGGGGGAGTTACCTTATGATTATCATGAGACCTTGGAGAGGTTATTAGTTGAAGACAAGAATATGTAATGTGGTTGTTGGTTGTTCTTGTGGTGGTCTTGGTCTGGTGGGCCTCTAGCCTTTGCCTTTTAATTTGATCTTGATTGAATAAAAATTTTACCCCTTCTTTCAAAAAAAAAAACTATGGCTTGACCTAGTGCCAAGTTTTAGTTATGGTTATATTATTTTTAGAATTCAATCAATATTTGGATTATGATTAAGGCATAATCATAGGTTTAGAGTCAGAGTTTATAACATTTGGTTATGGAGATAGCCACCCAAGATCTAAAGTCCTAACAAAGGACAATAACAAGAGAGAGTTAAAGTCATGAGAATAAATTGTATTCTCACTAAGAATGCAATAAACTAGATTGAATTGATTGGATTTTACTAAACTAGATATTACAAAGGAGATCCCTTGGTTAAATAGCCTCAAATGAGACAAATTAATACATAAGATTATGACAAGTGTCTTAATCTTATGACATGATACATAAAGTTACAACTTATCACTTGCCTAAGGTGGAAAAATGAAAGTGACATATGTCCACTAAGGGTGGATCATCCTCCAAAATGAAAATGTGTTTATGTCACACGCCTACTAAAAGAGGATCATCGTCTAAGGTGGATAAATGATAAAGTGATAAGTGCATCACATGCGATGAAACCATATAAGGTGGAATATGATAAAATTATTGCACTGGATGAAGTGGAAATGCTCCTAAAAACTCTACTAAGGTCCCAAAGTAAGTTTAAGTGATGTGTATTAAGACATAGGTGAAGAACGCCAAGGTGCATTGTTTTAATTACACCAATAAGATTTAAGTTTAATAGAAGATGAGAGTTGATATATAGCTAAACAATTAGTGTTTCCATTCATTAGGGTAGAAAATATATATTGTTAGGAATACCATTATATTTTAGGCTAGGATTTGCATATAGTTACAATTAATGTTTCTATTCAATGAGTGTAGAGAATGTATTGTTGTGATCAAGGTTACATTTTAACTAAATATCTATCAAGTATATGTATCTTTTTAAAAATATAATGAAATATAATGATGCTTGTGATATTGCTATTAGAATTTAACTATGTGATTTTGAGTCAAACTCATTGACCCATGTCTCATGAGTAGTGATTCAACATGAACCCATCTCTCGTGAGAATAAATGGAACACTTAGCACTCGTTGGATCTAGGTGATGCTCATAGGGGTGAAGCACCGAGACTTCTCAGGAGGTCACCCATCCCAATACTACTCTAGCCTGAGTGCGCTTAACTACATAGTTTCCTCCATGGTTAAATCGAAAGATTGCAACCCCATTTGCAAGCTTTATTGCTAAGTGTTCCATTTATTCTCATGAGAGATGGATTCATGTTGAATCACTACTCATGAAACATGGGTCAATGATTTTGACTTGAAATCACACAGTTAAATCATGATAGCAATATCACAAGCATCATTATATTTCATTATATTTTTAAAAAGCTACGTATACTTGAGAGATATTTAGTTAAAATGTAACCTTGATCATAACAATACATTCTCTACACTCATCGAATAGAAACATTAATTGTAACTATATGCAAATCCTAGCCTAAAATATAATGGTATTCGTAACAATATATGTTTTCTACGCTAATTGAATGAAAACACTAACTGTTTAGCTATATCTTAACTCTCATCTTCTATTAAACTTAAATCTTATTGGTGTAATTAAAGTATTGCACCTTGGTAGTTCTTCACCTATGTCTTAATACATGTCACTTAAACTTACTTTGGGACCATAGTAGAGCTTTTAGGAGCATCTCCACTTGAAGCGGTGCAATAATGTTATCATATTCCACCTTATATGGTGTCATCGCATTTGATGCACTTATCACTTTATCATTTGATGCATGAAAAATAGGGTAGCAAGTTTTCGATTTAACCATGGAGGAAACCTCGTAGTTAAACGTACTTTGGCTAGAGTAGTACTGGGATGGGTGACCTCCCAAGAAGTTCCAGTGTTTCACCCCTATGAGCATGGGTCAATGAGTTAGACTCGAAATCACACTGTTAAATCCTGATAGCAATATCACAATTTGACTTGCTATGGAAATTAGCTCCTACTTATCATAATGATGGGTAAGTGCACAAAGTTGTGGTGCCAAAAGGGGGGTATAATTGGACACCTTTTTCCTGAAATCTTCAAATTTTGAACTTCAATAAGAATTTGAAGATAGTTACGCTCAAAATTTTCAAATATGACAAAAAAAAAAGTTGTAGTCCTTTGAATCTAGTTTCTAAACTACTAATTTTTTTTCAAAATGATTTAGTTTTAGGTCCTCAAAAAAGGAGGCCACAAAAAGTGGTACTGTTTATTCCAAAAAAACATAGCACAGTACAAAGTGTGGCCCCCCTAAAATTTTAACTTTTTTTTTGAAATTTTTTAATCGCTCTGGTCAAAAGTTACTTAACACTATGTAGTTTATACCAGATTTTTCGAGTACTTTTATAATGTCTTTTTTTTTAACGAATTTTTTAACTAGACATATCCCAAAAATGTGAAATATCTGTGTGCTCCCCCTAGAAATAATTGAAAACTAATCTAAAATCAAAACTTTTTTTTTTTCAAAGTGTGTAGAATGGAGTCTAGTTTCTAAAAAACTAAGTTGTTACAAAATTCGATGAATGAGCTAAAATCTATAGCCCAATTAGTACGTGGTGGTTTTTGACAAAAAATGAACATACATTCAAAAGAAATTATAGATGAAAGGCTTGAAATAGTTCAAATTAAAAATAAATTATATGGTTAGATAGCTAACACAGAGACCTATAATGCTATGTAACCTGATCTTATTGATACCCAACCACGAGAAATCTTGAAGGAGAGCACAAAAGAAAAAACAATCATTTTTTATATGTTTGCTGGAAAACAGTCTTAGGCCTGTTCATCAAATCCAAACCTTTGGGTTGGATCTCCAAGGCAAAACCAAGCCTTAGGCTTGGGTTTGATTAAGGTTTAAATAGCGTGTGTGCCCTATAGCGCGTACACGCTATAGCGTGCACGCACTATTTAAACCTCAACTCTAAATAGCGCGTGCGCACTATAGGGCACAAGCACTATAGTGCGCACGCACTATTAAGATGTAAGTTGCAAAAGAGAACTAGGTGGGGGGGATAGGGGAATGGCTATGTGTGTGCATGAAAGATATAGAGAGAAAGTAGGGGATAGGAGAGGGGAGAGAGTACAGGATGGGAGAGAGAAAGTGAGAAAGAGTAGGGGTGGCAAAGAGAGTATAGAATGAGAGAGAGAGTAGGGGTGGAAAAGAGAGGAAGTGTGAGAGAGAGTATGGGTGGAAAAGAAAGAGTGCGGGATGGGGGAAAGAGATTTAAAGTAGGGTATGGGAGAGAGAGGAAGTGTGAGAGAGAGTACAGGTTGGGAGAGAGAGATTAAGAGTAGGGGATGGAGTAGAGAGAGAGTAGGTGATGGGAGACAGAGTGGGAGAGGAAGAACTTGAGAGAGAGGAGGATGGGAGTGCATGTGTGTGAAAGAGAGAGAGTATGGAATGGGAGAGGGGAAGACAAAGTAGCTCAAGAGAGAGTAGGGGATGGAAGAGAGACTAGGCGATGGGAGAGGGAGTGGGAGAGGGGGAGACAGGGGGGAATAGAAATGTGTGTGTGTGTGTGTGTGTGTGTGTGTGTGAGAGAGAGAGAGAGAGGAGGGGATAGGAGAGAGTGTAAAAATTTAAGAGAGACTAGAGGGTAGCAGAGAGAGAGAGAGAGTGGAGAGGGAGAGAGTAAGAGTGAGAGTAAGAGAGAGAGTAGGCAGTGGGAGAGGGAGTGGGAGAGGGAGAGCAAGTGAGAGAAAAAGTAGGGGATGGAAGAGGAGAGAGGGGGTATGGGTGTGTGTGTGTCAAAGAGAGAGAGTCAAGAATGAGAGAGGGGAGAGAGAGATAGAGAGAGTAGGAAATGGTAGAGGGATGGGAGAGAGAGGGAGAGAGTGAGAGAGAGGGAGAGAGATAGTAGGCAGTGGGAGAGGGAGTGGGAGGGAGAGAGAGGTGGAATGGAAGCATTTAAGAGAGATAGAGTAGGGGATGGGAGAGAGTAGGTAGTGGGACAAGGACTGTGAGAGAGAGAGAGGGGGGGGAATGGGAATGTGTATTTATTTATAAGAGAGATAGAGTAAAGGATGGGAGAGAGTGTGAGATTTTGAGAGAAAGTAGTAGGGGATGGGAGAGAGAGTGAGAGTAAGGGATGGGGGGGAGAGAGAGAGAGAGAGAGAGAGAGAGAGAGAGAGAGAGAGAGAGAGAGTAGAGAGGAAGAAAGAGAACTTGAGAGAGATAGACAGTAGGCAGTAGGAGAGGGAGTGGGAGAGGGAGAGGGAGAGGGAGAGAAATAGGGGGGATGGGAGTGTGTGTGACAGATGTAGAGAGTGGGGGATGGGAGAGAAGAAGAAGAGTGGGGGGATAAGAGTGTGTGTATCTATGAAAGTGAGAGAGTAGGGGATGGGAGAGAGTGTGAAAGTGTGAAAGTAGGGGGTGGCAAAGAGAGAGTACGATGATGGGGGAAAGAAATTAGGCGATGGGAGAGGAAAAGAGAGAGGGGGGATGGGAGTGTGTGTGTGTGTGTGTGTGTGTGTGTAAGAGAGATAGAGTAGGGGATGGGAGAGAGTGTGAGAGTGTGAGAGTAGGGGGTGGATGAGAGAGAGAGTACGACAATGGGGGAGAGAAAGTAGGTAGTGGGAGAGGGAAAGAGAGAGGGGGGATGGGGGTGTATGTGTAAGAGAGATAGAGTAGGGGATGGGAGAGAGTGAGAGTGTGAGAGAGTAGGGGATGGGAGAGAAGAGAGAGAGTAGGGGATGGGGGAGAGTGTGAGAGTGTGAGTGAGTAGGGGATGGGAGATGAGAGAGAGAGCAAGGGATGGAGGAGAGAAAGTAGGCGGTGGGAGAGAGAGTGGGAGAGGCAGAGAGAGCTTGTACAAGATGGGAGAGAGAGAGAGAGAGAGAGAGAGAGAGAGAGAGAGAGTAGAGAGGGAGAGAGAGATAGATAGTAGGTAGTAGTAGTGTGAGTGTGAGAGAGAGTAGGGGGTGGTAGAGAGAGTACGACGATGGGGGAGAGAAAGTAGGCAGTGGGAGAGGGAGAGAGAGGGGGAATGGGAATGTGTGTAAGAGTGACAAATTAGGGGATGGAAGAGAAGAGAGAGAGTAGGGGATGGGGGAGATAAATTAGGTGGTAGGAGAGGGAGAGAGATAGGGGGGATAAGAGTGTGTGTGAGAGATCTAAAGAGCCGGGGATGGGAGAGGAGAGGGGGTGAGAGAGGTAGAGAGAGTAGGTGGTGGGAGAGGGAGAGTGTGAGAGAGTAAAGGATGGGAGAGAGTAGGAAGAGAGAGGGAGGGGATGGGAGAGAGAGTAGGGAGGATGGGGAGTGATGTGTTTTGAGAAAGTAGGGGGTGGCAGAGAGAGAGTACGATGACAGGGGAGAGAAAGTAGGTGGTGGGAGAGGAAAAGAGAGAGGGGGGATGGGAGTGTGTGTGTAGGAAAGACAGAGCAGGGGATGGGACAGAGTGTGAGAGTGTGAGAGTAGGGGGTGGCAGAGAGAGAGAGAGTACGACGATGGGGGAGAGAAAGTAGGCGATGGGAGAGGGAAAGAGAGAGGGGGGAATGGGGGTGTATGTGTAAGAGAGATAGAGTAGGGGATGGGAGAGAGTGAGAGTGTGAGAGAGTAGGGGATGGGAGAGAGAGAGTGTGAGAGAGTAGGGGATGGGAGAGAAGAGAGAGAGTAGGGGATGGGGGAGAGTGTGAGAGTGTGAGAGAGTAGGAGATGGGAGATGAGAGAGAGAGCAGGGGATGGGGGAGAGAAAGTAGGCGATGGGAGAGAGAGTGGGAGAGGCAGAGAGAGCTTGTACAAGATGGGGGAGAGAGAGTAGAGAGGGAGAGAGAGAGAACTTGAAAGAGAGAGATAGTAGGTAGTAGTAGTGTGAGGGTGAGAGAGAGTAGGGGTGGTAGAGAGAGTACGACAATGGGGGAGAGAAAGTAGGCGGCGGGAGAGGGAGAGAGAGGGGGAATGGGAACATGTGTAAGAGAGACAAACCAGGGGATGGGAGAGAAGAGAGATAGTAGGGGATGGGGGAGAGAAATTAGGTGGTAGGAGAGGGAGAGGGAGAGAGATAGGGGGGATAAGAGTGTGTGTGAGAGATCTAAAGAGTTGGGGATAGGAGAGGAGAGGGGGTGAGAGAGGTAGAGAGAGTAGGTGGTGGGAGAGGGAGGGTGAGAGAGAGTAAAGGATGGGAGAGAGTAGGAAGAGAGGGAGGGGATGGGAGAGAGAGTAGGGAGTATGGGGAGTGATGTGCTTTGAGATAGTGTGTACGCGCTTTGTAGTGCATACGCACTATCTCAAATCACCAAAAAATGGTCAAAAACCAACCTTGGGGCCCATTTCATCCATTTTTAACTTTTGGTCTGTTATGCTCTCTGTTATTCCGACAGAAAACATGGGTTTCAAAATCTAGCAAACACTATTTCAACACTTTTGGAAGCTAGCAAACACCAAATTCAATCATTGGATACGTGATTTGAAGAATTTTTTAATATTCTTTTAATAGAAAAGGTTAGTGCAATCCATTTTAAATATTGTTTGTCGATATATAGATACAAATTTGATTATAATTTGAAATGTTATGTAATATATAGTGAATTCATTAAAAATTGTATATTTGAATGAAATGTTATTTCAAAATGGTTAGAAATTTGACAAATCGTTTGATATATATTGTGTATTCATTCAAATAATTATAATTTTTATATGTAATTGAATAATTTGTAATTTACACATTTTAAGTAATTCGGATGTTTGAATAATTTGACATGTAGAAATCATCATCATGCCAAGGAAGAAACCAAAGATTCAAACAAATGCAGATAGGGAGAGAGATTTCACAATTAAAAGAGATAAAATGAAATTACTACGTGAACAAAAAAAAATTGCAAAGCAATGATGAAGAATTAACTTTCGAAGAGGATCAAGAACCACCAGTACAAAGAAACAAGGAGGAAGAATTAGAAAGACAAAGAGAACGAATGAGATTGTTACGCTCAAGAAGACAATTGAATTGTGAAGCTACACCATCTTCCAATGTTGGAGTCATATCGTCCGCTACACCATCTTCGAATGTTGGAGTCATATCATCCACTACACCATCTTCCAATGTTGAAGTCATATCATCCTCTCATGTTGAAGAGACACTGATTTATAGATCCAATGATATACACACTCCATCATGTCATGTTGAAAGCACAACATCAACACATCAAGTAGGTGATATTCCATCTTTTACATCTTATTGCCAAGGCACATCATCTTCAATTCAAGGTATGCAATACACTCAACCTTATATTGATGTTCAAAATGTTGAGAGAAATGAAGAGATTAGAACACCTTCTAGAATTTATTTTAGAAAACTAAAATATTTGATTGATATTGATACTAACATTTTGAAATCAATGCCTAACAAGATTAGCAAGCATACTTGTCAAAGAAAAGTTAATCATATGTGGAAATTATTTTTTGAAGAATTAAATATTACAGGTCAATGCCAATTATTTGTTGAAATGATGAGGAATTTGAAATTTAGTCCTATCATGAAGATTCTTGGGCTAAGAACGATAGATGATTCAAATGAAAGAAATATTGTAAAGAATCTAATGAGTGCTTATGACAAAGTGGGTTCTAAATCACACACCAAAGATAGTAATATCACAAGACAAGTACTCACATCGACAATAGTAAGTAGCCAAATGAAGAAAGCTCGACTCATGAGAAAGACAAGCAAAACATTAAAAATTGGTAGAGGTACCTTAAGGAGAGCCATGCTAAGGCGTGAGAGATTAGAAGATCCAACAAAAAATGAGTTATGGACATTTAGCGGTAGACTACCGCAAAAGGATAAAGAAATTAGTGAAGCCTTGAAATCATTGATCGAAGATTTTTGGAAAAATAACACACGTGTTTCTCCTAATCAAAGAGATGTTGTAAGAAGGAGGACTGGTAGCCGAAATTGCGAGCCACATGCGAAACATTTTTTGGACTCAACTCAGACACAATTTTTTGCAAAATTTATTGGTATGTATCCTCAAATTCGAATAAGTCAAAGATTTTTTGAGATGGGTAAACCTTTTTATGTGAAAATAAATCACACACGCAGAATTTGTTGTTGTAGGATACATATTGAATTTTCTAACCATTTTGATGTTTTTAGGCACATATGCGTAGTTTTGCATTGTCAGTTTTTTTTGTAGGATTGCGACATAAAAGAGCCACCAAGATCTTCAAGGTAATTCATATCCAACATTTTATGTGAAATAGGGGACGGCCAACAATTTTACAAGACATCATGCTTGGATGGTACGTGCTTATTTTGTGGTTCTTTGCAACTTTTATCAACTTGTCAACATATGGATAGTACACATGCAATTGGAAATGAAATAGTAGATTACGGAAAATTCAAGACAGTTACATATGCTCTAAAAGATGGGAAACATGGTAAAAGATGTGATCTAGTTATTGAAAAGATTCCAGTGTATGAGTTCATGAATATTTTTCGTGAAAAGATTATGTACGAGTATGCAAGGCATACCCATAGAGCTCGATGGTTGCATTTTCAATTCAAGTTGTGCAAGGATACCTTTCCATTGGATACCATTGTTTCGGTTGTAGATTTTGCAGAGAACTACACACTACAACCACAAAATGAGGTGCAAGCAAAGTATTATACATCTCAACAGGTTTTTATATTTGTTCACATAACATTCATGCATTCACCTACAAGTACATAGGATGACAGGAAGATTTTGAGGGAGTACCATTTTTACATCAGCGATGATCGATCACATTCTACAGAGTTTGTACATGGTTGTTTTCAACTATTTTATGGAGATTTGGCTAACAAGGGCATATCATATCGTCAACACATTATTTGGTCAGACAATTGTGCATCTCAATTCAAGAATGAACAAATGTTCTATTGGTTGAGCAGGATGCATAGGTTGTGTAGAATTCAATATATGTGAAATTTCATAGAGGTTGCTCATGGTAAGGGAGAGCACGATGGTGCAAGCGCATGCATTAAAAGAGCCTTGGCTCGTGAAGAACTAAAGTACAAAGATGGAGCAATATTGATAGATGCAAAATCCATCGTCCAATGGTGTAACGCTACAATGGGTCCAGGTAAGGAAGGTGAGTCTACAGTTCATAGATTTTTTTGGTTGATAGATAATACTAACATTGCACCATATCAAGATTGTTGCACACTAACAGGATCTAGTGAGTTACACTCTTTTAGAAGCTCTTATGCAGGTTCATGGAGTATCCACACATGAAAAATGGCATGCTATTGTCCATCATGTGCAGAGGAAAATTGGGATGACTGTGAGTCAACTGAATGGGTGGACAAATGGGATATACGAGTTTTGGACCCAATTGACACCTATCGTCCCCCACAAGCACTGGAAATGGTAGAGATGGACTCATCTATTGACTTTGACCGCTTGTCAAATTTAGTGCAACCTGGTAATATATATATATATATATATATATATATATATATATCTTTGTAATTTCAATATGTAACTTTATAACTTTTACCCAAGTATTTTCTGAATTAATGACCGCATTTTGTACATTTGTCACTGCAGGCCATGTTTTTGTTGTTATTGCACCTAAAGACAATGAAGAAGGGACAGATTATTATTTGTGTCGTTGTGTTGAAGCCAAACAAAAAGTAGATCACTCGGTTATAGATGGTGAAGGTTTAGAGTACCATGTCGGTGCGGTGGTTGTAACAAGCACATGGCTTAGACGATATCCTATGAAGAATCCTAACTTGTGGTTATTTGAGGATTGGCAAACAGAGAGGAAGATTCTTCATTATTCAAACCTTGTTGTTGCATAAAATGTCCACTTGATAAAATATGGTGGAAAACCACATAATAAGATTCTTTGGAAAGTTCACGAGTCAGACCATGAGGCAATACTTGAGACATTAAAATGTCGAGCAGATCCAGTTGGCTCATTAGATTGAATTGGGAGAGAGAGAAAAAGTGATCAATTGGATCCAAATACAATGTTACAACCTCTTCCCCAAGACTATCACATGACTAAGGTGGACCGTATTGTTATGATGTGTAAGTGATGAGATTTAGTTTTGATTTGTTTAGAATATAGATACATTATTTGAATTTATATTAGATTCTTTAATAGGACCCATTTTTTTAATTTTATCTTAGATTTGTTATTGTGTTAATTCTTCATTTGTAGGTCACCAAAGAAGAGGGCTAATAAAGTTGACGCACAAGTGATAAAGGGTGAGATGCCAAAATCATCTGCGAAATGGTATTATCAATTCACATCCTCAATATTTATTAGTGTTCTTTGTTCAAGTACCATTGTATGATAATCATCTTATGCCTGGAATTGCAGAGGTTAAATTATGTCAATACTAAGGTTTGTAGCATCAATACTAAGGTTTTTAGCATCAATTGGTCACGCTAAGTATAGTAGTTGTATCATGAATCCTTTTGAACCAATATGACTAAGATTCTCAGAAGAAGACTAAACCATATCATCTGTCTACTCCCTCTTTATATAAGAGTTTGTCAAACAATGAGAATGAAACATTAATTATTACTCCCCCCTCAATGTAAAATTCTCATTGATTGCATTATGTAAAGTTTTAAGTCACTATCAACCTCTATATCATTGTATTCTTCTTATCATCAAATTACACAACAATGAGAATATGAACGATGACTTCTTCACATGAACCTGACAATTATAAATGCTACACCTTAATAAATGTTTGGGCTTGGTCTTTACCATTCGAGCTTATAATACAATAAATTGGCTTCATTTTTATTTGGAAGTATTTATTATGTTTGTTCCAAAAGTCATTCTTCATTTGCCAATATGAAAATGCGACTATCATGAAAGGCGTAGCCTTATAATTTGTAATTTGTATAATGGTATAAAAGCTTGGTTGTGGGTTTGAATCCATTGCCAACTGCCAAATCTCTCTCATCTTTCGTCGTGGGATCAAACTGTCTACTCCATTAGCTTTGGGTGGCCGAGTAAACCCTATCCCCAACCTCATCTTGTCCCCTTCAGTGCTCAAACGTTCTCAGGCACACTAAATCGGAATGTCCCTAAGGGTCACTAAATGCCATAGGGCTGCAATCTTTGATGGGGCATATCTCGGAGCTCGTGCGAGATATGGATGAGATTCCAATTCCTACAGGACTGTGTTGCAGAGACCTACAATAATATCTCTCGCTTTTTGAAGATCGCATTCCATTTTCATTCTACAACGCCATCTCGGGTGATGTTGAAACTTGCAGTGTTGGCTAGTACAAAGTTTCCAACTGCCAAATCTCTCTCATCTTTCGTCGTGGGATCAAACTGTCTGCTCCATTAGCTCTAGGTGGCTGGGTAAATCCTATCCCCAACCTCGTCTTTTCCCCTTCAGTGCTCGAACGTTCTCAGGGACGCTAAACCGGAATGTCCCTAAGGGTCACTATATCCCACAGGGCTGCAATCTTTGACGGGGCATATCTTGGAGCTCGTGCGAGATATGGATGAGATTCCAGTTCCTACAGGACCATGTTGTAGAGACCAGAGATCAGCCAAGGATAAGGATAACATAGTAAGAAAATGATTATTTATTTGGTGGATATAAGCCTTTTATATAACAAACCATTTATATGCATAGCAAAAGAACTGAATATAGATTTGAGACATATTGATCACCTGTAGTCTGATCATCTTCACAAGTATGCAACTTTTGTTTCACTATTTCATGTGGGTTTATTGAACTTTCTTTATGAGGTCATTTACAGATGGAATGTTCAAAGGTTGAGTTCCTATGGGCCGTCAATACTTTGACTATACTTTAAGTCAATGATTATCAATATGGGAAAAAATGGAACTTGTTGTATTTTGAAGTACTGAGAAGATGGCCTTGCCCTTCCCCAGGAGTTTCAAAAATGGGAGACATTAGGTAAGAGAGTGAAAATGTTACTATCGCTTCAACGCACATGACACAATTGGAAATGCAAATTTTGATGGTAATCATTTTGTGATAAGGGAGAGACTAGGGATGATCGTTGTTACTATCTCTTTAGTAGTGGATTTTTTTTTTCTCTTGAATTTGGTGGTGGGGGATCAGTGGTAATTCTCCTTGGATATTCCTTCTTATGATGTTAGTGACAAGTGTTGCTCTTTGAAAACACTTGTACAATCTTTTTTAAATAATTAGATAAAAACAAAGAATTCTAAGTATTAAACATGATTAGCCTTTAGTTCCTAGAAGATCTTTATTTCCCCATCAATGCATTTAGAAAGTTAATTTTTAAGAAGATCATAAATAGAAAAAATTAGAGAAGCGATTTAAACATTTATATTGATTGGAAACATGTGAGTCTTGAGTTTCCTCTACCTTTTAAAGAACGTTCCTTAGCTAGCATACCTAATTCCACATTCCATAAGAGTGTCATTGCGCTAAAGATTTAGGAAACCAACTGCTCTAAGATAAAGCTTCCCGGTCAATAATAATCTAGCCTATTGAGGTACATAATACTTCTCAATTAAACTTGTGTTAATTCAATATTAATTTTGTAATTAACTACAATTTCAGTATCTGTGTACAGGGGGTGACTGAGAAAACTATTTGAGGTCTAATTTGAAAATATATTTGTAAGGATCTCGACCAAGGTTCACAACTTCAATGATTAATACATTCATTCAGGCTAGAACCTCACTACAAAAAAATAATATATAAAAAAGGTAGTGAATAACGTCATGTCTAGACCCAGATCAACCAATGAAAGTCAAATCAGCATAATGTGGAACAACAACATATGCACTGAGTGGGTTGTCATAGAAAAGCTTCAGAATAAAATTCATGTCTAGAATTAAAAGACCTTAAAGAAATTTTATGCTTGTAACAAAAATGGCCATTCAAAATTGAATATGATTACAATATGTGAAATAGCATTACGAGAACTTGTAATGCTCTTGTGAACATCATGTTAATTCTTGTAAGAATCCCTAAGATGCTTGTTATACTCAAAATTTTGTTGAAATTGAATTAATTTTTATCCTGTTGGTTAATTGGCTTAGGGTGATATATGCTTCTTGGATGGAATAATGAGTTCGTGATTAACTCTGGATTAAGATTCATAGCATCTTCTAGTTATTTGCAAAGGAAATTTATAAATTAAGCTAATGTCATATGGCTTGCTTGAGAAAGATGTCCGTGTTCTTATTGATGGGTACTAATGACTGTCCACATTTAGTTCTTCAATATCCTATTTGACAAGCTTTCCATAGACATTTCTTTGCCATATTAAGTATTTTTGAAAACATATTTGAGTAGAAGCACTATAGTAGATACTACATGATGTTTTAACAAATAAAGTAATGGGTTAAAGACTATTATTTCCAAGGTATTATGTCATAGTATTTTAATTGTAATGATCTTAGGCTAATGATATTCTTGAAGGTAACTTTGACATGCAGCAAGAAAGACAACCTACAACCAAGGCTATATTGTGCCTACAACCAAAGCCATAAATGCACATAGCCAAAGCCACTAGTGCACATAGCCAAAGCCATGGATGCTTATAGCCAAAGTTACAAGTGTTTGTAGCCAAAGCCATGAGTACATGAAGAAGTCGATGATCACAATTGTTTACAACTATTCACCAGAAACAACTTCTTTGCAGTTTTTGAGAAATACTAATTAAGCAAAAAATAACATCTACTAGTTCGTAGACATAATGGCAACTCTCTAGCAATTGAATTTAATTTCATACATGCACATATCTAATTTAATGTCATACACGAATATATCTAATTTAACGTCATACATGAACAAACATATAATATAAAATGATAACCAATAATGTAATATACATTAACAAACACATAATATATTATGATAACCAATAATGTCGTATATGAACAAACATATCATATATTAACCAATAATGTCATACATCAAATAAATGTCATACATCAAATATAGAATGTCATATGTACATCAAATGTATGTCAAATATGTCTCTCTGATGCCTATATATATACATGGGGAAGGTAACAAGTCTCTCTATATATATGTATTGAATATCTCAACTACATCTTTTCCTTCCCACGAGGGGAAGGAAAGAAGTCTCTCGACATCCTCTGCCGTCGTGTGGAGGGAGACAGTGGAGATGACGGGGCCCTCCTGACATGCTCACTTGACCTCTTGTTGAGGCTCTTCTCCAGGTCCAACTGATACAAAGAAAGTAGATATGAATCAATATTTATTATACGTTGAAATCAAATATATGTACACACAAAATCAATTATTTTCTTACCGCCAACAAATAGTCACTCTGTAAGTCCACCTCAAATTCTCGTGGACGATCAGGCGTGACAAGACCCTACAACAATTTAATAAATATAATCACTTATAAATAACATTAGAAATTTTGAGATTAACTATTATAAACAACAACTAAAACGAAGAAAATTATTTCATACCTCCGTCAGTGGTTGTGAGCTAGCCACAGCTGCGGCTACTCCACTATCAACAGACTGTCGCAGATGAGGAGGTGTGTCCGACATCATGAGTTGCATGTCATACAATACACGTTATATCTAACATGAAACATGGAATAAATATAATCAAATGAATTAAATTAAACAACTGTATCGATGTGAAGCTCGTATGATGTCTCTGCTCTGTGTTTGTGGTAAAGGTTGAGGGTCCTATGGAGAATTGATGCACATGCATAATTTTTTTTGTCAATCCTTAATATAATAAATATATGTATTAATTAAAATGATTAAATTGATACATACCTCAGGACTCGTTGAAGGGACAAAAAGTGGGCCTAGAGGATCGCTGCTAGGCCTAGCAACACTTTGACCCTAAATTTTGAACAATGTCAATAAATGCTAATTAATTAATCATTCACTATACATATGAAATGTGATCAAATTAGTAATTTACCTGTGTGTCAATGCCAAATGTCTCGTTCAGGAACTCATCAGTGACAAGCCCATCATCTGCAACATCTCCGACATGAGTGCCAAATGTGCATAGGGATCCGCATGAAGTGCACATGTGACCACGACGCATAGAAGGCTCCCCCTCAACTAATGGGCTTGTGGAATGGATGAGGATCTGCATCAAAGCATTAATGGTCCCTAAAGTGCTAGCCTCTACATGTTCCTTCACAACTGAAGGAATAATCACATGCTTGTGCTGTGGATGGACCACAGGTGCCCTAACTACATTAGGGTCACGACGTGCTCCTGGCCTCTCAAATGATGACCCCCCACCTCTACCCTAGGAGTCTAACATATCAAAATAATTGGGGATCTCCCCAAGGACAAACTCACAATATAATTTCTTCAAAAAATACATGGGGACCTCGTGATTGTTGCAAGGAGGGGCATCAAAAACCATCCACCATCTATCCCAAAAATTATTTCTAATAGCATCGTGTATACACCAATGGATGGGGAACTGTTTAGTACCCTCTCTAACAGTATTTGGCTCACTGGGTTTTCTAAATAATGCACATATACTACCTTTTGATATTTCTTTTTTTTTAACATCTTCATATGACAATTTATTTACATAAAATCTATTTTGTTCATCCCTCTTAGCCCACCAAATATCTAACTGACCACTAACTGAGGTTATCTGAGTGTTAATGGATTCGAGGGATGATGCCAATTGAGCCCTCATTGGATTGGTTTGTCTAGATTCTTTCAACCGAGCAATGAGTCTTTCTAATTTAGTTTTGCCTCTCTGTATTTCATTTCTTATATTTTCTTGTGTGCCTGGCGGAGGTCTTGCAATTGGTTCGGGTTATGGAATTTGTTGTTCTTCTTGAGGAGGGTTTTGATTTTGAGGTTTTTGAGGGTTTTGTAGATTTTCCGGTTGATTATGGACATTTCCTAATAAAAAAATCAATTGAAATCCAACTAAATAAACAAATCTAAATGAAATTTGTAAAAACCCTAAAAAAGAATATCAAAAACCAATAAAACAATATGGAAAACATATTAAACAATGCAAAGTTAAGTTTATATCACTTACCTCGTCGTCGTTGGTGTGCTCGTTGTCTTGGATTTTGTCGGTGAGGAGGCATTTTGGCAAATGGTGGTGAATTTTTGCTATAGCGCGTACGCGCTATTGAAATTTTTTAAATTAAAAAAAAAAAAAAAACCTTGTCATCTTTTTGGCACCACAACTCGGTGCATACACCCTGATGTTTGTTATTTTTAAACTAATACCATCTATCAAAATATTAATATTAATTTCTAACTATTATATATATATATATATAGCTTATAACTATTTTATTTATTGCATAAATGTATGGACACAAAAGTTTAAATTTATATTAATTTTTGTATTATCCATTGAAACAATTATCTTGTATCTCTTTTTTTTTAATACATAACTTAATATTTTATTAATAGAGAAGGACTACTCACCAAAAAAAAATTTGTAATAAAGCACTTGTTTAATTTTTTATCTAATTTTTAACTTTAGTTTCATAAAAATCACTATAGACAATTTACTTTTAAAAAATCTTAAAATATTGTCTCTATTTTAAAATAAAAATATTTATATTTAAAATATCAATGTACTTTCTAATTTTTCTTCTTGTTACATTCTTTCACTTGTTACCTATGTAACTTTTTTTCTTAACTTAATATTACTATTAAATAACATAATAATAATCTAGGAGTCCCAAACATGTTCAAAATGATTATGAAAAAACATACAAAAGTATAATAAAGCTTTAAAAATCATAGAATCAATTTTTTTTAAGAGTAAAAAAAATCATAGAAACAATTTTTTTTAAGAGTAAAAAAATATCAAAATGGCAAAAGTATTCAAGATTAGCGAATATATATCACCAAAAGTAGAGGAAAAATAAAGATTTACAATTCTAACAAATAAACCAAGAATCCATTGATACTAATAATAATTTTAATTAATACAATAATTAATATTTAAATTTTATATATCTTAAATCTTCTTCTACTACCTAAATAATTAATAACAATATTATTTTTATGGAAAAAAAATTATCATCTAAAATTGATCGAAGAAAGATTATCATTTTAAGTTGAGAACCATATAACTAATAGTTTGACGTAGTTTTCTAATATACTATTATAATTGCTTAAACGTCTAATGATCAAATATAGACATTAAATTGAAAATAATAATTATTTATCTTTTTAATATTTACATTACTTCTATTATTATCATTATTTATACGAATATTAACGACAATATAAACCAATACCACTAAAGATCCTCGGAATTGTCTTTTTTGAAAATAGAATAATAAAAAATTAGCGGACCTTTAAAATCCGAGAAGTAAAAACAGAGGGAAAAAGAAGATTCCGTCCATCTTGATTGGTTCACTTCATTTCCAACAAATATCCAACCGGAAGATTCCCGATATATCCGGATACTTCAACGGTCACAATTCAAGACACGTGGTGGAGTTAATTATAATTTACAATTTTTTAAGTGACTTATATTCGTTGTTTTGTATAAACTAGTGGAATTTCAATTATAAATTTGTATTTTTCAGGTTACAAATTAATTTAATGTCTAACTCTCTTTTGACATGTAGCGTCACACCGAGATCAAAACTTGTATAGAACTAACAGTCGCATGTTTTTGTACATGCAACACTAAGTCGATAGGAGACTGCACACAAAATAGATTATTAATGTTACACTAAAAAATGTCTGTCAAAATATTTTGAAATAAGGACCAAGAAAGAAGAAAAAATGAGATAAATTAAGAATGTAGATAAGAGATCTAAAATAAAAAATTATAGAATTAATATAAATTATATGCAACAAGGGATTTATATTCGTTGTTTTGTATAAACTAGCGGAACTTCAATTATAAATTTTTATTTTTCAGCTTACAAATTAATTTAATGTCTAACTCTCTTTTCAAATAAATCAATAATGTTACACTAAAAAATATCTATTTAAATACTTTGAAATAAGGACCAAGAAAGAAGAAAAAGTGAGATGAATTAAAAATGTAAATAAGAAATCTAAAATAAAAATTTATAAAATTAATATAAATTATATACAATAAAAAATACTATAATTAATAAAATTTATATCTAATCAAATTATATTTAATTAAAAGGTTTATTACAAAAAATATTAAGAGGTTTTTTATTTTTAATAAAGATGACTTTAACGATCTGAGAAAAAAAAATGTACTAAAACTTTAGTCAATAATCAATTATGCAAGATATTTTTTTAATTTTCATTTAAAATTAAAAATTTGTAAAATAAAGAGATTCTGGTACGGAGCCGTAAGATACTTGCACGCTAAGAAAAAGTAAAGGTCAAAAAGAACATTCCATGCATCCTCATTGGTCCAAAATTTTACTTCATTTTCTTCCATCCATGTGTCCTCCAAAACCGGAAGATTTGCTCATATTTCCGGTCATATGTTCCAATGTAACCGGAGATTACACGCTCAGAAACGAATAACCTAACCCAAGTTGAACTAACTAGGACCTAATTAAAAATATTATTTAAAAAGGTCAGATAAACTCATTTTTTCAATCCCTTTAAGTGCTGATAGGGAATTTGCATATATTTTTTCAACTAAGTTCAAATCTTGGAGGAGTTATTCACAAAATCATGTTACTCTTTTTAAGAATTGTGTCATATGAACTAACACATGTTTAATTATAAATTATGGTTTTCAAGGTTATGATTTACATTTAATAATAGAAATAACTTCTAGGTAGTTAAATAATAATATATTATAAATATATCTTAGTGTATAGTATTATGTTGACTCTACAAAGAACATGTTATAGAAAGTCAAAATTATTATTTTAATTAATCTTCAATTTGGAAGAGCTAAATCTTGGTCAAACATTCTTCTCAATAATTCTTACAATTGCTACAAGAATTAAAAAACAACTTAAAATCATAAGTTAGGATAAAGTTTAAAAGTAATAGAATCAATAATTAAGTCCTAAATGCAAGCCAAAATCAAGAATAACTTTTGGGTATAACTTAAGATGAAAAATAGGTAGAAAAATGATCAAATTATATTATTTCTTGACAAAAAGACAATGTTGTTAGATGTGATTTTGTGTGAATTGTTTGTGTCATCCATCATCAATTTTTTGAAAAGTTCAAGGAGTAGAAATATTGAATCAGACATGATGATGGGTCACACTATGTGATCCAAATTATTAATACACGAATCCAAATTATTTTCATGAGAGATGGATTTGTTTGTGAATCACTACTCATGATACATGGCTCAATGACTTTGACTCAAAAACTACACAATCTTGATAGCAATAGCACAATTTGACTTTTTGTAGAAAAATATCTCTTATTTATCAACTATCTCTTATTTATCACCTAATTATTAATGCAAAAATACACAAAATAGAATCTAATACAACAATAAGAATCAAGTAGACAATTGCATGTTTATGTACGTGCAACGAATAACCGATAGGAGTAAATTCTTTTGTGCAACGATAGAAAATGGTAAAACAAATTATCGTCTAAATGAGTAAAAATGAATAATTATCACAAAATTGTTTTCCATATTTAAATTTGTTGTAGATTAGTTATGATTATTTTCTATGAAGAATCATATGTGTAGATCACATAAAGTTGGATAGTGAGTGTCTTACTATTAGAATCAATTTACGATAAATATTTAGTTTAGCTCTAAATATAAACATAGTATGCCTTAAATATTTTTTTATGAATTTAACTTGTATAAAGTATTAGAACCCATGAAAAAAGGGAACTGACAGACTGCCTTTTGAAGCTTTTAAAAATTTCAAACTTTAAATTAAGATCATAGTGGGTAGGGAACCTTATTCAATGACAATCCAAAACAATGCGAAGAAAAAGAATTAAAAAAAACCTATAGATGTTTAGACCTACACATTTAATCCCAGAAGAGAATTTCATAAAGTCTCTTGATGTCCACTAATGGTCATCGTTGATTGATAATAGATAAATTACAAGAAGATATAGTAGGAGGAAGAAGACTGTAGCTAACAATACTATTTATAATGACC
Source organism: Cupressus sempervirens (assembly GCA_028749045.1). Taxonomy (NCBI): domain Eukaryota; kingdom Viridiplantae; phylum Streptophyta; class Pinopsida; order Cupressales; family Cupressaceae; genus Cupressus; species Cupressus sempervirens. The sequence goes on along the minus strand of CM053791.1, from coordinate 712,999,220 downwards.
AACTGTTTCATGTGTTATGTAAAGGAAATATTTGCACACAAATTCATGCCATATCTTCTGTCTTGGTGTCCCCAAGATCCTATTTATCTACAATAACCATAAAGTCCAAAATTGTTAGCATTCAAAGAAATGATTTTCTAAATTGAAATGAATCTTGTATACAAAATTTAAGTTTTTGTGGATGTGAACAATGTATACATGGTCCATTTCACTCTTTCCACTAAAATGAGGCTTCTTTTGCTAAAAGCTCTGCCATCACATAGGCCACATAAATGAAAGAACATATAGTGAACACATGTTATAAGTTTTTAATATGGTGCCAAGATGATAATGTCTAAATTGAGCACCATACTTTGAGGAAAGACAGGTGGCACTCTTCACTTAAGCGCATTTTAAGAGTGTACTTTTCAACTTGTTGTGGGTATGCTCTCTCTTTAAGCTCAACATGTGGAGTTACCATGCTTGGCTTCAATAGAATACCCAGAAACAACACAATATTTTGAGCCAAATAGAAGAAAACCTCTACCTAGACTTTCTATGTGACTTCAAGGGTTCTATCAATAGAGTGATCATCATCCATTATTGGCTTAACAATGGGCAGAAGACCATTATCATGAATCCAAAATCTTAGTTAAAGGACTTATGGCCATGACACAATTTATTTAGAGATAAGAGCACTAATAGTGCACAATCCCATAGTCACAATAAATTAGAATTTGAGACAAGATAAGTTGGCTTTGGAATTCTACACAAGAAAACAAACTTGATCTCATTTGACAACATACCTGAGAAATAGCAACATAACATGCATGCCGACAAGCAACTTCCTTCAAAGCTAGCTCAAAAGCCCCATTAGGTATGCTGACAACAACTTGCCTATAAAGATAGTGTATCCACATCAAAATATGAGATAGCAATTTTTTACTGTAAGCAATCTAAAACTTTAAATTGTATGGGCTAGAGGAAAAATACAAGAAATTTTTTTTTTTCAAAATAAAAGTGTTAAATCCAATGATACTTCTACAAGATAGCTAAATTGATAGTTAAGATTAGACTATGGTTTCGATCACCCTAAGCTTAGGTATGATAATATGGTAATATGATAATTTGACACAATAATGATATCCCACCACTTATAAGAAGATACAAAGAGAGTAATTCACATAATTGGAGGCTTGTATGAATGTTGTAGTAATCAAATTTGTAGAGCTCAATTATATGCAGGATTGGTTACTTGATCTTGTACAATGACTTAGAAATTTGGCTTTGTGGCTAAAGAATTACTGCTTTAAAAATGATGTTGCAATCATGAGCATGTCTTGCTTTCTCATTTTTCTATCTAGTATGTTTTGTACTTAGTGCTCTTGTTAAGATATGGAGATGGCATTAGATTTGAGATAAATTGAAGACCCTGAAGATGATGCTTGAAGGCTTCTATAGTTGTAGGTGCCTCTACTTCTTCTGCATGAGTGATATGATTAGCATATGCCAGTGATAAAAAAGAAGAAGTAGTTGCGTAGATAAAATTTTGAGAATGAATATAGAGAACATGTTGTGGGATTACTTATTTGACAATTAACATAGTCACATATATTGATTTTAACTTGGATGGCAAGATAACGAGCATAGCCAAACAATTTCAAGTTATGGATTTGATTTGGGTAGCTTCCTAATAGTGGGTATTGCATATGATCCTAATTCTGAAGTGAGTTCATTGTACTCATACTGCTATTTATAAGTTCCTAACCAATTTGGGGATGAATATGAATGACCATAGTTATTGTTTGTCACCTATGGAAAATTCAGACATATCCTAACATTTTTTGAAATTTTAAAAACTATAGAGTTTCCCATTTGATAATAATGTTTTCCAGTGTGATTGAAACTTTGAAATTGTGGTCTTGATGTTCAAATCTATGAGCTCAAATTTAATTTTTCACATATTTTTTTAAAGCACGAAAGAGCTTTGTGTTACTGTGGAGTAAATTTCATTGTTGTGCATTTTTGTTTTCTAAGAAGAGTGGTATAAATTTGTTCAGATAAAATAAACAAAAAACTGGAAAATGAAATAGTGAAACAAAACTATTATTGGCTTTAACATTATAAGTTTGAAATCGATAATTAGTATTTTTTGCGCTTTAAGTGAAAAGTAGTAGTGAGGGAAGATAGTTGAAGTTGAATGTACCACAGTGGCATTTATTCTTTGTTGGTACTCTGGTGATGTGTTGATATGCCCCTCTTATTGAGAATCTAGTGAGGCCATTGTGCTTGACCAAGTCACCTGTACAACACAGAGAAAAAAGTGAAATTCAATTATCATTCTTTAACAAATTATCATTGTTATGTATTTTTTTGGGATAATAGTAACATGGTAATTGGTGTGTTTCTATAGATTCGCATGATAATATTTCAGCTGAGTAATTAGTTCACAGGAGATCAAGTAGTGTGTTTCTATAGGGTAACAAAATATCTAAAAAATAGAGTTATATATATACATAAGCTTATATATAGGGCTATAAGCACAATTTTGAAACAAGGATGAGTTATAACTTACATTATGTGTACTCCTTCCTTGGGCGGTACATGTAGAGGTCATTTCCTTTGACATATCATCCTACAAAAAAATCATAAAAAAATGTATGCCAACCTTGTTAGTTTCACAATGAATCATATGGATATAGTAATGGTAAGATGAATTAACTCCAAAATACAAATATCTACAGATAACAAGGAATAAGCACAATTTTTAATTCATTAAATATATTTCTTCAAATACAATAAACAAAAAATTAGAACATTAAATAGTGTAAAATAACTATTATTCACTTTATCATTATCAGTAATTCATATTTTTTGTGCTTTAAGTGAATAGCACAAGTGAGGGCAGATAGTTGAAGTTGAACGTACCACAATGGGATTTATTCTTTGTTGGTACTTTGGTGATGCGTTGCTATGTCCCTCTTGTTGAGAATCTAGTGAGTCCATTGTGCTTGACAAAGTCACCTATACAACAAAGAGAAATAAGTGCAATTCAATTAGCATTCTTTAACATTTTTTTAATCTCATAGAAGAAAACTTATTGATACATTACCATACACACAAACTTGATTTTCATTAGCAAAAGACAAAATTCTAAATTCAAGAGAAAATGTTGTTAAATTTAGATCAAGCTGAATTTTTTGATTGTTTAAATTGTTGTCTAGGCTTTAATGGGGACCTATTCAGTTATGTGATGAGGGATTCTAAATTCTTCAAGTCCTACAATAGTTTACTTATTAACTTCAATACCAATAGCAACAAAACTAGGAACATGGGTAGTAGATTCAATAATGCATATTGCCAACTCATTATTTAGATAAAGAATTATTGCACAATATTATTTTAGATAATTTCTTTACAATGTTTTGTATATCAACTAGAAAAATCAGATATACACAAATTTCATGCAACTGCTAAATGTAAATAACTTAAACAAAAAAAAGTGTTGACTTGAAGCTAACTAAACCAAAACAACAACCAACAATCGTTCATACATTTTGAAATATTATCTTCATTTCATACCAATTTTAAATATGAATAATCTTCATTTGTATTACACATATTCTTAGAGTCAAAATGGGATAACAAACAAATGAAAAATGATTGTTGTTGTACCTTGAAGAGAGAGGTGATTCACCAATTTATGAATATTCATTAGAAAAATTAAATTCAAGCCTAAACATAGCCTCCACAACTAAGAACAAATAGACCCATATAACTAGACATCGTGAACCATCTCTCCTAGGGTATAGGAAGAAGGGGTTTTCAATTACTAGACATTGGTTTTTTGTACCATATGTCCAAGAATTGGTATACAGTGGAAACTAACACTTAAAAAGGGAAAGAAATCATACTTCTTTCCCCTGGGAATGATAAAATGGCAGAAGATTTATTAGAAACATCAACTTTGAGCCTAAACATAATCTCCCCAGCTAAGAACAAATAGACCCATATAACCACACGCCATAAATCATCCATCTTAGGGTATAGGAAGAAGGGTTTTTTCATAACTAGATATTGGTTTTTTGGTAATCATATGTCCAGGAATTGGTTTGCGGTGGAAACAAACACCTATAAAGGGAAATAAATCATACTTCTTTCCCTTGGGGATGATAAAATGATAGCCAATAAGATTTTAACGTAGAGGAAAACATACATTCAGATGATGCTTACAACCATTGTCCATCTTGGTATTGCTCAATCGGTAAGGCTAAATGCTTGTGTGTCTAATCAAGAGTCAGATATAGTGATAAATTTGCCCATAATTTCATTTCTATATTAGTACACTTATTATGATAATTTTATTTTTCCCATAATGTGAAGAGTCAAATATAAAGATACTTGTTATTCTTTGACAAATTCATATCCTCAAGACAATTCTTTAACAAATTCCATCTCTGAAAGAAATTGTGAAACGATACTTCTTTAACAAATTCAACCTCTAAAAGAAATTGTGAAATGATCCTTTAAATCACTAATACCATAAAGAAATCAATTTAAACATTTATGTTAAAGGAATCCATAATCCAAAAAATCAAAATAAAAGTCAATATATAAAGAAACATACCTCCAAATATTTATTGTAATCAATGAATTCCTTTCCAAAAATTTAAAATACCCTTTGTTGCATGCACTCTATATAGGGATTTACTATAATTAGGTTAAACTACACCTTGATGCCAGGGTAAGAAAACACCTTCTAAAGTAAACAATAACAATCACTCAAAATAGATAAATAGGAGGAAAAAAAAAGAAAAAACAAGTTGCAATTTAACACATAGATAATGATTTGTGATGGTTCCGTTGAAATCTATGTTTGGTTAAATAGACATAGAAGTGGCTTTTTTTTAATAGTATCCTCTTTTTTAATTTAGTAACAATTTTATATATATATATATATATATATACATATATATATATATATATATATATGTACATATATATATATATATGTACATATATATATATATATATATATATATATGTACATATATATATATATATGTACATATATATATATATATATGTACATATATATATATATATATATATATATATATATATATATATATATATATATATATATATATAATTGAGTAATCATAATATTTATATAATTAATTAATCTTATATAAAATTGTAACATTAAACATAAAATATATATTTTATTAAAATAAAGATAAATATTATGATATTCAAGTGTGCAATTTTTAATACTTTTTTACTTTGTTGTCATCTATAATAGTATCTCGTGCTCATTTAAGCAACAACATGAGAATTACAAACTTATGAAGCAACATTTGGAAGGCCACGAGTCACAACTTAGAATCTACCTTTTACAATGAGACAAATAAAACCAACAAAAGACCAAGAGTCACAACTTAGAATTCTAGAAAGATGTCCCTCTGGCAATTTGAACCAGGGTCTCCACAATGAGAACTCATTATTTCAAACAACTAAGCTAAATCCCTTAGACATATTTATTATTATTATTATTAAAAAATTATATATATAATATATAAAAATAAAGATAAAATATTATCATAATTCAAGTGTGTAGTTTTTAAAAATCAATTTTTTTTTATCGGTAAATTCACTAGGTGAAAGTTGAAGTCAACACTTTATTTATTTTGTAATTTTTTTTAAAGAAAAAATGGTAGTTAGATTTATAATATAAATAATAATAAATATTTTAAATATTATAAAATTGAATAAAGTATCATAAATTTAAAAATATTATAATTGGTAAATGGCTGAAGCCTAGATTAATTAATTAATTTTTTAATTTATATTTTATTATTATTTTTTATCGGTAAATGACCGAAGCCTCGAAGCCTAGATTAATTATTATTATTTATTGAAATTAATTATTATTATATGTTAAGCGAAGGTAGATTTGAACCAGTTACCTTTGCATTGTAGGCTTTTGCCTAATTTTATTTTCATAATAAGTATGTAGTTAAGCCGAGAGGCTTTCTACAGTGGCAACAATCTTCAATGTAAACATTTTTCATTTTGAAAAAAAATTTGACGTTCATTTGCATGTCAGAAAAACAAAATAGTTCTACAGTGGCAACAATCTTTAATGTAAACATTTTTCATTTTGGAAAAAAATTGACGTTCATTTACATGTCAGAAAAACAAAATAGATATAGATTAAATATAATTATAATTAAAATTGTGAAAATTACATAAAGGAAATGGAAGTCTCGAATCATTTCCTCACACCTCTTAGACTCACATAAATATGTGATGATGAAAATTATGAGATTATGAAAATAGGTGCCTCAAGAAAGATATCTCTCGGCTTATTTTATATATATATATATATATATATATATATATATATATATATATATAAAAGCTAGTTTATATTTCTTTCATAAATTTTTTTATCTTTTTTCTCAAGAGGCAAATAGAGTTGTTTTAAATTTATGAAAGAAATATAAACTAGCATATATATATTATATATATATATATATAAAATAAGCCGACAGATATCTTTCTTGAGGCACCTATTTTCATAATCTCATAATTTTCATCATCACATATTTATGTGAGTCTAAGAGGTGTGAGGAAATGATTCGAGACTTCCATTTCCTTTATGTAATTTTCACAATTTTAATTATAATTATATTTAGTCTATATCTATTTTGTTTTTCTGACATGTAAATGAACGTCAATTTTTTTTAAAATGAAAAATGTTTACATTGAAGATTGCTGCCACTGTAGAACTATTTTGTTTTTCTGACATGTAAATGAACGTCAATTTTTTTTTTCAAAATGAAAAATGTCTACATTGAAGATTGTTGCCACTGTAGTCTTAATAAAAGAAGTATGAAGATTTCACCCATAAAAAAACTAAATATACGATAATAAATTTTACATAAATAATATCTATCTAACAAATAGAAATAATTTAAATAGACAAATATTATATATATATATATTTAAAAATACTGTAAATTTTAATTTGATTAATAAATATAAAAATATTTGTAATTTCCAATATGTTTTATAATTACGAAAGTACTTGTCAAATCAGATAAAGTTTATTGCTTGTTTGTCATTTGCATGACATGTATGGACTACTTAATCATTTAACTATAGTTTACAAATCTCCTGAGGTTCCAAGATTGACCGTCCTCTTTGCAAGAAACAGCTAGGAACTCGGGTAGATATTTAACCAAGGTTGACCTGGCACTGAAAAGGCGGTTAAGTCATCCCGTGTGCATGACGTGTCCCGCGTCATAAGAAACCTCATGGAAATCCATCGACGACTCAAAACCAATACTATAAACACACATCATCTCACCTCACAATTTCATTTCGATTCTCTCTCTGCATTGTTTTGTTTTGTTTTTCTCTCCGCCAAATCCCATTTTATAAATCTTCTGCAAAATACCTTCCTTTACAAATCCTCTGCAAATTCAACAGATCTCTCAGACAGGATCAGCAATGGAGAGTCGGACGATTGAAGTGACGTTGATCTCCGCCCGCGACATACAAGACGTGAATTTGTTCACAAAATCGAAGGTCTACGCCGTGGCATGGATCAAAGGCGATGCTCGCGCCACGAAGCAAAGAACAGTCTCAGACAAAGAGAACGGAACAAATCCCACCTGGAACAAGCCCATGTCCTTCGCTGTAGACGAAGCGGCGCTTCAGCAGGGCCGACTTGTCCTAGAAGTCGAGATTCGCACCGAGGGCGCATTTGGGGATAAAGAAGTAGGGCACGTTTCGATTCCCATGAAGGAATTCCTCGGGAAGAAACCTAGCGGCGGTGTTGATTTCGTGAGTTACCAGGTACGCAAACCCTCGGGGAAGCCCAAGGGCACGCTCAATTTGTCTGTCAAGATGAACGATCCGGTGCAATCTAAACAGCCCGTGTACGAGCCAAGTGCCTTTCAGTACCCTACTAATGGTGGCACCGCGCCAGCATATGGAGCTGCCCCTCCGGCATATGGAAGCTCTGCCCCTGCATATGGAAGCTCCGCCCCAGCATATAGCACCGCCCCTCCAGCACATAAGGAGGGCAAAGAGGGCAAGGATGAGCCTGTGACTGCATACCCGGCGGCATACCCTCCGCCCGGATCTTCATCATCTTCTTACCCGCCGCCCGGATCTTACCCTCCACCGCCGCCTGCCGGATATCCGCATTACCCTCCGCCTCCGCCTGCAGGCTACCCGCCTTATGGTGGGCAGTATCCTCCACAACAGGGTTATCCTCCATACAACCAGGGCGGTTATCCTCCTTACAACCAGGGTGGTTACCCCCTTTACAATCAGGGTTATCCCCCTGTTCAGCAGCAGCCGCCGAAGAAGAACAAGATGGGATTGGGACTAGGCGCCGGATTGCTTGGTGGTGCTCTCGGAGGGCTGTTAATTGGTGATATGGTCAGCGATAGTTTCGATGATGGAGGCGATTTTGGCGGTGATTTCTGATAAGATCGTCTGCCAGATTACTTTGATGAAATTTTGTTCTTTGCCTCCTGGGTTGGTGATGTTTGAAACTGTTTAATTTTATGCATGTATAGTTTTAATAATTGTAATGCTCAATTTGGGCTTATTTTGAGTTTCAATGAGTAAATTATGTATATTCATTTCAATGCTCTCTCTGTGATTTTGAATTTGAAGAATACGCTTCCTTTATTGTTTATTTGTAAGTTCTGGTCTCCACTGCATTAGTTTTCGTGGAAGTAGGAAGCTTTGATATGTTTCGTGAAGTAGATTGGGGTTTCCATTGAGAATTCACTCACTATCCTGCCAAATTGGGATTTGTTGGGGTTGGTTTTGTGAGCCCTTCCCCTCTCTGTTCGGGTAGGATTGGAATTGACATAGTCAAGGAGGAAGTCCCTCAACCTGTCCTGTTCAGTTATGGAATGGATGGAATAATGTCCCAGGGACATCAAAAGTCCCTGATAAACTTGGCACAGTCTTCCAGGGACTTTTCACCCCATCCTGCTGTGTTAGGGTTGAAGTGGCGTAGTGTAGCAGGAAGTCCATGCGGGGCTGAAGTCCGTGGTTAATATTCTTCAGTGAGGAGTTCTTACCCAGCGCTATGGGATTGGCATGTTCTCTGAAACCCTATTTTGGATTTGTATGATTCTGGTTCTGAAAGTTTAATTGCACCCAAATATGTGTTACTTCTATTCATATACCCATTTTCTCTGATTTCAAATAGCTGGTGTGTAAAATATTTTCATCTCACGATGGTAACAAATACCTGAATGAAAATGGTTGCTATTGACCTTTCTTCTCATTAATGGGTTGTCTACTTTTGGTGACAATTTTTTTTTTCTTATCAATTATGGTATTCTTGGTTCTTTTTTGTCGAGTGCTTTGATGGTGGTCCCATTGATTTGCAAAGGAATTGCAAAGGAATGCAATATTTTCCATGTCTAAGTTGATTATTCTATTAGTCTTGGTGTCAAAATTTACACTACAGAATTATGTAATGAAACAATACATGATGCACACAGATTTATGTGGAAAATCCTAAAACAATACATGACGCACATAGATTTATGTGGAAAATCCTAATAAACTTATATCATGATACGACATAGCAGGGGAGCTACCCCTTTGCAACCCCCAGCTTTCAAGCCTTGGCGCACAGATTATTCTGAGATACTGTTGTGGCGCACATGTTGACTATTCATCAAGCTGAATCCCATTGATTTGCAAAGGAATGCTATATTTTCATGTCTAAGTTGATTGTTCCATTAGTCTTGTTGTCAAAATTTACACTGCAGAATTATGTAATGAAACAATACATGATGCACACAGATTTATGTGGAAAATCCTAATAAACTTAAACTTATACCATGATAAGATATATCAGGGAGCTATGTCCAGCCCCCTGCAACCCACACCTTTCAAGCCTTGGCCTAAAGTTTAGTCCTTTGGACAACTCTGCAAACCTGATACACTCTTGTGGTACCCATGTTGACTATTCATCAAGCTGAAATAATACTATTACCCAGCCTGCTCCTGACTAGTTGACGCTTCTGAAGGTTACTACAATTGACATCTGATTCTGATAATTTTTCAATTTGGTGGAAGACTAGATGTAAATTTATGCAATATACAAAAATACCTATATGAATATGATTATTCTAATGGATGTACGTCTGTTGACCTAATAGTTATGAACTTATATTCTTGGATGAAAGGCTACAAGTTTTTGAATCCTACAAGGGAGTGGGTAAAGTACAACTTGTATGTAAAACGCACTTCCGCTTATGGAAAATATAAGGAGTGCTATATTCTTCAAGCCATCTATAGACCCCAAAACAGATTATGAATTATGAAACACAATATATTACTTAATTTGTCTTCCCCATTTCTCATACTTTACTGCTTCTAAGTTTTAATATGCTTAGCTTATGAAAAATATAAGGATTCCCACATCCTTCAAGGCATCTATAGACACAAGAACAGATTACAAATTATGAAACAAAATCAATTACTTAATTTCTCATCCCCATTTCTCATACTTGACTACTTCTAAGTTTTTATGCGCTTTAGCTGTGATTACAAATATCTTTGTGTGTACCTGCAGGTCTTAGTGTGCTGCTGTTGGCTTTACTTCTGTGTCCCTTTTATATTTGCTTTGTCATGTTGGGTTTTTGACAACTATGCCACTGTTTAGATGTCCAGTAAAAAAATTGATTATTCGTATGCTTGTTTACCTTCATCCCAAGTTCTCTAAGTTTTCCTTGAGTTTGTTCTTGTAGTTTTTGTTGTGGCAGTTTCTACTGTTTTTATTTTGGACTAAAAAAATTAAAATATAAGCTAGAGTGGGATGCTGAAGTCAGGAAATGAAAGATGCTCTATGTTTAGTACTAATAAAAAATGCTTGGACACTATCAGCACTTGCGTGACAAGCTCTTAATTTTTGGCTGATTTATTCACAGAAAAATCAGAATTAAACTTGGTTAATGGGACGTGGGCTTGGGAGAACTGACACAATTTTTGTAAACCTTACCAACTTCTCAATTGCTTTTTGTTGGAAACTCACCAGAGTCTTTGCTTGGAATGCTTTATGTGCTAATTCCAGCCATTGTTTAGGCTGTTTCTGTGATTGAGAAGAAAAGTTTAGATGGTGAGTGAATTTAAAGTTTAGGTTGTTTCTTGTATTACTCTGTAAAAGATAAGGTCACAAAAATAAGGTATGTGATAGACGAAATTGACTTGTTCTTAGACGAAGCATAGATGGTCACTTTTAGTGTGATGTGAAATGCAGGGTATATGATATTATGGATTTCCATCACAGGAGTAAGTTGTTTATATCTTGGAAAATAGTGGATTACTGACTTCAGACCAGTATTTCCATGAAATTTTTGCAATATTACTAATAATAACTGTTTAGCACTAGTAGAAGGCAATATTTTATGATCTCTGCCATAACCGAAATTTTCCGATATATCATATAATCCTATTTTTCTGATGTTGTCCACTATTTTCTGACATTATTCTATATTTATATCATTGTTTTTGTGTTTTCTCACTTTGAATGCTGTAAAATGCAATCTGGGAAATTACTGGTTTTCAAGGTTTTCACAGGTTTGGAATGAGTTGATAATAGATATCTTCAGGAGGGCTGAGATATATCAAAATGTGTAAGAAGAAAGTGAGAGCTTTGATATCAAGACCTATACAAGATTTCTTAATGAAACTGTTTAGTGCCCTCTCGCTATTTGTAAACTTAATATGCTGTGCCATGGTGATATGGATTAGGAGCATTCTGTTTATTCTTATTTTGTTATAATTCATGATTGAGAAGGTAGGACAATGTTTAAGTTTCGTGGGTAGTTCTTTGAATCCCTTGGAAATTACTGGTTTTCAAGGTTTTCACAGGTTAGGAATGAGCTGATAATAGATATCTTCAGGAGGGCTGAGATATATTGAAATGTGTAAGAAAGTGAGAGCTTTGTTATCAAGACCTATGCAAGAGTTCTTAATGAAATTGTTTAGTGCCCTTTTTCTATTTGTAAACTTTATATGCTGTGCTATGGTGGTATGGATTAGGAGCGCTTCAGTTTATTCATTGCTTTGTTATAATTCATGATTGAGAGTAAGGACAATGTTTCCTTTTTGAGGGTAGTTCTATAAATCCCTTGGAAATTACTGGTTTACAAGGTTTTCACAGGTTAATGAGTTGATAATAGATATCTTCAGGAGGGATGAGATATATCAAAATGTGTAAGAAGAAAGTGAGAGCTTTGTTATCAAGAACTATACAAGATTTCTTAATGAAGTTGTTTAGTGCCCTTTTGCTATTTGTAAACTTTATATGCTGTGCTATGATGATATGGATTGGGAGCACTTCTGTTTATTCATTGCTTTGTTATAATTCATGATTGAGAGTAGGATGATGTTTCCATTTTGAGGGTAGTTTTTTGAATCCCTTGAAAATTTCGAGTGCAGATGCTTGGGAAGATATTATCATAATGGTGGTCTAGAATTTTTCGAGCACTATATAATTCAAATCCCTTTAGTAAGCAATAGTTTAGCATATGAATTGGTAGTGTGTCTGGTCTTCGTGAGAAATACGCTGCTTGCTCAGTCTCTTGTTCGCTAATTTAGCACAAGGATCCAGTAGACATCAACAGATCCCTTCTCACTGGCATTACAACAGATTGGGAGATGGAGGACTTGTTTTGTGTTGTTTGCAGTGGATGTGGAAGAATTGAGGGAGAACCGCTAGTAGGGCACTGTCGTTATGGTGAGATAAGCTACTAGTTCATGTCTGAACTGTAAGCAATCAGGATTCTCCTGATATTGCTATCAGGATTCTCCTTTGACTCAATAACTACACAGTTAAATCCTGATAGCAATATCACAAATTGACTTGCTGTGGAAATTATCTCCTACTTATCAATCAGGATTCTGTTACATATGATCACATGGCTCTTATAATGCAATCTTGTCTATAGAAAAGGTCTATGATCTAGCACATCTTATTATGTGTTTGAATAGTAAAACATTATTGTACCCTTTTACTGTTGCCGCTCCTAAGTTTGATTGCATGAATATGGATGCTGAAATTCATGCAATAACAGCAAATATCAAAGATTGTGAAAATCTACAAATATTAAATTGTTTAAGCTTTATTTGGACCAACAGGTTATCTCGGACTAAAAACTTGGGGAAGGAGTTGGCAAAGACTTGCCAAGTGAAATAAACCATTGTTTTACGATAAATAAATAAAAAGAAATTAATAACCGTCCACACCTGTTTTGAACAATAACAAATCTTAAAGTCATCTTATTGAATGATTCAACCTTGGCTAGATTTCTTAGCAAATGCCAAGAGTCTTACTATCCTGAACTCGAGTTGTCTATGAGAGCGCGGCGATGGTGAGTCAACATGGATTGCTCGTGGACTTGCTAGTCTGTCCGAGTCCATGGAGAGACCGCAGATTTTTCCAACCATGATTTAGTCCATAATTTATATTGAGATAGCAATATTGGCTCTCTGCTTTGTGTTACTGTGTAAAGAAAGATTCTAATAGCAACGGTGCTACTGGTTTCTTGGTTAAATATATTAAAATTATTGTAGTTGACAAATAACTATAGTTACACCACCCTGGGGACGGGGGACACCAGAATGGGGGGATAAATTTTTGGGACGGGGGACAGAGGGGCCTTAGGGCCTTGTTTGGGGACGGCGGGGGAAGGTGGTGGGGGATATGAGGGGGTGTGTATATTTATAAATATGGTACTTTAAATGCTAGTTATGAAAAGATGTGTTGCAATAAAGATGTAAAAGAGTAAATACTTGAACATTGGATGGAATTGGAACATCAAACATTTAACATAGATAGTCAAATCAGCAAATAGTTATTAACATTGGGATGTCCCCCAACCTTAGCGGAGGTGGCTGAAGCTGGTGGCTCTGCTAGGGACGGGGGTTGGAGTCACCAAGTCCCCGGTTTGTCCAAATATCCGGGACATGGGGCAAAAAGGGAGGGGATGCGTCTCTGTGTTACTATGCAAATAACTTGTCTTGTGACTGTATTATACGGTAATGGAAAAAAGAACAATTATATGGTTACACATAAGGCAATTAATTAGTGTAATAGCATTTTGTCTTTGTATTTGTCTTTTGAGAAAATTCGATAAGAGCGGGCTTGTTGACTACAGTGTTGAGAATCCCAAACACAGTAGCTTCGAGATCTTAACATACAGAGAGATGTTGTCATTTTCCTAAAACAATTGATGTAGACCTTGAGGTGTTCATGGTAAAAGCTTGAATTAAAAAAATCCTATCGTGCGGTAGTTTGCTATTCAGTGTGTTCGAGTACTCTAGTCTGTAATCTCCTCAATCGATGAAAATTTATGTTTCAATATTCCTTTCATTAAACACAAAATCTTTAGCTGTATGGCTTCCTACGTAATTATGATCAATTGAAAAACAAAATTATCATTCATCTTTATTGGAAAGTTCGATTATTTTGACTTTTCAAGAATGTGTAAGCGAGATCTGAACACCGTCCTCTAAGATTCGTTGTTTTTGTTCTCTGATTTGTGCGTCTTTTTGTTTGGAATCGTATGTCTCTGTATTTATTCTGTCTGAGAGTTTAACTTTTCATGCGTCAAATGTCTTTTTCTTGGAACGATGTGGTACTCTTAACATCTTTACCGAAAATGTACGTGTGAATTGATAACCGTTCAATTTTAATTGATGTTATTGAAAGGAGGCACAGGATTCGGTCATGTTTTAGGGAGACAGAAGGCAGGTTTCTTTAGCAGATACCAGTAATGGCTGCAGGGAACTAGATGTTCTTCAATTATTGGAAAGTTCTCGAATTCTCCAGGGACTACGGTTCAACGGGCCAGCCCCCTGGCGATGAGTTTTTGTTTTGAAGACATGGAATTGGAAAACCTCCCATCTACCAATGAGCTACTGCTTCGACGATCATGACTAAGTTGTGCGAGCTTCAGCTATTGAATTGCATGGAATTTCAGAAACTTCCGAGTAGGGATTGTAAATTCTGTCGGCTGCAGTTTCTTTTCTTGAGCAGGTGTTACAATTGTAAAGTGGGAAAATCTCGCAGGATTGAAAACTCTGTGCTTCAGCGTGTTCTTTATCACAGTGATTAAATTAAGGTTTATAATCTAATTCTCTCTCAAATAGCCTATTGAAGAAAATCGTATTTGAGAAGAAAATTTGCGTTCTTGCAATCCTAATATTACTCAGTATTTTCTTTCAGTTGTTTTTTTTTCATGATTAATGACACTAAGCCCAGTCATACTTTTCAATTTAAAATCAAAGAAAGGGCAGTTTAAAAATTCGAGTTGATGAAGATGCTTTGGCTGATATAAAATCTAATATACCTACAGTTTAACTATAGGTTATTATGATTACGAAATTGACAGTTTTCAATAATTAACATACTATATATGCAATTTGCTTATTTAGTGTACTGAGTAGACATAGTACATTGCTCGTGGAAGATGTAAACTTCAAAAACATTTGCAATTATAATTTAAAAATAAAATAAATTTTAATATATATTTATAGTTTATAATTATGTCAGTACAACATTGTGAAAGTAAATTTAATAATTATTTTTTGGTTTAAATTATGTATTTATTTTCAATAAAGATTTATACTCAAAATTTTAATTTATTTTCTATTTAAATAATTTAAAAAATTAAGTTAGTCACAACTAGAAAGCAAATGTAACTTTCATTTCCATTGAACATTCTAATAGTTTCTATCCTATTATGCTTTTCATAATAGGCAGAGACTAGAGACTCGTGCTTGAACATAGCTTTTGTTTATGTGAAGCAGTCAAATTAACAATACATGTTGAGTTTTAACTTTTAGCTTGATGGTGAATTATTGCGAGTGATTAAAAAATATTTAATGAGAAGTTCACATAGTTTCATCCAAAACATAAAAATATATTGATGAAGGATATTTGTCAAAAATAAAATACAAGCATAATTTTGCAAGATAATACATGGCAACAATAAGAACCCATATTTATAGGCCCGTTTGGTTCTAGGAATTGGGCGGGAATAGGAAAATCTAATATCAACATTGGCCAATTTGACATTTGTTTGCAAAATGTAAAATTGAAATTACAATTTGTCTCTCCTAATTTTACCCCAAAATGGGCATAGCACTCTTCCTAACAAATGGTGGAATAAGGAAAGCCTATTCTTTTTCCACTTTTTAATAAACCCAATTTGATGGGTTGTTGGGTTCATGACTTTGTCGCATGATTGCATTTTGGGACTATTACCTTCCGTTCCAATTGAGCAATTATTTCCTCAATTCACCATCATTCGCAAAGCACGAATCCAGTTTTGTCGAGTACAAATCTTCACCTTGTTTTGTTGGTTTGCAAAGAAGGTATTTTTTGTTTGTTAAGAAGTAAAGCCTGTTTGGAATTTGTTGGGATTTTATTTTTTTGCATTTGATGGATGTGGCATTTTGTTTCTTTTAAGTAGAATTTTCCCTAGCATTGCCAGATACATTGGGATAAATTAGGTGTTCACCTGCTCAATTATTTCTTGATGTGTGGCCTACGCATTTGGATGTTTTTAAATCGTTTTCCCTTAAAAGATGGTGGTTATACCTCTTTACACAACAAAGATATATGAAGTCCATTATGAGGACTAGTTTGTAGTTGCCTATATTTCAACGTTCTTTGCATGACAAAGAATAACAAAGGAAAGGTTATTTTTTATTTTTACAGCTAATTTATAGAGCAAACTTATAATCTTGTCCTTGAAAATACAAGGCTATCATATTTCATGTTCATTATTAGATGGTCTCTTTCAAGTGGGGTTGAACATTTTTGTGTCTTAATATAAAAATTCTTGCTAAATTAATCATTTGTTGGGCCCTCCTTTGTGGGTTTCTGTGTGTGTCCAAGCCTTCTCACTTGTGATTTTGTTGATTTCGCCTTCATTTTCCAAGATTCAACTTTATTAGGGGATAAAGCCCTTTTTGGGCATCTTTTGATAGTATTCAAATATTTTGTGGAGCTATGTTGATTCCTATAATGAAGTTGCTTCCACTAGGTTAATTTTCTTTAAAGTTCTCATGTTGTTTTTCCTTGATCCACTTCTCCCCATGTTTGCATTTTGTCCTTGTAGGTGTTGGTTGGACTCTTGTGTGCCAGATTGTTTATTGTTCATGGGGAACTTATTGCTGCTTGTTTTCAAGGGCATGTGTTTTTCCTTGGTGCTTTTTTTATTAAAATATTCATCGTGTTTGCTAGCCTCATTGGGACCATGGTTTAGTTTTATTTCGATTTCTGAATCTACAAATCTCATTTAGAGGAGGAGTTTCTCCTCATTAAGATAGAGTTTCTGCGAGTGACTAATTTGGGGTGTCTCCATTTTATCACTTTCTTTCTTCTTTAACTTCTATTGAAGTGGATGAAACTTCTATGCAGAGGAGATTTCCTTATTGATTGATTTAGTGTGGTGTTTCATTTGGTCCTTGCCTATTGTTGGTTTCTTGGAAATGGGATTGAATCTGATAGTGGTGTTCGTCTTGATTTCTCACTCTTGATTGTCCTACGAAAGTGGGATCCTCTTCTATTAAAGTGGAGAGGAGCTTAGTAGTTGAGATGGTGAATCTTTGCTAGTTTGTTCTTTAAATAATGGTTTGGGAAGCAATTCAAAACCCCATTATGATTTTGTGATCCATTTAAATTTCCAAGGCAGCTGTTGGAGTTGAGTCAAATCTTCCCATGGTTAGGGGAGACACTAAAACCCCAAAGTTTTTGTTGGTTGCTTGATGATCTATTCTCACAAACAATTTGTTTTGATGGCTTTCGAAGCCATATTTGCAAAGTTTTGATTTGTGGAGCCCTTAAAACCCTAAATTTTCTTTGTTTGGGAAACTTGTTCTGGTGATTTGGGGAGCCCTTTAGAACCTTTTCATTCTTTTTGATGCTTTGATGATCAAATTGTTAATCTTAGATTGGTTTTGACATATGAGTGACAATATACTTAAGTCATTTATTTAGTTCATACTGAACAAGTAATACATGTCAAGCATAAGTTGTCAATATATGCCGAGCAAGTGATATTTAGTAAGTGTCGAGTGACTAGTAAGTGTCGAGCAGATAGTAAGTGTCAAGTTACTCAGACGCTGAGTGATCAATGGATGCCAAGTCATTCAAAGGCCGAGTTACAACATTGAAGTTGCAGTTGATGTTGAGCATCAGAGACTTCAAGTGCTGAGTAATATAGTTTTGACATAGTTGTTTGTAAGGGCACAAACTACTATGTGAACCATTTTGAAGCCGACTTGAGTATTGTTTTGTGATCCTAGATGATAAGGAAGAATCTTTATTGAGAATCCCTATATATTACATGCATCCAATCAAAAAAGGGAAGGATTAAGTGACAATATGGGTGAATCACAATCGTTGATTCATACCTAACCCTAAGTCATCTAGGTCTTCTTAAAGAGGATAAACTCTAAACTTTTTACATGTGTGGAAGGAGAAAAAGAGTGAAGTTTGCATGCACAAACAAAGCATTCATGGTGGCTAAGGAATTGTGAATTGAGATACATTGCATAATTAGTTAGAGGAGAACAGAGGAAAGGAATTAGAAAACAACAAAGATACATCTAATCAAGAAGGATCAAGTACACATCAAGAAAGAGGTGATCTGTCATCAAGCAACAGAGTGCTAACCGAAGGATCATTGCTGAGACATTCTAACAGGTGAATAAGTTAAATCTCTTAATAGAGTAGTCGTAATAGGTTGTTGTAAATCCTTTAACAGAGCACTTACTTCATTGGAAGTCAAAGTCCTTGTACTAGGCACACTTCTAATAGGGTGTTTAAATCCTTTAATAGGGTAAGATCTAACAATCTTGTAAGCCTTTAATAGGGCTTCATGATCAAAACATTGTAACATTTATTGGATACACTTTATTACTGCAGCAGTGGAGATTTGTGGGTGTCATCCCCACCCTAGTTTTACCTTCTCCTTAAAAGGTTTTTGGGTAACCAAATATCTTGTGTCATACATGTGTTGAATGTTTATTTACTTTCCAAGTTATGAATGTATGGATTTGGTATTTTAGTTTACATGCATAGATTGTGAAATGGATGTGTGGTGAATGATTTTATGGTTAAAGTTTTTAAGTACTGATTCACCCCCCTTCTTAGAGTTTACTTTCTTTATTGTATTTCCAACAATTGGTATTAGAGCGAAGTTTTCTGAAAGTAAAGCTTTGCAACTTTGAGGAAAGATCTTGGAAATGAAAGTCTACAAGTTGGGAAAGACTATTGAGAACCAGAAGATTGAAATATAGCTTGCCCTACATTGGTTGAATGAAGCAAGAGATAAGTTAAAGTGATCATTGAAAAGAAGGAAAGATATAGCTATTGTAGAGAATGACACACATTACCAAGATTTTGACACTACTAAATTATTTGCAGATGGAAATACAAGTGAATTTGATGCAACATTTGTAGATCTAATAGAAAAGAATGGAACCTTAACTGAAGAGGTCAGAAATCTCAAGATAGAACAAGAAGTCTAATTAGTATTTCTATGTGAGGTAACTGAGCAAAAAAAGAAAGCTGAAGAGGACAAAGTCATGATTGAAGATGACAAAAGGATATTGACCAATAGACTGGAAGAGAAAACATCAGAGGTGAATAGGATTGCTCAGTGCAATTGGAAACATTGAATCAAATGATGATTGCAAATCATGAGCTGAATATAAAAGAAACTGAGATCACAATACTCAAGTTGCAGAATGAACTGAGAAATGATCTGAAAAGAGAAAAAGAGTTTGTTGAAAGCTTCAATAGACCTAGTGAAGCTATCAAGTACTTTGAGCATCTGATGAGATATCCTAGATCCAACAGTGATACTAATGGATTAGGTTACACTAGTGCTGAAGAAGGAGAATCATCCAAAAGTGGTGAAGAAAGAAGTAACAAAGGTAAGAAATCCAAACCTACTTGTCATAATTGTGGTAAGATAGGTTATACTGCCAATGTTTGCAGGAGCAAGACTGTAAATCAAAATCCTAAGCAGAAGTTTATGGGTCACTGCCACAAATGCAACAAACAAGGGCATCCAACACATGAATGTAGAACCAAGACCATAAGTACACAAAGATTTGAAGGTTACTGCTATAACTATCAGAAGTATGGACATAGAACATATGAGTGCAGATCCAATCCTAAATGGTCATCAAACAAGCAGACAAAGGTAAAGCACAAAGACAACTCTTATAATTAAAGATTGTAATACTTGGTATAGTTGTCACTATTGTCAAGAGTAGGGACATGTTGCTAATAATTGCATAAGAACACATTTAAGAAGTGATTACAAAAGATGGTTGAGTCAAGCGACATGTTTTAGATGTTTAAAGATTGGTCACATAAGAAGGAATTGTCCAACAAGGTCAAAGGCACCTAGTAGTGAGTTCAACAAAGGTAAATGAAAGAGATGTTGAAAATGTCAGAGATGAGATGAACAAGACATGGAAGAGAAAGGAAGATTGCAACACATCAAGTTTAGATGGAATCACTTCACCCAATGGGTTGGGTGATTACACCACCTCAAATTAAGCAATCAAGAGGTATGTGTGGGACTGATATTTAAAAGACATACTATACATCTGTTCCAAGGTTTTAGTTCTGAAAAGATTATATTTACATGAAGAAAGATGAAAATTGTTGTTTAGAATCTGGAAGAAATCTTTACATTTTGTCAGTTTTCATGTTACTGCTGAGCATGGAAAGTTTCACTATGGTTGCCGAGTGAAATATAGTTAATGTCGAGCTATCACAAGTGATAGTGTTGACTAAGCTCATAATGGTTGCTAAGCATAAAGGAAATTACATGGAAGCCAATTGAGTTGAAATTTCTATTCAAGCCGAGCTTACTAATGTGTATGCACTAAGCATTAATTGCAAAGTTTTAAGGTCTATATGATCAATTTTTGACTTATTTGACATCATTCAAAACTGGAGAAAGCACAAAGAGCTAAAGACAAATTAAAGATATCATTTCAAGCATTTGCAGAGTGAATTCAACCATTGTTCGACATCACTCATTAGATTTGTGAAGGTATTTATCATGTGTTGAGCTACGCTATTTGAATTTGTGCAAACCTTAGGTATTAAATATGGTGTCTAGTTCTTTTGGTACTAAGATCAAAGAGGTAAAAAGAAGTTTTAAATGTTCAACTTATCAACAATGAGATTAGACAACCAAATTTCAAGCCAATTCCTGACATTGCTTACAAACAAGACCCCTGTGGTGCGTTATCCATGATACCACCACAAGTCCTAATGCTCCAAGATGTGAGATGTTACACATGCAAGGTGGGTAGCATAGGAGATATGGAAATTAAAGACCTATATGGAAAATTGTGTGAAAACAGAGTACTGAAGGAGGAATACAAGATTGTAGAGAGAAAAGCTTTAACTTGTGCCCTAGAATTTCCAAATGTTTTAAAGAAAGAATGGATTAAGATTGTCTTGAGCAGAATTCATGATAATTCTGCATGGTTAGATAATGGACCTATCAAGATCACTAAGAAGATTGTGTAGAGGGTAATTGGGTATCCAACCCTAGACAAGCCCAAAACCATAAGAAGTGATGCAAAAGAGATTATTGAGAAAAACATAGGGCCAGTGTGGAACAAAAGACGAATGACAATTGATAATATCACAAATTTCCTAATTTCTTTTGTAGTAAGGATTATTTCACACAAATTCTTTCAAGCAGGTTGAACAATGTACCTTGTATTGCTATTGACGTAGGCTACAAGATAGTGAAGAAGCATCATACTTATGACCTTGCTGAGCTATAGTTGCAACAATTATCAACAAACTTGAGAGCAATAAGGAAAACCAAGAGTGCACAATGCAAGTTTGGATTAATACTTATATGTATGTTTTTCTATGTGCAAAACACATTTCCTTCCTTTGGAAAAATTGCATGGAAGACAAATAGGTCTATTACAGTACAAATAGGTGAATACATTGAGCAAATGGGAGAAAATTTTAAGTCTATTATGACTAGTTACTTTGAGGACTTTAAGAAGTCTATGAAACAAAGACACAAGATTCTAGTGTCACTAGGTGAGAAACATTTTAATGATGTTTTCTTTTTAGTTGATACTAATTTCACATATGTATAGGTTGCAGTTCCAAGGGTAAGATGGTTAAGACCTCTAGGATATGAGATCAATGTAGATGAGACATCTGCAACAATTACAACTTTGCTTTTAGAAGAAGTAGATACTAAGGCTACAACCTTTGGAAATAATGATGTTGCAAAATCAAAGATAACTATGGACTTGAAGACAACATCAATAATAAGAAAGAACAGCAAAATTGTTAAGAAGATTAAAGACAGATTTGGTGAAGGAGCAGAGGGTGATGAAGAAGAGGAAGACAATGAAGATGATGAAGAAGAAGATGTTCCTGCTCAAGCACCACTGGCCTTAACTCAAGGTTGAGGAGAAGATGAAGAGGAAGCCAATGAAGCACCTATAGCCATAGAGAAGGAGAAGAGAAAAGCTCCAGCTCCAGCAGTCAGCAAACCAAAGGTTGTAAAACCTAAGCTTGCAGTTCCAGGTACTTGAACCAACACAAGAGCTACTACTAAGAAAGCTCAAGAAGTGGCAAATCCAAAACAAACAGAAGAAATAAAAGCTATACAAGTTGGTGAGTCTATTAAGAGACCAAGGAGAAAGTATGTTGTTCCAATCAAATTAAATGAAGAGAGGACAAAATCTGATGATAATATAGCCAATTCAAAGTGGTAAGTCATAGTTCTTCATATTTGGATAATCTATGTGAAAATATAAAGAATAATGCAAATTTAAGTGGATTTTCACATATTGAATTTGATAAACTTGGAAAGTTAGATATGGTTAAGGTAGAAGAGTTAGTATATGCCATGATGACAACATTTAAGATGACTCCAATTGAGATTGCCAACTCTCTACCAAAGAATTTATATGATAGAGTTGAGCAAAGATGGAAATATAGTCTCACAAGAGAGAGAAATATAAGAGAGACTACACTTGCAAGAGTGATGCCAAATTTAGATAAATCTAAGATGATTAAGGCCGTTAAGAAATATGCAAAAAAAATTTCTCCTAAGTACTGAACCTTTAACATTTTGTAGAATAAGATTGAAGATGTTGTTCAATAGAGTACTCAATTATGGAAGGTAATTTATGGGTTGACAACACCTAAGGCAATTGAGAAGACACCTGTTGAGGTAGGTGATGAAAAAGATGAACAAGAAGTAACTAAGGTTACTACAATTGATAATGAGAAAGATGCAGATGTGGAAGGCACTAAGACACATGTAGGTGCACAGGCTACAACTGAAGATGAGCAACAAATAGAACAAAGTATACCAGATATACCTATGTTGAGTGCTAGTCCACAACATGTGACAAAAGCAGACACTAAAACTATAAAGATCAAGGATATTTCTAACAATGTGACTCAGAGCATCAATCCCCTAATAGAGGAGGACATGCATAAAATATTGCTAGACACCGCCACCAAGGTACAACTATGTAGTCATCCTATATTGGCGAGTGTAGATGAACTTAAGAAGGTAGAGATGACATCTGTAGAGGTGGAAATACAAGACATATTAAAAACCCCTCAATCTACTATGATACAACTTACATTACCCTTTGTAGTATATCAAAGAAAAGAGCCATCCATGACCAACATCAGCAAATTGGTACACACTGTGTTAGTACTGGAAGTTGCTACAGAAGCACAAGATACAACACAAATTCCAACAGGTCAGGTAGATAATCCTGCACCTACAACACAAGTTAAAGGTGAAATTGTAATTAAAAGGCAAGAAGAAAAGAGTACTGAAGATTCAGACTTGACTACACAACCTAAGGAGCAATTAGCAATACAAACCCTGATTTCTTTAATGACAATTGCTACTCCTCCAAGTCAAGAACTTCACAGGCTGAGTGTAGAAGCTACACCACTGCAGTCATCAAGGTCTAGTCCTAGTACATCCAAGATAGATGGCATTACATCATTTGGTGATGTAAACTTGGATGAAGTAATTGTTCTACCAAAGTTTGACCTTGCAACTATCACTATTGAACAAATGGGCATACTACAGGATGCATTTGCAAGGAAAAAGAAACAAGAGTTGCTCAGACGGGAGCTTAGGTAGAAGCAAGCATTGCAAGACATCAAGGATATCTTTCTTGATGCATTCAGCCTGCCAGCACTCGAAGAAGACAAGCCAATCATGGAGTAGTTGGTAAACATTGTAGAACATATCAGTGATGCAGACTTGGATTCCAATGTAAAATTACTTGAATGGTCTAAGAAAAAAATTCAAGGAAAGGTTAATGAAAAGATATAAAGTGCTATTGCACTTAGTCAAGTTGAGTTAGCAACCAAGATTGACAGTGTAAAGAAAGTCTTAGAGAATATTTTCTCACTCTACACTAAGTTGTGTGATACAACTCTATTTACACAAGAAGTGTAGCGCCATATTGAAAATTTGGAGGGAGATATGAAGAAAATAGGTACAACTCTACCTCATTCTCTAGCTCAGAGTCAAAGACACTTCAAGAATTTGATGAATTCCTAAGGTCAGTTGGCAGCTCTGCATGCTCAAGATGCAAATATTCGAGCTACATTTATTAGCATCCAATCCATGTTGACCCCATACATGGAAATACTTCACAAGGAGCTAGCCTTTGTAGAGACATTAATGCAAAAAGATTCCTATCTTTCAACACATGAAAGTTTAGTTCATCTTGTTGTTGACTTAGCCATCCAAATCAAATAATTAGAGGTAGCTTGTGATAACTGGGATGCAGCTCCGAAGATAATACTTGAGATCCATAAAACCTTTTTGGACAAATACACTATAAGTGTACAACCCATGACATAAGTGTGAAAAGGGGGAGAATGCATGATAAGGAGAGATAAATTTTGAAGATCAAGTAGAAACTAAGTCAGCAAGTCAACATATGCAGTAGAAGTATTCAATTTTTCAGTTTAGAATGGTACAATCAATCCAGGGGGAGTTATTGAATTTTGAGATATGACTAATGAGTCATAAGTCTTTCAAAATTTTGCAGTTTTGAATTTTTTTTTATGTAAGTGGATATTATCTAAGTTATGCTTGAAAGGGTAAGGTTATTCATGCATGACCAAGCATTTTCCACTCATGTCAAAGGGGGAGATTGTTAATCTCAGATTGGTTTTGACATATGAGTGACAATATACTTAAGTCATTCACTTAGTTCAAACCAAACAAGTAATACATGCCAAGCATAAGTTGTCAGATAATATATGGCGAGCAAGTGATATTTAGTAAGTGCCAAGTAACTAGTAAGTGCTGAGTCACTCAATTGTCGAGCAGATAGTAAGTGTTGAGTTATTCAGATGTCGAGTGATCAATGTATACTGAGTCATTCATAAAGTTGTAGTTGATGTTGAGCATCAGGGGCTTCAAGTGTTGAGTAATACAGTTTTGACTTATTTGTTTGTAATGGCACAAACTACTATGTAGACTATTTTGAAGTTGACTTGAGGATTGTTTTGTTATCTTTTAGATAATAAGCATGAATCTTTATTGAGAATCCACATGCAGTACATGCAACCAATCAGAAAAAGGGAAGAATTAAGTGACAATATGAGTGAATCACAATTGTTGATTCATACCTAACCCTAAGTCACCTAGGTCTTCTTAAAGAGGATAAACCCTAAACCTTTTATGTGTGGAAGGAGAAAAAGAGTGAAGTTTGCATGGGAAAATAGAACATTCGTGGTGGCTAAGGAATTGCGAATTAAGATACATTATAGCATCATTTAGAGGAGAAAAAAGGAAAGAAATTAGAAGACAACATAGATACATCTGATTAGGAAGGATCAAGTACAGATCAGGAAAAAGGTGATATGTCATCAAGCAATAGAGTGCTAACCGAAAGATCATTGTTGAGACACTATAATAGGTGAATCAATTAAATCTCTTAACAGAGTAGTCTTAATAGGTTGTTGTAAATCCTTTAACAAGGTGCTTACTTCATTGCAAGTCGAAGTTCTTTTACCAGACACACTTTTAATAAGGTGTTGAAATCCTTTAACAGGGTAAGATCTAACAATCTTGTAAGCCTTTAACATGGGAGACCTTTCATAGGGTAGATCATGTTTCATGATCAAAACATTATAACCTTCAATGGATACACTTTATTACTACAGTAGTAGAGATTTGTGGGTGTCATCTCCACCTCAGTTTTACCTTCTCCTTGGAGGGTTTTTGTGTAACCAAATATCTCATGTCATACATGTGTTGAATGTTTATTTACTTTTCAAGTTATGAATATATAGATTTGGTATTTTAGTTTACATGCATAGATTGTGAGGTGGATGTGTGGTGAATGATTTCATGGTTAAAATTTTTAAGTACTAATTCACCCACTCCTCTCAGAGTTTACTTTACCTATTATATTTCCAACACAAACTTGGGTTTGGCCTTCTCCATGAATTTAGCTTGCATTCTAACAAGATCATCTTTGATGAGGTTCTTCTAATGCAACACATTGTTGAATTGATATTTGTTCTAATGTCCAAATAGTTTCATTTATTTTTTAGTCATCTCCTTGAATTTGCATGTTGGCTAGATCATCTATATGATGGGATGCTTCTAATAAATTATGTTGCCAAACTGATTTTTGTTTCAAAGAATGAACTTGTCTTGTGCACACTTCGTTTAATTGGACATTGATCTATTCACATAGCTGTAATTATTATTTAATGAGACCATATTTTTAATTTATCATTCATCTTGGTGAATAACCTCTAAATGTTATTCTTGTAAGGAAACTTGCAAGAAAAAATATAACTATTTCCACATAACCCATAATAGATCTGAAATAAATATGTAACTGAAATTCACATGCAAGAGAATAGAAAACATACTCACAAAAAAGTGACATAAGATATACCCTGGGAAATCCTCATTGAGGGAAAAACCTAGCCTATAAAAGCATCCATCACCATGTATTATTCAACAAAAATATCATTGCAATACAATCATGGAAGCCTTCAAAGCCATAGCCATAACCAAACAATCCATGTGAACAAGTATGAATCTACACATCTCATGCCATACTTCTAACCTTCACAAATGCTCCCTTACCTAACTTGTCAATCGTTGTCTTGCTTGACTTTTCTTTTTTTCTTTTTTTCTTTTTACAATTACCCTTGTGGCTGCTTATCTAGTAGCAAGTCCCACAAAAACACTAAGTAATATTACATAAACCATGTGCTACCTAACCCACTGACCCCATATTTAATATTGGACATTTAATTATTTACCCAAATATTAAATAATTACATCAAATATTATCACAATGTTATAATACAACACATCAAGTATATCCCATGGGAATCTTTCCATGTTGCACGTCCATTTAGGTTCAACATCACATAATAAAATAAAATAATGCAATATAACAATATTATGCAATGTGTACAACACCCATTATCTCAACAATTCTCTAATTTCTTATTCTAAAACAACACTTTTTGCTATTTTTCCCTCAGTTCATCTAATATTATAAATTACAAAATCATGAAGTCCTTAATTCAACAACACTCCAAAGATCACTCGCTACAACCATAACATTGCACGAACCTCTATACAATCATCCATTTAGTTTTGAACATAATGTGATTTTTTATTTTAAATATGGGTTTTACATCGTATAAGTCACACATATGCCTAACGTCCTTCACCTTCTGTACCAAATTGAAATTTGAGCAAACCTATACATATGAAAACCCTACAAGATACTTTGCTTTTGACCATGTTTTCTCTGTGAAAGTATGTCTAAAAATTGAAGCTAAATATTTTGGCATTTGTTAATGATGGCTTGAGAGTTTGTGTGTTGTTCATGTACCTTAAAATAACTAGCTCTCCAATAGTTTATATACAAACACTTGAAAGTATAAATCCCATATCCTTCACCTGAAAAATTGGACGTGTAAGAAAATTTGGTTACTACACAACTATATTTTTAAAAATGGCTATATAATTGTGTAGTAACTAGATTTCCTTACATAACCAATTTCTCTAGATGGAGAATAAGGGAAATAAAAAAGTCTATTAAATGTTCTAATTGAGCTCTTACCCATGTTACAATGAGAGTATCCTTAATTTCTCGATCATTTTCTTGTGATGTGGAGCCTAATCAGAATCTGAGGTTTATTTAGTTCAGTTTAGCTCTAGATTATTTCTACAAGAGTTTGGCGGTAGAACCCCCAAGATGTGGTCAAGGGGTAGTGCACCAGGTGAACTCCCTATCACAATACATGGTGGGGTGGAGGGGCAATGCCCCCATGGGGGTTTTCGAGGGTAGCACCCTTGAAGCCAAATATGACCTTACTATTGTAAAAGTGTTGGTTGCTATTTTTCTTCTTCTATTGGATGACTTATTCTAGACCTAATTTTGTAAGCGACAAAAGATTGTATAAAATGGCTTAGGGTTAGGGATTTCATAATGTATGATTATGTTGTAGCTTCTTGTGGCAACATCAAGCTGTAAGGGATTGTGGATTGTAATCATTGGATAATAATAATATTGGACTTGCTATTGGTGGACGTAACCCAAGGATTAGGTGAACCATGTTTAATCTTTGTGTCTTGTGTTCTATTCTATGCAATTTATTATTTTATAATATTGGTTATATTTGCATTTAAATGTTATTTCTATCTAGGGTTAATCCTAAGAAGTGGTAAAGAGCTAGACCATCATCATTTTTTTTACAACCCAGATTGTTGTCATTTTTTTAAATAGTAGGGAGGTCTCATGGTTGAATGGGAGTCTCACTGTTGAGTGGGAGCGATAGCACACAAGGGTAATTTGAAGGTTGAGAAGTTTAATAGGTAGTACTCTAAGTTATGGAAAATGCAAATGGAGGACTATATTTATCAGAAGGATTTATGGAAATCATTGGAAGGAAAAGCCAACAAATAGGGAACTATGATAGGTGAGGAAAAGGAGATTTTGGATAGAAAGGCACTTGGAAGTATTCGATTATTCTTGACACCATCAGTGACATTTTACATTACAAAAGTGAAGACAATGAAAGAGTTGATGCAAACCCTAGTGAAATTGTACAAAAAGTGCTCCACTTCAAACAAGGTATTTTTCATAAAGTGTTTATTTAATATGAAGATGACAAAAGATGGATTTGTTGCACATCTTTTAAATGAGTTTAATACTATTACTATTCATTTATCTTTCGTGAATGTCAATTTTTATGAAGAAATTATGGATCTCTTGATTTTGTGTTCTTTGCTCAAAAGATGGAATGGCTTGGTAATAGTTGTGAGTAATTTTGTTTCTAGATCTAATAACCTAAAATTTGATGATGTGATTGGTGTTATTCTAAGTGAGAAAACACGTAGGAAAACCTCAGGTGGATCTACATCAAGAAGTTCTTTGAATGCACAAAGTAAAGGCAGAACGACTGAGAGAGGAAACCATTATGGAAATAATGAGAAATCAAGAGGAAAGTCAGAGGGAAAGAGGTTTCAATTCAAAGGACCAAGAGATTGTTGGTATTGTGGGAAACTAGGGTATAAGAAGAAAGATTGTTGGACTCAAAAGAATAATGAAGGAGATAAACTAGAAGGGAACAAGGAGAAAAATGTGGTAAGCAACAAATTCAAAGAGGATGTTTTGCTTCTTTATTTAGAAAGTGTTGATGATTCTTGGGTTTTAGATTTTGGGGCTTCATTTCATGCTACACCCCATAAAGGTTATTTTAATGATTATGTCCAAGAGGATTTTGGGCTTGTTCATTTGGGGGATAATGAACCTTGTTAGATTCTTGGAAAGGGAAAAGTTAAGATTAAGTTAAGAATGAGAATCATTGGTTACTACATGAGGTAAGACATGTTCCAATATTGAGTAGGAATTTAATTTCAGCAAGGCAAATCGATGATGAGGCTTGTGTAGTTACTTTTAATGATAAAAATTGAAAGGTTTCAGAAGGTTCTCTTGTAGTAGTAAAAAGTGTGAACGTAGGCACCTTATATCTTTGTACAGGTCATATTGTTCTTTCTACTTTGATTATTTTAGAGAAAAGTGAATGTTCAGGAATAGTTGCTGTAGTTGAGTAGGGAGAACAAACAACTATTATAGATTCTGATAGAATGCTATGGCATTGTAAACTTGGCCACATGAGTGAGAAAGTAATGAAATTACTTCATTCAAAGAGAGTTTTACTAGGTCTAAAATATGTCAATATGAATTTATGTGAAAGTTTTATGTATAGAAAACAAAAGAGAGTTAGTTTTGTGAAGAGTGGGAAGGAAAAGAAAAGTAAGAAATTAAAGCTTGTGCATATAGATGTATGGGGACCATCTCAAGTATCTTCCCTTGGTGGCTCTCATTATTATGTTACATTCATTGTTGATGCAACTAGGAAAGTATGAGTTTATTTTCTTAGAAAATAATCTGATGTATTTATAACTTTTAAGAAATGGAAATTTTTGGTTGAGAATGAGACTAGTTAAGAGATAAAATGTCTCAGATCTGATAATGGTGGTGAGTATTGCAACAAAAAACTTGAGGATTATTGCTCCACTAATGGTATTCATAGATAGAAAACTATTCCAAGGACTCCATAGGAAAATAAAGTGGCTAAGCACATGAATAGGACAATAATGGAGCGTGCAAGGAGTATGAGGTTGCATGTTGGGCTATCCTTAAACATGTGGGTGAAGGCTGTCAATATTTCTATAAATTTGATTAATATAGG
The DNA here is from genome assembly GCA_028749045.1 of Cupressus sempervirens. Lineage (NCBI taxonomy): Eukaryota > Viridiplantae > Streptophyta > Pinopsida > Cupressales > Cupressaceae > Cupressus > Cupressus sempervirens. Next base: position 712,968,376 of record CM053791.1, on the reverse strand, counting down.
TCCCTCTACTCATTTGCGATGATGTATAGCAAAGGAAGCATGGGATGGTAAGAAGGTGCGTTATTCTTTTTCTTAGACCCTTTGGTTGTAAAGCATTTGCACATATAGATTCTAAAAATAAAACCAAGCTTGAAGCCAAGTCAAAAAAAAAAATATTTGTTGGATATTACATTGATGAATTTGGTTATAGGCTTTGGGATTTTGAAAATTATAAAATTGTAAGAAGTATGGATGCCATATTCAATGAGAAAGTGTTTACAAATATTTTCTGCAACAACATGAGAAGAAAATAAATGATTATATAGTACTAGATGATACTCCAAAAGATGATGTTCCAACAGTTCCTCATGCTCCACAACAACCACATTAACAAATACCACACACCCTAGTGAATGTTAGACAATCAACAAGGCTAAGTAGACCTCCATAAAAGTTTTCTGCCTCTTTGCATTCTATTTTATTAACAAATGATGGTGAACTTGAGTGTTATGATGAAGCTGTGTAGATGGATACAAAGATTCAATGGGAGTCTACAATTGAAGAAGAAATGAACTCCTTGCAAAAAATTTAGACTTGGGATTTATGCAAGTTTGTTGTAGGTAAAAGGGCTTTACAAAATAAATGAGTTTATAGGTTGAAAGAAGAGGATAGAGGTAAGAAAAGATTTAAAGCCAGGTTAGTGGTAAAAGATTTGCACATAAAAAGGGTATTGATTTTGATGAGATATTTTCTCTTATTGTTAAAATGATTTCTATTAGTACTATTTTATGTATTGTGGCTACTAAAGATTTGCATCTAGAATAGCTTGATGTTAAAACAAATTTTATTCGTGGTGATTTAGATGAAGAGATAAATATGAAACAATCAAAGGGATTTGAGGTCAAAGGTAAGGAGAATATAGTGTGCAGATTGAAGAAAAGTTTATATGTCTTGAAACAAGCACGTCAACAATGGTATCTAAAATTTAAAAGTTCTATGCATGAGCATGGTTACACTCTGTGTCATTTTGACCATTGTGTTTATTTTAAGAGGTTGGATGATGATAACTACATTATTTTATGTTTATATGTTGATGATATGCTTGTAGTTGGGTTTACCATGGATCACATTAAGGGGCTGAAATGATAGTTGGCACATTCATTTGTTATGAAAGATTTGGGTGTAGAAAAACAAATCCTTGGTATGCGAATTCGCAGAGATAGGAAAAATAGAAAATTGACATTATCTCAAGCTAATTATATTGAGAAGGTGTTGCAATGTTTCTCTATGGAGAATGCTAAAGTTGTCAACACACCTTTACCTGGTCATTTGAAGTTGACTAAGGAGATGTGTCCAAAGACACAAGAAGATGATAATATGATGTCCAAGGTACCTTAAGCTTTAGTTGTAGGAAGCTTAATGTATGCTATGGTATGTACTAGGGTAGATATTGCACATTTAGTGAGAGTTGTTAGCATGTATATGAGTCATCCAGGGATTGAGCATTGGAATCAGTCAAATGGATTCTCAAATATTTGAGAGGAACATCGAGAAAGTGTTTACATTTTTGGGGCTCTATTACTAATTTACAAGGCTATGTTGACTCAGATTTAGTAGGAGATATTGATACTAGGTAGAGTACTACATGTTATATATTTACTATTGGTGGGACAACAATGAGTTGGATTTCTCAGTTACAGAAGGTTAATTCTTTATCCACTATAGAGGCAGACTATGTTGTTGCTACAAAGGTAGCTAAGGAGATGATAAGATGTCAGTTTTCCATGGAAGAATTGGGACACATAAAGAGAGATAATTATTCATTTACAGATAGTCAAAGTACCATTCATTTTGCCAAGAATTCTGCTCTACATTCAAAGATAAAACACATATAGTTATGGTACCATTTCATTCGGTCAATTTTGGATGATAGAAAGTTAAAGATAAAGAAGATACATACAAATGATAATCCAATAGACATGTTTACTAAGATAGTAATAAGGAAGAAGCTAAACTCCTCTTCAGCTTCGATTGGTCTTCTAGACTGAACAAAATAAAAGAACAAAGTCTTGGGTGGTTTGATATTCCAGTGAGAGCTATAGGTTTATTGATGCTATGATTAGTCTTCAAGGGGGAGGTTATTGTTGTGGAGTCTGATCAGTCTCCAAGTGGGAGATTATTGTGATGTGGAGCCTAATCAGGCTCGAAGGTTTATTTGGCACAACTTCCCTCCAGATTATTTCTTTGAGGATTTAGGGGCAACAACCCAAGTGCGCTCCCTGTCACAGTATAGGATGGGGTCAAGAGGAAATGGCTCTAGGGGGTTTTTGAGGGAAGCACACTCGAAGCCAAAAATGACCCTACTATTGTAAAAGGTGTTAGTTTCTATTTTCTTTCTTTTATTGGACAACTTATTTTAGCCCTAATTTTGTAAGTGGCAAAAGCTTGTATAAAATGGCTTAGGGTTAGAGATTTCATAATGTATGATGATATTGTAGCTTCTTGCGATGGTATTGAGCTATAAGGGATTGTGGATTTTAGTCACTGGATAATAATAATATTAGAATTGCTGTTGGTGGATGTAGCCTAGGGATTGGGTGAACTATATTAAATCTTTGTGTCTTGTGTTCTCTTCTGTGTGGTTTATTATTTCTTGATATTGGTTATATTTGCATGTAACTATTATTTCTGTTTGGGGTTAATCCTAACACATTTTTTATATGTGTTGTTTTACAATTTTTTTATTGCTTAGCTAGGCTATGATATGAGTGCCATCATGACAAAACTAAGAAATTCTAGGTGGGTATAGTGGATACAAATGTAGAGGTGACGATGCAAGTGCCTTTGATTTGGGATTTGTGGATTAACTTGTGAGATGCCTTTATTAAGAGTTGGGAGAACTACACCTTTTGGTCATTGTTGGAAGATAGTAATCATGCTGCACCCCTGACTTTTGATTGATTGAAGATGTCTGTTGACTAGCGAACAAATGGCTCGTGGGTTAAAGCACTATCCTAGTTATTACCTAGCTCAGTGAATTATTAACAACACAATCCTCACCCCTTAGTGTCTTGCTTGGGTTTTCATCTTGTAGGTATGATTCCATAAATGAAAATTCATCTCTCTTAACAAAGAAAACTTACAAATATGCTTGGCATGTGCCCAAACTTTAGCACCAAAAATTTAGAATTGCTTCTTATATTTAAAATAATGTATTATTTATTAATATGGAAAAATGCTTTGAGATGTGACATTAGAGTCAATTAGAAGGATGGGGCATAATATGTTGCACATTGATGTAGTGGATCTTACTTTAAGAACTGCCTAAAGTAATGTAAGAGCTAGAACAACTGATCAGTCACATCAAAGGTGATAGAGGGAGAAACTAAAATTGTTAACATCTACATGTTGAGATGACAAGTCTTTGGCATTGTTGTCAAATAATGAGAAATAGAAAGTGGAGAAACATGGAATATGTACTTAGAGGGAGATAGTGTACTTAATAATTACTACAGAGGGATAAATGACTAAAATACATACATCTACCTAGTAAGTGGGAGAAAGTAGTGAGGGAGATATAAGAACAGAGTAGTACAGAGATACTTGAATATTAGAAAGAGGAAGTGATCAAGAGGGAGTCATAAGGAAGAGATAATTTTGTAGCCTATACAGAAGATGAAAGTTGTTGATAGAGGAAGAGATTTCAATACAAGGAATTATTTTCTTTTTGGTATTGGTTTTGGTATGGTTTTCCATCAATGCCAAAGAGGGAGATTATTGAGAAAAGATTGATACAAATATGAGAATGTGTTTTAATCATTATTTTGTCATTGATGTCAAACCTACTACTTGCTGGTAAGACAACTACCTAGTTGATTTGAGTACTATCATTTATTTGATTCACGAAGAGGATTTGATCAAATGTGATAACAAGAGCACCTAGAGGAAAGGTTGAGTTATGATATGAAAAATGAGTACAAAGATCATTTAAGACAATGATGTTATAATGTATTGATTATCTACTTAAAGATGTAAAGGATGGACACACTAATTAAGTCTAGAAGAACAAGTAAGAAGAATTGAGTTTGCTAAGCTTGATCGAATGGATAGTAGGTGCCGAGAAAAGTTAGTGCAAGATGAGAAGAAAATAAGTTGGAGCCAAGTAACGTGAAAGTTCAATGTATGCTAAGTGATATAGTGTAAGCCAAGTAAAGTTTAGTTGATATAGACCACCAGTAAACTTTAGTGTTTGTTGAGTTTTCTAGTGGATGATGAGTGAAAGAGCAGTATGGAAGCTGAGTGATAGAACATTGATGTTGAGTTCTAGTATTCATGTTAAATCATAGATTTGATGAATTTGAGCTGACTATTTTGTTTTCTTGAATTTTGTGAAGTGTGTGGAAGATAACTATGATGAGTTGGTGGCATAGAATTCATGGTAAACCATTTTGAGGAAAACTCAAAGATGATTGAAGAAGAAGTTTCTAGAAGGGACTCAAATGAAAGGATGGGTAGATTCATTGAATCCTACCTAATCCTACCTAACCCTAAAATGGACAATAGAGGTTGAACGATAAAAGATCTTAATTTTCTATTTATAAAGATGGTTGGTCAGAAGCAAGGTTGGTAATGTTCATGAACCTAAGTTAGACAAGAGGTCTAAGGTATTGCTTCATTCAGTGACTGAACAAAAGAGACTTCTATTGACAAGAAAAGCAAGAAGGCTTAAGAGTATGAATTCTTGAAAGGTGAACACGCTATTAGAGCTCAAGTATGTGAAATCCAAGTAGAATGGAGGACTGAAATAGAGATCTATAATCTACAAGATAGTTGTAATTTGTTATCAGATCATGCCTTACTATTACTTTCTAATCATTGTACCAGTCTAGGGTAAATCCTTTGGATTAAGGTTAACCTAAAAATCATTTGTAAATCCTTTAAGTGAGTGACATTCCAAGTGAATGATCTAAAGTCCTCTAACAATGCTCACTCCTAATAGGGTGATTGAAATACTCGAACTAGGTCTCATTTAACGGTGTGTATTGTAACCTTTAATATGGTTTGCCTTTCATAGGACATCACTTCAGAAGAGTGAGAATTAGTAGCATATTACTGGTGGTTTTCCCCAAATTGGGCTTCCACATAAAATCCTTGTGTCAAATGTGTTATTGAATCTATTATGTTTCATGCTTACATTTCTGCAAGGTTGTTTTGACCTTGGACAGTAACAGGGTATACTTTAAGAAACTCCACCTTTAGAAATGGTGTAAAAAATTGGCGAAAGGTGTAAAACACCTGACAAAAAAAATTAGTTTACAAAGAAAAAATTATAATCTTCATTGGCAAATCAATCATCGTCTTTCGAACAATGTGTAAAATCTAGGTGAATTATGTTGTTTTAAAACCACAAAAAATATATACATTCACGAACAAAAAATAATTATCATAGTAAAATATTAATTTTTTGGGCGAATCATTTCATTGTATGGTAGCTTTTCAATTCACCCCAAGACCAATAGAACATTCACCTCTCAAGTATTTGACACATTATAATATAAGAAAATCTAAAGCTCAAAGTACATGGAGTTGAGTTGGCTTGATAATTTCTAAAAAGAACATTCATAATTTCATATAAACATCTCACATAAGAATGCAAACCGTGTCCACATGATCTAGAAGAACCATATAACTAGAACTATAAAACTATCCAGATCCCACAATTTTAAGTATCTAGGCTGAAAGTAGATTAACTTCAACAAACAGAAACATAACAAAAGTATCAGTTAATACTTGGCAGGAACCTTACTCAAGCTGTGAAGTGCAAAATGATACACCAAAGAATATGTTCCCAATTAGAGAATAGGAAGTCAATCTAATTCTTGAAAATAAAATTATAAGACCCATTCTATTTATAGGAAATTATATGCTAGTACTGCCTTAGTATTAAGTGAAGAAAACATGTCGAGTGGAGACTTTGAGGTCTTTGATACTTCATTGTACCATAAAAATAGAGGAAACCCTAGAAGCTACAAAGGCTAGCAACCATCATGAGATGAAAAGAATCAGGAAAGCTCTAAAACTATATTCATGGTCTAGAATGAATATTCTAAACGAAAACATTGTAATTCTACAGTAAAATGCTTGAAAATGCATGGAAAACAGAAAACAAATATCAGGGAGTGTATAGAAGATTTATCAAACATGTAGAACATCCTTCTCGATCTTGATCAAAACATGACACTATAGATTTGTATGAAAATATAATACTATAAAATGTCATATCTATCACAAATAACCATAAAACTAAAAAATTATACTTCATTTGACGTATGTTTCTCTTTTTACCAAGCTTAGTCACTTTCTTGAATCAAATCCTTTGGTAAACACACAATTGAAAGGTGAAAAAGAGTGATTAATGTTGTTGTCATCAAGGCCAACATAGCATGAATTAACAAGTAATTCTTTCTAACAAGTCCAGACTGAGAAAAGGCATCACATCCCTGCATCAAAGACCAAGTCAATGATCATCATGAATCATGCACAAAAAGAAATCAACCAAATTTAGATTCTATAAAGACGCACATACATTGTAACTATCTATTGACATATAATATATTCAAATATTCAAATCAAGATGTTGTTCTATATTGATCACATACTTGGCTACATGTCATGCATAAAACTGCCATTGCTGGAGAATTGATATGGCTTAGTTGAGTCAAGAAAAATGCTGGACTGAGGAAGCCAATTAAACCTGCACCATTTCTAAAATATGCTCTTAATAATTCAAACAAGGCTTATGAATCTCTATGACTGTAATAAGATAACATCAAGTGCTGAATTAGAAACCACACAAATTTAATTATGTAATTATGAGTGTTGCAACATCATTTCAGACTAGTATATGTAATTTTGAGCACTGAAAAAGTCATTTACAAATTGGTACATGCAATGAAAGGTCACAATTTTAAATCACTTTTCTTGTAGATTTTTATCAATTCTTACATATTAAAAGGAAGCACTGTCATTTCAATTTTATCACTATTGAGCTGAAAACAACACATTTTAAATAGCTAAAGTGTGCGTGGCAACCATTTTTAACTTTATCAAATTGTCAAACTATCTTAGAGATATCACTTGCTATTTGAAATTTTTTGACATAATAATACAATTCTTTTTTCATTTCTAAGCCCTATAATTGGTAAGTAAGCAACAAGCTACAAAATTTAGCTTAAGGCAGTTTTGGACTTTTGGACAGGAACTGTATGGAAAGACAATATATTGAATGAATTTTTGAGTTTTTCTTGCACATTTGGAGTTTATCTGATGGATTAACTTGTCATTTATGTTGGTAAGGTAATATTGTGAGGTTTTGAATCAATTTTGATACATTTTCTAACAAGTTACAACTTCTATTGCTGCTGTCACACTGAAACATATAGTTTTGCATTGTTTTTAATAGAAAATTGAGGGATCCATCTTATGAATGCTTATTTGACCCATGGGATGGACCCTATAATTTCTAACATGTCTGACTAACTCATAAAATGCAATAAATATGAAGAATTTAGGCCAAGGAGTAAGAATATGCACGTTTGAGTGGTAAAAGGATTGTTTTGGGTACCCAAATTGATGCTAACTGTTACACAGCAGTACATCTGGTTGAATGAGGTATACTTTTTATTTGATATTCTTTTTAGATGTGATGAATACATGTTGAATCCTAAATTCAGAGTCTTGGAAGTGAGTGATTGACTTAGATTGGTGATACCCTAGGATTTGAGGGTTTTGAAGCAAGAATTTAGGGGTTTTGTATCTAAACACCTCATAGAGTGAAATTGATCAATGATTTCTCTAATTGGGCATAAATAATGATGATCCTATGAATTTAAAGGAGTTTGGAAAGGTATTGATCATAGTTCCTTTGTAAAACCATCAAATTAGGCCTCCTAAAACAGAGACAATCAAGTTTGTAGGCACATTTCCCAAGGAAGTGATTATTGAGATTTGAGTATGTTGTAAAAACCTGAAAAGGGTATTTGAAAAGGTATTTTTTTTGTTGGGTCTTTTGGTAAAGTTTGGAGAAAAGTTGAAAAAATAGCCACTGTAGGGCTAATTGGGGCTAATAGACCTAATAGGCAGTTTTGAAGAAATTGATTGAAGAGAGTTGCATAAGAGGTTGAAAGTGATTGAAACTTGTTTGAAACACTTTGTTTACACCATTAACATTCACTTTAGAGGTTTGGAGGCAAGATTGAGTGATTTGAGGGTATTTGTCCTTTGGTATGTCTTAAGGACTTGTGGGAAACCTTTAAGATTGAAGAAGCATTTATAGTAAACCACCACTTTTGATAACATCAAAATATTCAAATAGACAAGGTTCATATAAATTATAGGCTAGAAGACTAGTTGTAAGTGCAATCCAAGGAGTTCAAATCTTCATAAGTTCAAACTACTAGCACCCACAACCAATGTAAAAGAAAATGTTGGGAAGAATGTGTTTCAAGATAGACATCACATGATTCATGAAGAGAAAGAAAAGAAGAACTATCTCATAAGGAGTTAACTAATTTTTTGTAGATAGGTTCAAGGCAGATGTAAAGGAAATTAAAATAAGACTTGAAAATCTGATAGAAGGGATACTTAAATAGAGATCAAGAAAATCCTGGAATGTCCAATTACTTGTCTTGACATTGGGTCGGAGAAGAGGCCAACTATGTGTTTTAAAATATAAATAATCACAAGTTGAGTCACTATGAAATTTCACATAATACATCTGCCTATATATGAGTACATTGTAACTAAACTTTACCTTAAAAAAAACATTTCTAGGCTAGAGGACAAGCTTACTAGATATTGAAGATTCTTAAACTAGCTTTTCCTTCAAGATTCTTCTTCAATGAATCTCAATAAATTAAAAAAATTACCACCACATGCAAGCCTAAAAGATGTGAAGGAAATGAAGCCAACCATATGCGGCAAGTTCAACAATACTTGCTGCAATATTCATTCAAGAATCTTCTTGAACCAATCTGAATTTATTATAACAGTAGAAAGAAAAAGTCCTTACAATTCATTTTTTTTCTATAGAATAAATCAATTTAAAAAAATGTCCAAACTATTAGCCCACATGTTATTCAGTATCTAATACATTCTTGAAGACATGACCAACAAAGACACGCAATTTAGAAAACTACGACTGAAATAACCTCTAAAATTCTATAGATTAATAATGTATTGAAAACCATGTTTAATAAAGCATTAATACAATTTTTTAATCTATTGGAAACCATGTTTAATAATTTCATGTTCATTAGCAACAATAGAAGCTACTAATGCCCTACATTCATCAACAGTAGCAGTGATGACAAGCATCCATAAATTGTAATTGTAATATGACTGAATATGGAAGAACTGAAGTAGAGTATAGCTATAAATACCTTAGAACTGAATGCTAAATCACTTCATTAACTTAGTCTCAAATGTGATGCTTCTATATCCCATATGGACTCCAAATCTTGAAACTGACTAGTACTAATAGGTTCCTCTTCATTTTGAGTTGGGTATTCAAAATCCATAAAATCATTATCTTCATTCTGACTCTGAGACCTAAATTCATCATTTATGTTGGAATCAGTAGTAGCACCACCATCTTTTGAAGTGTTGCAAAGGCCTTGTCTTTCACATGTTGAATTCCAAATGGCTAATGACCTATCATAAGGAAAATTTCTAACATTGTATTGAGTTACAAAGAACCTCAAGCAAGTTTCCAAATTTTTGTCTAGTTTGTTTCTGACCTTTGATTTCAAAAATCCCAATGCGCTAAAAACTCTCTCATCTTCCACTAACCCTAATATCATTGTTTGACATAAATCAACAAGTTTGAAATATTTTGATATTGAAGTACACAATACTTCACTCTGACTTATCCTTTTCCAGAGCCTTATTATTGCACTAGGATCGAATGGATTCTCAAAGTTTTTCGTCTGGTGTTTCATACACAATGAAAAATGTTTACATTGTTTTTTAAGATTATTTGAATCTAAGATTCCTTGTGTTGGTTGTCCATTACAATCTGTATGCTTTGAAAAATGTGTTATCAATTCGTCAAGCTTACCATGAAACAACTTTGCATCACTTGGATTATCTCCGAAGTGTTTCCAAAATTGAGGAAACACACAACTTATGGCTTCAAGAATTTCTTCTCAAGGGAATCTTTCATGAATCTCACTTGAAAGTTGGTAGGAATTAGACTTCACATTTCCACTAACAGATTTTAACAATCTTTTCAAAATCATTCTTTCTAACTGGTAGTACTCTGCCTCTTTTGGTTGTCTTAGATTGGTGCATTGGTATTTGAAATCCTTTCACAAACACACATAGCTCATTTTTTGCATTGAATCGTAAAAAATTCTCAGCATGATTCAAAATTGTAATCATCTCCCACCTTGAAAAGATTGGGCTATAACTTGTGAGATCTGAATACAAAGAATCCAGAGCCATGGATGCCATTTTATGTAAATCACTATACTCATGAATATACATAGTTCTGTCTTGGTCTTTCTTAACAAGTTTGTTCATTAAATTCAGGATAGAGAGAAGACTGGCTAAAGTTAATAGGCTCTCTATATCACTTAACTTATTTAACAAATTAGGAGCTTTGTCTACTATAAGGCGTTGCTCATAGATAACTCCAATCAAGGATTGATATTCTGCTAGAACTCATTCTACTCGTCCATGCAAAGATATCCATCTGGTCTCAACATCCTTGAGAATCCTATTTCCTATTGTAACTCCCTCAGAAAAAATCTTAAACTTTGCAAAACATTTAGGACTCTGCAAAAGTAGGAGTGGAGCTCACGGATTAGATCTTCAACTTTTGACAGAGTAGGAAAACTACTTACATTCTTATATGCTAAATTCATTCAATGGGCCATGCAGTGTATGCCAAGCATGTAAGGTGCAATATTAGTTTGTAATCTTGCATAAAGACCAGTCCTTTGCCCTTGCAGTACTGCAACTCCATCAGCTCCAACACAGACTAACTTCTTGGCAATTGTCAAGTGATCCATACTAGCAATTTCATTCAAAGCTTTCTTAACTTCTAAATATAAATTTTTTGCAGTTGAATTGGCCCTCATTTTATGAACACAAAGTAGATGAGATTGATGAACATGTTCTTTTACAGTATATACATGCATACAGACCCAAGCAGTGTTATCTACTACTATGACTTCATCTAAGGATAATGAAATGAACTTGGATTCTTTTACTCTCTCTTGTACATTTTTCTTTTCCACCTCAACAAGACAATTTTCCATTTCCCATCCAGCATATATTGACCAATGTGACATAGGATAGTGAGGAACTTTCAAAAAAGATAATAAATTACTATATTCTAAAAAGCCTCTCATAGGATGCCCTCTAGATAGAATATGGAAAATAACACTCATTTTGAACAGTTTTTGCCAAGTTTGCATCATTGGCTGCATGTTGAAGCCTAGCCTTGATTGGATTGCCCAATTATTACTATTTTATTGAAATTCTCTTCATATTCTATGACATACTTAACATGAAGGCATTCTTCCTTTGATTTCCATCTCACTACAGCTACTTCCTTTCCATCTATGATTTATTTTTCATAAACCTTACCAATATGTTTTTCTATAGTGTCAAGCTTTAGTTGAAACTTTTTCTCTCTTTTAGTTTTCCAGGTACAAATCGTACACCTGCATTCTATTGGTGATTCATCATTGTTTGTGACCGGTTCAATAAACCAATACTTTGCTACCCAATCAACCTGGAAATTCCTTTTCATTTTCCATTCCCGCCCCATTTTTACATTTCTTTTTCTTTTCTTCCTACCACCATCAATATTATCTTCTGTTACAACATCTTCTATTGTTTGAACATTGTTATCCTCATTTGATCCATTTTGATTTAATTGAATAACAACCCCATCTTCTGGTGGTGGTGAGCTATTGTGATTTCCTTCTGCACTTGTAGTTACACGAGTTGGTGGACTGGAAACATTTTTGATTTCAAAGAAAGCCTTTATGGTAGCATCTCTAAGTTTTGGGAATTTTGATGTAAGATTAATCCCTTCACTACCCTTGGAGGTCTTACCCTTGTCAACATGTAGCCTTCCATTGAAAACCCCTTCAGTTTCACTTCCCTGAGACTGAGTAGTATTAGTTAGAGGCTCACCCTCCCTTGACATCTCAATCCACTGACTATCTATTTACTTCCTTGAGAAATGAGAATAAGTAGTATTAGTTTTAGACTAGGAATTGAAATTAATTAATAATGCAATACTATGAAGTATAAATAAATTATTGCCTACCTTGGTCCTTTACACTTTCTCTGGAATTATAATTTTTGTGTAATGTGTTGCAAGATTGTAACTTTAATCTCTCACCTGCACGTTGTCTGCCAAAATATACATCAAATTTTTTGGTTTAACCAAAATATACAATCCAACTAAAATCAGAAACAACATGACTAAGTAGTTTTGGCTTAAGCATTGCGTTTACAATCATTTTTATTTGTAGGATTAATGAAAGTTTAAAGAAGGCATAGGCATAATATAACCATTCTAAATAGCCCAAAAAACAACATACCCTATTGAAACAAAAAAACTTTCCATCTCAATGCTTCAACTAGCCACATGTTCTAATGATAGGATCTGCTCATGCTGAGATTGATTAGGTCTTTTTAGCAAAACACAGATTTACTACTTAGAGGGGGTGAATCAATAAAATGAATTTTAAACTTTTACTCAATTAACTATTTGATTAAATTTCTTCAAATTGACTTTTCTTCCCAGGATGCTTCTATGCATTTGTGACTTCTCAAAGCCTGTATATTTGTTAATGTTTACTAAAATTTTGATCAGGTTCTAATACAACAGCTCGTAATATATTACAACATGTTCTAATATATTAGGTAAGGAACACAAAGACAATGATAAAGTATAGGTTTGTTTGAGGAAGAGTGATGGTATTTTGGAGCATGAAATCATTAAGAAAGCATGATACAAATAGGCACTATTTTATGTCCATTGAAGATTGGGCAATTTTTTTTCACAAAGATAGCCATGAAGGGGAATGGGAAGATAGACACCAAGAGGAAAGTGAAAGGACAAGGAAAATGGTGAATTGATGATGATAAGTTGCTAACAAGGGTAGAGGTGTGTAAACATGGTGAAACTAAAGATGAAGACAACATAAGGATGATGGGTCATGTGAAGACCAATTCAAACATGTGTATAGTTGCAGCCTATACTAGTTTGAAGATATTACTATGTTTTTTGGTACTAAGTTTGTTTGTGTTGCAGGTATATCCTACTGTGGTACAAATTTCTAGCATGATGGAGTTGACAAGGATGTGTCAAAGTCACATAGTGATAGGGCTATGTTATGGCCTTTTCTTTCTAAAGATTCGGTCTTTAGATTCGAAGCACAAGAGGAAGAGAAGAAGACGTAGAAGGAAAGTATAGGGAAAACAGCTCCAAAAGGTGTATGAGAACATGGAGAATCAGTGTGGACAGAAAATGGAAAGCATGGATGGGCATGGAAAGGATAAAGATACTGTTACAAGATATTCAACAAGGCAAGCAAACATAGAGCAGCACAAGGCTGAGAACAATACTACAAGTGTGCAAGAGGCATGAGAAGACGTGAAGGTTTAGTTGGAAAAGTTTGTTTTTTAGACCATTCCAAGAGGAATTGGAACAATTTCAAAGTCAGGGAGTATGGTGCAGGGGCACCAAGATCAAAGGCAAGAGCTATGGAGTGCATGAGGGTCTATGGTGGATTGGAAGACAAATGGCCTTCTAAGGTCATTAAAACTTGTAATGAGATTAATCATGGATATGTGATCTTGTTTTAATCATAGTTTTATCATATTGTAATCAAAGAATGAATGCAAGCCTTAATGGCATTATTGAGTTTTGAGGGTACCTAGGGGTCACTAGGAATGGATTTGGGCTAATCCTAGGTTATGGGTGGATAGAAATGACCTATAAAGGTCTTAAATAATGTAATAAGGCTATCAAAGCCTCTAAAGGATGTAAAAGGAACTAAAAGTGCAACATTGACAAATGGTGTCAATACACTAAAGATGATAAGTTAGTGGGATCTTGGGGTAGATGTGGAGTCTTTAGGCATGATAAAGTAAACTAAATAGTTTTATTAGAGGTTTCATAAAGTTTTAGTCTTATTATGTCAAGTTGTCAAACAAATTAATAAGAATTGTTAGTAAAAGGCTGTTAGATGACTGTTACAAATAGTTAGATTGTTTTAGTCGGTTCCTTAGAGGTTTGGATAGTTTAGAAAGAGAAAAGAAGTTCATAAAAGATGATGCAAATGAATTTCCAAGGGGGAATATGTCAAGGATTCAAGAAAAAGATTGAAGAAATCAATAAAAACAATCTCATGTTTTACTGTCATTTCAGACAGTCATAAAATAGTGAATGTTCCTTTCTTATTGTCTTTAGTTTGTGCAAGTTTTACTTCATTTTCAAGATTTCATATTGAATCTACAAATGAATTAGAAGGTTTTAAGGTTCTTACCACTAGAAACAAGTCATTTTGTTAAAGGTTCTTGTCACAGTAAATCACTAACAGTCACAGTCACGTGACAGGGAATAACTGTCTGAGGCAAATTTAAGGATTTTACCCCTCCCACTTTTGTGATGGCTATGTAACTCATGGGAGAGGGTGTTATAATGTTAAATGTATTTATATAATGAGGTTTCATGCAGGGTTATGCAAGAGGATGAAGATGGAGGTCTCTGATTGAGAGAAAGTGCTGTTTGGGGGTTACATGGTGATTGGACCAACCAAGGCCTGAAGATTCCACGCACATGAGGGTCACATTTTATGGCATAAAAGGTCATGTTAGGACCATGTAATGGTGTTGGATCCATTGGTACGACCTAGAAGTGATTAGAGTGGTCATTTTGGTAAAGCCCTAGGCTTATGCATCTAGGAAGGAGGGTTTGATGGTTGGGTAAGTAAAAATTGGTGGAATCTCCTTTGAATGTGAAAATCCATTGATTTGGAAGGTATAAAAACTTTTTTTGGGGTTAGAAGGTTTGGGGATATGATTCCTTGGTACATGATTTATAAATGGAGGGCTAATTAGGCCTAAATGCATGTAGATTTAGCCATAGAAAGGTTCACCAGTCAAGGGTTGAAGGACTGAGATTTATAGGGTTTCAAGAACTTAGTAATGGGTATTTGAAAAGGTAAAGAAGTTACTAGAGTGTTTAATAAATTTGGGAGTAAAGTGAAAATTACTTGCGGTACAGGGCTAATTGGATAGGCCTATTGAAAATAATTTCAAGGTTTGAGATAAAAATGATATTTGATGGAGGTTGGAACTTCTTAGTCATCCTATATTAAAAATTTATTAGTTTTGGTATCAAAGTAGCCTGTAATTTGTCCAGAAGAGGAAGCCATTTGAACTCTGAAAGGAAAGATAGGAGAGAAATTTTATATAGATGGAGTATTGGAGATATATTGCTTTGGAGGTTAGAAGCCATTAAAGCACAATTCTGGTGATGAATCTAAAGATGAACAAAGATCACATGGAGAGATTGATTGAAGCTATTTTAAAATAAGGGATAAAAGTTAAGGAGCACTAGATCACAAGAATTAGAGAGGTATTTTGAAATTGGAATCATGAATGTAAAGATTCAAAGAGAGTGAAGTTGAGGCAAAGATTAAGTCTCACACTGCTTTATGATGGAATATCCTCCAACATAATAGAAAGGGGGGCAAAAACATAATTAGATTATGGCCCAAGATGTTGTAACAATTGAGATCCAAGTGCTTACCTACAAAACATAAATAAAAATTGTTCAAAAAGTTTCAAAACTAGAGACAAAAGGTGTTGTTTGTACTAAAAATTCTCAAATAGTTCAGGAGGTTGCAAATATCTATAAAAAGATGGTTGGAAGCCTGCTACTAGACACCTTAATGGGCTATGTTTCAAACTATGGAATGAGCTGGTCCTAATCAAAATAAATAACATTTGAAGTATATCGATATGCTTCAAGTGCTAGGGGGAAACTTAATTATGGTTACAATAAATTGATGAGAAAGAAAGGCAACCACAACTAATTTAGGAGAAAAAGAACTACCAAGAATATTGTATGTGTGATTTCATCTATTAAAATTAAAGATTAATGATAGTCTATAAAATCACTTTGCAAGTGACTTAATTGTTTAGTTCTTGGAATCATATCACATTCTATGTAGAGTTTTCTATAGGTAGTCCAAAGGAACAAAGTCAAAATTCAAAAACCCATTAATTAGGTGCCCTTGAATGACTTATTTAGCTTTTCAAAATCAAAATCAAAAGTTTCTTGTTATGGGGGTGCACCTAACAAAAGTAGTTTGTAGAACAAAAAATCAAACTAAATAAAAGCCCTATGTGAGTGTCTCCCTATGCAAAGGCAAGACAATATTTCAAATTAGTCAAGAAGTCATTGGTACACAACATACTTAAGCAAAGAATATCATCTTCTAACTTCAAAATGATTTTTGCATACATTGGTTCAAAATGTAAAGCTAAATAAGAAAAATTTTAGAGTTTAAATCCTCTGTATGGGTGAGCACCTACATAAATGAATTTCAAAGTGCAAAAATCAAGCTTGAGTTGCTTTAGGCAACCGTGCAATTCAAAATATAGCCTAAAAATATAGGAAACAAATTTCAAATTATTACAGCACACATGCAATATGCAATATGCACAATGCATACTTCCATAGTTGTCACTATCTGAGTCTATAATTTGGTAGGCACTCATAACTAGGTGGAAAAGTCAATCCTTAATCAACTATTCCTAGAAAATAGAGAAATTTAAATTCTCACTACATACGTAAAAAAAAATATAGGCGTTACACTTCAAGCTACCCCGCACACTATATTTCAAATCTCAAGGTTTGGGAGTCACTATTTTGACTTGAATAACTCAAAAGACAAGGAGCATCCTTTCCTTCCTTGTCAAGAGTAATCATAACTAAGAGTCTCAACAATCAGCTTGTGGAACCTACACTTAAGTACTTAGACTAAGCTAGTTGACTCACAATTTGTACAACCTAGGGTCATGACTGAGCATAATGAACTCAAGGCCCTAGTGTGAAACCAAGTGAAACTACAACCACATGTAAGGATTGATATTTACATACAATGCTACATTAACAAATTTGTGTAAAAAGAAAAAAAGTCTATTTGAAAAGTCAAGATCATTGCACAAAATGTCAAACTCAATTTTCTAGTCAGTTTAATGAGTTCTAAAATGCTATGTAATGTGCACACTCATATAGGAGATGTTTTTCAAAAAAACAAAGTTAAGGTTGTTTATAGAGACACACATATAAACAAACAGAACAAATTTTAACACACAGGACAAATACATGTATAGACACATGCACATAGATATATATATATATATATTCAAATTTAAGGAAAAACTACAATCGGCTTATACCAGGTTTGTAACTGCTCTCCATTTTTTAATGGTAGAAGTGCACCATTTCATGACTTGAATGAGAAACCCCGCTTATGATGACGACTTCCTAATGTTTTAACTTTTAATGCATGAAGAAATCAATTTTCAACTTATCAGACATAATTAAAATGCAAATATAGAAAAGTGTGGAAAATGACAAATACTGCCTACAACTTTTGATAGATATCGCTGCACTATTTATCAAATGCAATGAACAACTGTCCAACCCAATTAGTTCACTTTTGCCACCAAATGATAGTTTATTCCAAAATAAGAGATTTTGAATAGAGAAATGAGGATTCATGAAAGTGTTATGGAAAATGGTTTTTTTTGGATGTTATAGTTACTAGTACTTTTGGAAAAATGTATATAAAATGTGGAGGCATACACAAGGCCCATCAACTATTTCACAAAATGTCTGAGAGATTGTCTCATGAAAATTTAATGATTATAGGATTTGCATGGAATGGATTTTTAGAAGGGGTTTGGAAACTTATAAGAAAATCTACTTGGCAAGTGTAAAGCTAGTCTCCATGAATTTTTTCACCATTCTTCCTTCCTGTCCTAGTGCCTGTCACGAGAAATTTTCAACAAGACATTAACTTACACCAATGTAAATGAAAGTGGCTTTTTCTTAGATGTTATAGTTGTAAGTCCCTTGATAAATATGTATGCAATATGTGGAAGCATAGATCAGAGATATGAACTATTTGGAAAAAAATCACCCAAAAAATGTGGTCTTACAGTCTCTATAATTACAAGATATGCACAAAATTGTGTTCTTGATGAGGTTTTAAGCTAATCTGCCTCTAATGTTGTCGGCATTTTGAAAGTTATGTTTCAGTCAATGGTGTTTTCCTCTCCACTTTATTATTCAGATTCTAGTAATGTGTTGGATCAAATATTGACCATGCTTTCTACGTCAAGATGACAAGTAGGTGTGTTTAGGTTCTAGACTATGTTGTGAGCAATGTGCTATTATCCACTGCAAAAATGGATTCTTTTCAAGCAATAGCAAAATGGTTTTTCTACAGATTCTTTCAGATACATTTTGTGTACATGGTTTCTTTTCTTGTATTTATCAGTACTTTATTGTCTATATCTCTGCCTTGACTTTATTTACTACTCACCAATACAAATTAAAATTGGAGGTCACTCTATGCAGGGATTTTTATAGTGATAAATTCTATTTGTATTATAGATTATAGAGTAACTCCAATGTAGCATATGTTTATGGACAAATGCTTAGTTGATTGGTCCTAATATAATTGGGAGCATGCTCTATTTTTTCCACTGACTTGATGGATAAGAGTATACCTTAGGACCATGCTCTATTTTTTTTGTTTGACTTGAAGGGTAAGAGTATGTTATATCTTTTCATTTTAATTTTGTTTTTTTTAAAAAAAGAAATCGAGATATGTTTTTGACTAAAGAGAAAACAGATTTTGAAGGGACTTAAAACCATTTTACAACATGTTACTTATAGAGATAGATGTATTAAAGCCAAAAAATATCCAATAAAAAGAAAATTGTCTGAAGAAAAAGTACTTCATATTCTTGAGTTCCTCTACTGCATCTACTCCCAGTTGAGTTAGATTAAGAGATATCTTTTATAGATATTGAATGTCTTATGTGCTGGTTTACTTTTCAAATTGAATCTGGCCCTTTTGGAGGCTCCAATATTCTACTCTTGAACCTTACTCATTGAATCCATGTCAACCACCCCCCTTATGTTGAAGACCTTCAAGTTTCCAAACCATTGTATTGATACTTTCAGCAAAACTCTTAACCACTTTGTGACTATAGGTAACAAGGGATATGAGGTTGACATTTATTTTATGAAACTCATTTAGAAATTGAGATAAGTTTCATATAGAAAAGCACATGGATTCAAAAACATTGAAGCGATGTGCATGGCTAATTTCTATTCTTTTGCATTTTTTATAATAGGAAAATAAGACAATTTTTTGCTAGTTGTTTTGTCTGGTAATGCTAGAGGAGCCTAAAGGCATAGAGAAAATGTGTGTTTGCAAGATGAAGTCCCTACAACAAGATCATAATTGTAAGCAACCTTTTGAAAGCCTTCAAGAATCTAGCAATGCCTCTGGTGTGAGTTTTCAGGACCTTCTACAAGGTTGAATTTTACTTTCAATTGAAATTCAATCAAATTGTTCTTATGTGTGTTCAATTGGAATATTTTCTTGATTCAATTTTATTTATGTATGATTATAAAAAAATATGGTTTGAAGGGTTGATATATAAGAGAAAAATTGGATTCTCAGTGAGAACTTTTCATATGGATTGTTTACATCAAGGTTAACATGTTTCTCAACATTGTCGACTGTGAGATTGTTGTGATCAAAACTAGTATGTGATATTGCTAGATATTATGATTAAGGGCTTACAACTTTGACATTATTGTGACATAAATCTGGTGAAAATTATTGGGGTGATTGTAAGGTTGACAATGAATGAATTTGTGGAGGCTCTACAAGCTAGGGCAGTTGCAAGCACGATTAATTAGTTGGAGTGAGTTTTTACTCTACTAACATGGTGGCAAAGAAAGTAATCATGACTAAAAAGCATATTGCCCATGATGACAAATAGTAAACTAATTTTTTCAAACTCTCTATAACAATTAACCACATGGGGCAAATTAAAATAGAAAGAACACACTGTTGTACAATCTACAGTAGCTATGAACAAAACGTAATGAAATTATATATGAAACCGATACCATTCCATTCCAAAATTCAAACAATACCATTCTATTTCAAATTAGGAGGCAAAATTTCACTCTCTTACCAAGGGATAGCAATGATTTTTGGAGTAGGTTTTGTGAAATGGAAGGCAAAACCGATCTTTGAGTTGTGCCCGTGATGTGTTGTGCCCGAAATCTTCAACCTCTTTACTTGGCAAGAAGATAAAATTAAAGATATGTAGCCTGGAGAAATTTGAAAGAGTGCCAATGGATTTAATCAATGTTTCATTGCTTGGGAAAATAGTAACTTCCAGTTGGAATTTATATGAATCAATTTCAATTGCAATAAGGCAAAACAAGCCGACCCCGACACTTGCCATAAAGTGAAACTAAAATGAGCCGACTCCCCCATGGAAAAATAAACAACTATTGGGCCACTGGAAAATTCCCCAATGCCACATAAAAATGTAACAATGAAACTTGGAAAACATGGCATCCA
This sequence comes from Cupressus sempervirens, assembly GCA_028749045.1. Classification (NCBI taxonomy): domain Eukaryota; kingdom Viridiplantae; phylum Streptophyta; class Pinopsida; order Cupressales; family Cupressaceae; genus Cupressus; species Cupressus sempervirens. Next base: position 712,947,677 of record CM053791.1, on the reverse strand, counting down.
TTACCACTACTTGGTCAGCTTCATGATAGGCGAATATAGGCTTAAAAAAAGTCAAACGCACAGCTTGCTTGGTGATTACAAGGAGAAGAGATCTTGAAAACCCAACAAAGCTTGGCAATTGAGTCACCATAGAATGGCTCCACAAATCACGAAAAACAACACTACACAAAATTCAGATTCACCAAAATATGAATATTCACCACTATATTATACCCTGGATAGTAGTGTACAAGTTTAAATGATTGTATGATCTGATGGATGCATGCATGAATATGTTTTATGGATATGGGTTCACTAAGCTGTGAAAAGTTTTATGTGTACATCTGGACCTTGGATAACTAATTCACTCCCCCTCAGTTATTCTAAAGAATTCCAACAAGTGTAGGTTTTTTGGCATCAAAAATCCAAAGCTAAAAATCATGTAGAAACTCTCCCTTGAGAGGCCATCACACTGTGTGCTTAGTGAACTTGTACAAACACGCACCCTCAAAAAACTTGTTTAGGCACATACCCTTAGATCAACCTATATATGTATTCTCTTATATTATCTTAGTTTTGTTACCCATTAATTCATTTAGTTATCACTTGTTAGGAACTTCATGTTTATCTTATTGGAGATATTACCTGGGATAATGAGAGAAGCCACTCCACATGCCTACCCTACATATCCATTCTCATCATACAATGAGTGTCCTTGGGCAATGCAGTTTCCCAACCCAATCGCAATAAACATAACTCTACCAATATCAACTGAGAGTTTGGGTCTCACAAGAACTTGACAAGGTCACACTCACGCACTTGTGTAGGCTCACCAACTACACAAAGGTCATAAACAACAAGGGTTGGATGAGAAACAATAAAATTTCAAATATAGAAATAACTCAATTGAGCACATTGTCAGGAGTACAAATTCAACACAAATCCCAATGTAAGAAGAATACAGCTATGGTAGGATTGTATTTCTCATGGATAATCTGAGTCCATGACCAAAATCAGTGCTAAGAAATACCCAAGAAAACTAGGCGGCACACAAATCAAGGTGAAGTAAAAAATGCCTATAAATCCAATATTTATGAAAATCAATGAAATTAAGACCCTACTTCCAATCTAGTATAAAAACCCTAGATATCACATAAAAATTGGGTTTGGAGTTTGTATGAAAAAATAGATAGCATAATAGTCTGAAACCCCTAAACCCCACTCCAAAAGGAAAACAAATGCTCGTACCTACCCAACTAGGTAGAGCTAGCATACAGGAATGGAGGGGAACACTAGTTCTTTTCCTCCTAGAAAACTAGTCCAAAAACAAATTAAAAAATAGAGCTAAGATGTAAAAATGGAAGAGCCCTATTTGGTAGCCAAAAAGGAAAAAATAGAAATGATCGAGATAAAATAATCACTCTCCTTAAACTATTGAAAGTCTAAGAAAACCAAGGTCTCATCAAGCCGGATCCAACAAGATCAATCCTGTGTTGATCTCACTCCATAGTTCCCACAATGAGTAAAACAACAATACCTCCTTAAGAGGATTTTGAGATTTTTGCTCTCAAATTCTAATTTAAAAGTGAGAAGTGAGAAATCACTCACTTTTTGGAATACATACTCACTTAAAAAGTGCAATATAAAATTAGGAAAATAACTGGCTTACTAGATTAAATCCCTTCTAAACCCAAACAAAATTGGGTAATTCCAATTAAATGGAATTCAACTACAAAAAAGCTACCAATAATTAAGATAATAAGATCAAATGCCAAAATACCCTTAACACATTAAACCACAATATACCTTAATAATTTTTGCAATAAATGTGGACATCTAAATGTAGAGCCATATTAATGGTCTAGTCACAAATGAAAATGAATCCAGATTTATTAAATCACTGAAGGGTTTAATTAACAATTAAACAAGATATGTCATGCATACATAGATGACTTTTTCTAGGTATAAACACCAAATTATTAACTTTGTGTGCCACTAGTAGGGATATAAATCTTGCACACTAAACAACATGATCAAGTACAATTGCATATAATAATAATATAGTTGAAGCGATAAATGCATTAAATCATGTAATTAACCATTTATATAATTACAATAAAATAATCTATTTACATCACTCACTACATCATAAAACATGTCAAAGCAAGAATGAAGTAAATATATGTAGCATCAAATCATAGTATCCCAAATCCAATAAGTCTATCATATAATCATAAACAAAGTATATGTTTGAAGATAAATAACCAGAATCATCATAAAGCATCATATCACATCAATAATCATCATCATGTAGACATGATAAAAGTGAACAATATAGTATCTATCATCTATGATATTGGAAATCAAAATATAGTATCTGACCATCAGGTCATCTTGAATATCATCCAACATGAGTGTTTAAATATCTCTTCAATCAAAATATAACAAGGTACATAATAAAAACATGAGAGGCACTACATATTAACTATAAATCATTTGGGACATCATTAATGCACACACAATAATATTAAACAACACAAGAAATATACTCAACTAAGTAATCATCATTGATATTTATATGTAATCAAAGTTATAAAATAATGTTGTAAAACTATAAATAAAATATCTATAAAACTAAAAAATGCATGAAATGGGCCTAAAAGCATTTGGAAAATTAGAAAAGAAACATATAGGTGGGAATTACATCCACCCCCCTAAAATTAGGCTTACTCTTAGAAGCCTATTACAAAAACACAAAATCAAAATTCAATATGTGGGTTCTCTTGGATCTTTTCCCCTTGTGGGAGGATGAGACCCCGTTGCAAACACCCTTTGAGATCTACTCACATCCCCAACTGTAGACTCCAAAGCTACATGCCTTTGACTTGAGAATTGAGGTGCATGCTTGATGGGGAGCTTCTATACTTAAAGCCTTTTTTCTCTACCAAGGCTACTTCTTAGCCTTCTTAGGGTATCTTCTCTAATCCTAACCTAGAGGACTCTCTCCTATCCTATTTTTCCAATAAAATCACCAATCAATTCAAGTTTCACTCCCTAACCCCAAAAACTCCAAACTATGCACTTGTTGGCTGATCAAGCCAAAAGTCCACAAAATAATATGAGAAAATAAAAATAGTTTGAACCACCTTGTGAGGTCCTTGGCTCATTCCAAGCCATTTTGCATCATTTTGATAAGTCTCACACCCAAAATCCAATTTTTCTCTATTTGCCCTTGTAGCCCTAAGAGTCCCTATTAGCCCTCCTAGAAACAAGGAACCTTCAATATCTTGCAAAATATCTTAAAAAGGCCTATTGGTTCCTTATATACTTTGTTTCCAATTGACCTAGATTCAAATATTTTCTAGGTCTTAGGTCTCCATGGTGTTCGTACAATATGTTTTTAGAATACCCCTATTTTGAGGGTTTCAAAGGCAATGACAACAACTATGCTTCTAACACAAGAAAATCTTCACTCAAGACTCCCTCCACTGATTCTTGGACACTAGAAACACCATAACACCATTTCCAAACCAAGACTGGAATGTGCCAATCCATTGTTCCATCTAGAACTTCCTTACAAGCATCACAATGCATTTCCAAGCTTCCACTTGCTTGCCTAGGGCTCGCTTGTAAGAATAGTTAACTACCTTACACAACCTTCAAAATTGGTATTTAAATAGTTTTAAAAGGCCATTACATAATTTAAAAAGGCCATATGTTTTCAACCTTGGGAATGCAAGCCTTAGCTATTTTAGTGCTGTCTACTCAAAACTAACCAATAGGAAGCCCAAAACTAACTAATTTTTTTAACTTGATAAAATGGATTCAAAATGATCATAAAAAATGATAAAAAATTCAAACATATGATCAATAAAATATTCCATTAAGAAAATAAAGCAAATCAATACAAGAAAATAAGCTTTCTATGCAAAATCTCCTTTCCACTCACCAATTCCTCTTTCTTAGATGAACTATTCATACAAATGCATAACCAACCCCTCATAATGAGTTGAATGGGGTTTATATATCATTTATACAACAAATTAGCCCCTTGGGTCAAGTTAAAACATCCATCTTTCCCTTTTTTTAAAAACTGCAAAAATTGCCATTGCAACTTTGCAAAAAATTGTGAAGTTGTTAATGAGCAATTTAGCAACTTTTTCCAATATAGCTTATTAGCCTTCTCAACTAATCCAGTTTGGTTCCAACCATAATAAAATGAACCTAAAACATCTAAGGTCTTTTCCTAAATACGTCCTTCCCCATTTTAGACATTTTTCCATATTTTGTCCTTCAAAGCAATTTTAGGCTTACCTTAACCTAATTGCTTTAAAAAAAATGAACCTTATCTCCTATCTAACCACACTTTATAACCCTACCTTGGGACTTCATCTCTAGTTCTTATTCATTAAATGGTTGGCTAGACCATTTACAAGCCAAAATTATGCTAGGGTTTTGCCTTTCCCTAAGATGCTTCTGCACCATACTCCTCCTACAAGAAGAAACCTATAGTGAGAGTAACTCCTTGCTGATGCCCTACTTCTTGAAGTACCTCTTAGCCACCCAAGTTTCCTTAGATTTAGGATTATCTTTCCATTTCACTAGATGTTCTTTGTAAACCTTATTTCTTGTGCTTCTTTTCACCCTAGTATCTAATATCTTCTCCACTTGTGGTTTCTTCTTCTTAGATACCTACAATTATGATATATCCTTGTGTAGCTGTATCTGATACTCCTCTTCATCAATATCTAGACCCTTTTAAGGTATCAAATCTTTAATATTGAATATGGAGGAGATAGACATGTCCTTTGGTAAGTCAACTTTATAGGCATTGGAACCATACTTCTCCAACACTTTGCATGGCCCAATCCTCTTCATTTGTAACTTAATAGGGATGCCTTTCTATAGTCTAGATTTATTCAAGTACAACATGACCAAATCTCCTATTTGGAACTATAAGACTCTCCTCCCTTCATCCTTCTTTTCTTTCAACTTTTGATTTGCTTCCATTAAAGCCTTCTTCACCTGATCATGTATCTCCTTCATAGACTGCACAAAATCATTAGCATGTCTAATGATGGTGTCATGTTCTAGAAGGTCTCTTAACTCCATTATGCCACTTGGATGTGACCCATACACTATTTGAAAAGGATATAGACTAGTTGTTCTGTTCTTGCTATCATTATAGGAAAACTCTACCTGTGGTATGACTTTCTCTCAAATCTACTCATATTCTTTAGTAAGACACCTTAAGAAGTTTCCTAAGACCCTATTAATGACCTTTGTCTACCCATCAGTTTGGGGATGGTAAGAAGAACCATGAGTGATGTTTATATCCAATATCCTCCATAGGGTCTTTCAAAAATTCCCCATAAACTTGACATCTCTATCAACCACAATTCTCATTGGTAGCCCATGAATTGTAACCACCTCTTTGAAAAATCAATTAGCTATATGACTAGCATCATGTGCTATTTTGCATGGAATGAAATGACTCATCTTGTTGAATCTATCTACTACCACAAAAAAACTATCTAACCCTATCTTAGTCATAGGTAAGCCCACTATGAAATCCATGCTTATGCATTCCCAAGGCCTATGAGGAATGGATAGTGGTTGATAAAGTCATCCATTGGATGAGGTACCCTTTTCCTTCTGACATATACCACATTTCTCTACATACCTCCTCACATCTCTTTGCATCTTGGGCCAATAGTAAAAACTTTCCACTAGGTCTAGGGTCTTGTTGAGGACAAAATTCCCACTCATGCTTCCATTGTGTTTCTCCTATATGAGATTCTCTCTCATGGATCCCCTTGGGATGCATAATTATTGACCCTTTAACAACAAGCCATTTTACAATGTATACTCAGAAAATTGAATATGAAAATGATTCTCAAAATTAGTACATACCTTGTATGCCTCTGATAAATCAATATCTTCACCATACATATCCTTGAATCCTTCAAGCCCAACACTCTGCAACTTGACCTCTTGAACAATTAGTAACCTTATACTCAAAGTATTTTCCACCTTGTTGTTTGTGCCATTCTTGTGTTTGATAGTAAAGGTGTAGGATTGCAAGAATTTCATCCATTTGATGTGTCTCAAGTTAAGATTCTCTAGTGAATTGATAAAATATCATGTGTGGTTATTAGTAAAGAAAAAAAACTTTTTAGGCAATAGGAAATGTCTCCACTTCTTAAGGGCTTAGACAAGTGCATAGAGTTACAAGTCATATGCTGAATACGTTGTCTTGGCTTCATTGAGCCTCTCACTAAAAAATGTCACAGGTATGCCCTCTTGGCTCAAGACTACCCCTACTACTATGTTACTAGCATCACACTCTACCACAAATGGATTCAAAAAACTAGGAAAAACCAATATTGGTTGGGTTGCCACTTCCTTCTTCAACCTTTCAAAACTCTCATCTACAGCTTTGGTTCATGTGAACTTGGCCTTCATGCCTCCTTTGATAATATCATTCATAGGTGCACAAATCTCATTGATCTTCCTCACAAATTTCTTGTAAAATTTTGCTAGGCCATAAAAACTTCTGACCTCAGTAGCAGACCTAGGAGTAGGCTGAATCAATATTGCCTCCACCTTTCTCTTGTCCATTTTCAAGCTTCCTTGGCACACTGCAAAACCCAAATACACTAGCTCCTCTTTAATGAATTCACTCTTCTCAAAGTTCACTGTCAACTTCCCCTCTTGAAACGTCCTCAACATCATCTCTAAGTGTTTCATGTGCTCCTCTTTTTTCTTGCTAAAGATGAGGAAGCCATCTAGGTACACAATAAAAAATACTCCTATGTAATCCTTCAAGACTTCATTCATAACTCTCATGAAGGTGCTTGGTACATTGGTAAGACAAAATACATTACTAACTCCTCATTGAGACCCTCAATCATCTTAAATGCAGACTTCCATTCATCCCCCTCCTTCATCCTAATCTGATAATGGCTACTCTTAAGATCAATTTTAGAAAAGTATCTAGCTCCACCAAGATAGTCCATTAGATCCCCTATCCTTGGAATAGGGAATATATATCTAATTGTAATTCTATTTATTTCCCTAGAGTCAGTACAAACTCTCTACTTACCTCCCTTTTTAGGTGCTAGGACCACTGGTACTTCACATGGACTGATGCTCTTCCTAATCATCCCTTGATCAAGAAATTCTTGGACTTGCCTTGCAATCTCCTTATTCTTATCTAGGGCCATCTTGTATGCAACCTTATTAGGTAAGGATGCCATTGACATGAAGTCAATTTTATGACTTATGGCTCTCTTTGGGGGTCGTGTTTGTGGTGCTCCATCACATATGATATCCTTAAGCTGAACTAGTAGTTCTTTCACTTCTGTAGGTATAGGTGCTTGTTGTTGGTCTTAAATAGTTTTGACATTTGAGTGTCAACACACCTAACCACTTTTTATATTAAAGCCAAGTACACCATGTATGTCGAGCCACAATGTGTGCCAAGTTAGTATTTCAACAGGTGCCAAGTGACTTTAGGTACCGAGTAGCATATAGGTGCCGAGTGATATATAGGTGCCAAGTCATAGTTGATGCCAAGAAAGAAAAAATGATTCATATTCTGAGTGAGCCAGAATTATATATGTGTCGAGCAAGACAGAGTGTAATAGGTGCCGAGCAATCTAGAATAGTATGTATGCCAAGCATCAGTAGTCTAGTATGAGCCGAGCATCACAGAATCAACATATGAGTTTGGGTCCTCACAAAATTAGATGTAAACTATTTTTGGAGCCGACATAGAAAGAGAAAAAGGATAAGGATGAATCTTTTACATTCCCAATGCAATCTGCATGCTGCCAATTAGAAAAATGCAGAAGGCATGCAACCAATGAGAAAAATGCAAGGAATGAGCGAGAACTTGAGATTCAATATGGATCGTAGATCCATACCTAACCCTAAGTCTTCAAATTCTTTAAAAGAAGATCACAAACTCCATTGCATATGTGGTAGAGAATAGTGTATGGGGAGAATATAGTGAAATTAATTGTGAAGAAGGAAAGACTTAGAGGAACAGAGCAACAATTTCATATCTAGTTGATCAGAACAACACAAGGGACAAGGAACACGATTAGTTATTAGATCTCAGAGTATCAAGATCAGAGAGAGCAGATCAAGTGCCCAAATCCAATATTTAGAGATTGCATACTGTCAGGTTTATTGTTCTAATACTTTCTTGCTATTCTATTAGAAGTTGGATATCCTATATTGATAGGTTAGCTTAACAGCTAGGTAGGAAAACCTTTGGAGAAGGTGATTGAAAATCCTATGTATTAGGTGGGTTTAACAGCCTATTGTAAATCCTTTAACAGGGTGACACTTCATGTAAGTGTTTGTAAATCCTCTAATTAGGTCACTATTGATATAGTGTAAAGCCTTTAACAAGGTAGGCTTTTCATAGGGCAGACCATAAGAAGTGGTCAAATATTTATTGCTACAACAATTTTTGTGGGTATCATCCCCACCCCAATTTTACCTTCTTATTCCTGGAGGGTTTCTGGGTTTCCAAATTTGGTGTTATGTGTTATTGCATGTGTTTACTTTATGTTCATTTATATATTTACATGCATAAAGTTTACTTTTTAGTTTTATGCTTAAATTGTTGAATAAGGTTAAAAGTATAGTACTTTTGATTCACCCCCCCTCTCAGAAGTACTCTTCCCATTTTGAATATTTCAACAATTGGCATCAGAGCTACTCGTTCTCACAAGGAGAAGCCTAATAGCTTAGAGAAAAGGTCTAAAGATGGAAGTCTTCAAACTTGGGAAGATCATAGATGATCAGGTGATTGATGTGCACCTAGCTCTATGCAAAGTGGAAGAAGCCAGAGAAGAGTTGAGAAAATCCATAAAAAGAAGGAAGGAGATAGCCATAGCTAAAAATGACATACACTAAAAGGAGATTGATATCACACAAGTGTTTTCCAATGGAGATTTCAAGGAATTTGATGCAGCAATAGTAGAATTGATGGAGAAAAATAGAGCACAAGCTGAAGAAATCAGATTACTCAAGCTTGAACAAGAATCACAACCCATAATACTTTGTGAAGTGATTGAACAAAAGAAAAGAGCTATTGAAGACAAGGCCATGATAGAAGATGACAAGAGAAATCTTATCAATAGACGGGAGGAGAAAACAATTGAGTTTGAAAAGATCTCAAACATGCAGCTAGACACCTTAAGCCAGATGATGAATGCTCATCATGAGCTAAACATGAAGGACATTGAGATCTCCACCTTGAAGATGCAGAATGAACAATTACAAAATGAATTGAAGAGAGAAAAGGAGATAGAAGAAAGCTACAATAGACCCAATGAGGCCATCAAGTACTTTGAGCAATTACTAAAATCACCTATGGCTAGTAATGACACTTTAGGACTTGGCTACACTAGCACTGAACAAGGAGAATCATCCAAGACTGCAGAAGAAAGAAGCAACAAAGGTAAGGATACTAAACTTGTCATTTCTATGGTAAAAAGGGACATACCTCCAATGTGTACAGGAGCAAGAACAATTATCAGCATGATAAGCATGCAAATGCAAGCTTTTGTCATAAGTGCAAAAAGTAAGGACATCAAGCACATGAATGTAGAACAAAGATTATGAGAACACCAAGATTTGAAGGTCATTGCTATAACTGCAAAAAATATGGACATAGAGCATTTGAATGTAGAGCAAAGCCTATGTGGACACCTAGTCAGTATACAAGAGGAATCAACCATGGTCATCACTACAACTGTGATTACAATACCAGGTATAACTGTCACTATTGTCAAGAGCATGGACACATTCTTGAAAATTGCACAAGGACACATTTTAGAGGAAGCTACAACAAATGGCTAAACCAAACTACATGTTTCAGTTGCTTGAAAATTGGTCATATTAGTAGGAATTTCCCAACAAAGTCAAAAGCACCCAAGATAGAAGTCAACAAAGGAAAATAGAAGGTTTATGTTGAACAAATAAGAGGGCAAATGAACAAGACTTAGAAGAAGAAAGGTGAGTGCATCACATCTAATGGAGGGATCACTTCACCCAAAAGGTCAAGTGATCACACTTCATCCAACTAAGCAAAAGAGAGGTGTATGGGACTTATATACAAAGTCAAATCATACATTAGTTCCAAAGAATAAAGAAGTACTGCAAGGAAGAAATTAGCATAAGAAAAGATGTCAATCAAAATTTTGAAGAATCTACCAAGTTACTCTTAGATGTCGAGTAAAGCACCAATGGATGTCGAGTTTCTAATAGTTGTCGAGCTAATAGTTGAAGTTGAGTGAAATGATGAACTAGTAGAGGCCAAGTAAATGAAATACAATGGAAGCTGAGTCATACTAAATCCTTCAAGTGTCGAGTTTACATCTGTATGCATGAAGCATTTAATGCTAGGTCTTTGACAGGTATAAGGTCAATTTTTGTTCATTTTCATGTCATTAAAACATAGATAAAAGTTGAGAGGAGTGAAGAAGTGATCAAGTAGCAGCCTTACAGTCATTTGCATGGATTTCAAAAATAATTTAGCATGAACTCATCGATCTAAAGGTATTTATCAAGTGCCGAGCTACGCAGAATTATAGTTTTAATACATTTAAAACCCTAGTCCAGTAAAATGGATTCTAGCTCAAGAAACCCCAAGGCTAAAGAGAGTCATGAGATACAACTAGTTGGAAATGAAGTTAAATAGCCCAAATTTAGGCGAATACCTAAAGTTGCCTATAGAAATGACCCAACTGGTGTATTATTTGTCATTTGACCCAAAGTTGTCATGGTTCAAGATGTAAGAAAGTGTTACAACTACAAAATTGGTGCCATAGGTGACTTAGAAATATTCTATGCCTATGATAAGCTATGTGACAATGGGATATTGAAGGATGAGTTCCAGATTGTTGAGAAGAAGGGTCTGACCAAAACCTTAGTTTTCCCTACAATGTTTAAGATAGAATGGATTCACATTTTCTTGAGTAGAATTCATGATGGATATCTTTGGCTAGAGACAAGACCTATCAAAATTACAAAGAGCATAGTTCATAGGGTTACTGGTCTCCCAACCCTAGATCGACCAAAGACTTTGAGAAGCGACAGAAAGGAGGTAATTGAGAAGAATACAGGTGTAAACTGGAATAATAGGGGAATGACTATTGAAACTGTTACTAAACCCCTACTTGACATTGTTGTGAGGATAATTTCACATAAATTCTATCAATCTAGCAGACTAAACAATGTACCTTGCATAGCTGTTGATGTGGGTTATAAGTTGGTGAAGAAAGATCATACCTATGATCTAGAAGAACTTATGTTGCAAAAAATTAATGAGAACCTAGGAGCTATAAGGAGATCAAAAGGTGCTCAATGCAAATTTGGCTTAGTTCTTATGTGCGTATTCTTTTATGTAATGGAAGAATTACCTTCAATTGGGAAGGTAAATTGGAACTCTAACAAGTCTGCAATTACCCAAATTAATGAATTCATTGATCAGATGGGAGACAATTTTGAGGCACAAATGAAGCATAGATGACAAGCTACTTTGAAGACTTTAAGAAGCCTATGAAGCAAAGAATGAGGATACTAGTTCCACTGGTAGAGAAACATGTCAATGACATATGCTTCTTGGTTGATATAGATTACACCTATATTCAGGCAGCAATACCAAGGGTAAGATGGCTAAAGCCATTAGGTTATGAGCTTGATATAGATGAAGCCTCTGGAACAATCATGACATTGCTAGTAGAATAGATAGATAAGGCAACTCCTCACTTTGAGACATATGATATTGTCAAGTCCAAAGTTGAGATTGAATTGAAAATAGCTTCTATCATCAAGAAGAAGGATAAAATGGTAAGAAAAATAAAGAAGACATTTGGGGCAAACATTGAAGGAGAAGCGAGTGAAGAAGAAGTAGAAGAAGTAGAAGGAGATAGTGAGGAAGAAGAAGAGCAAGGGCAAGGTCTAGTAGAGCTGACCCAAGGCTTAGGGGAAGAAAAAGAGGAAGGTGCTGAGGGAGAAGAAGCTGAGGAAGCACCTACACTTGCCGAGTAGAAGAAGAGGCAAAAACATAGCCTATAGCTCAGCCCAAGCCCAAGAAGGTAACTAAACAAGCTCAAACCAAGCTAGCTCCAGCTAAGCTAGTAGCAACAAGGGCCACAATAAGAGCATCTACTCAAAAGGACAAGGAGGCATCAAAGGAAAAAGAGAAAGCCACTATAGAAGCTGCAGAAGAACCCAATAAAAGAAGACAATATGTGGCTCAGCCAGATACAGATGATGAAGAGAGGACAGAGTCAGAGGACATAAGCCAATTTAAAGTGGTAAGTCATCCTCCAAAATCTACAATTGATAAACTTTGTGACAAGGTTAAAATTGCAGATTTAAATGATTTAAAGTCTCTAAATTTCAATAAGCTCAGTAGGGAAGAGCAGAAAAAAGTAGAGAAATCTATGTATGCCATGATGGAAAAATTTAAGAACACACCTCTAGAGCTTGATAATAGTATGCCAAAGGAACTATATGAGGCAGTTGAGAATAAGTGGCATTATTGTCTAAAGATGGAGAGGGAGATCAGAGAATCTACCCTAGCTCAAGTGAAGCCTGATATGACAAGATCAAATAACAAAGGAAAATAAGAAACATACTGGCAAGTTTGCACCCAAGTACAAATGTTTTTGCATTCTTCAAAACAAAGTTGAAGATGTTGTAAATAAATCCACATAGATATGGAAAACAATATACAAGATAATTGATGATAAAATAGAGGAAACCAATAAGGCAAAAACCAGTGCCAAACAAAAGGTAGAGGAAAAGAAGACAAAATAAGAAAAGAAAGGAGAAGAAGAGAATAAGGAGAAAGAAGAGGAACTAGCAAAGGGAGAAGAAACTATGGCAACAACTGACCAACAAGAAGAAGAAGAATAGATTGTGCAAGACACACAATTGCCACCTCCTAGCCCTCCTCACATAACCACTACACCTGCAAAAATAGTAATCATAAAAGATGTTATTGCAAGATATCTTAGAACATCAATCCACTTACTACAAAGGATCTCTCAAGGATCCTTCACCAATCTACTCTACAGGCACAGTTGTGTACAAGCCCTGTATTGGTGAGTGTAGATGAATTACAAAGGGTAGTAGAAACACCAAAAAAGGTGAAACCAAATGATACACCTTCCACATACACTGCTACTAGAACTAAGATTATGATGCTTCCACTACCACCTCCACCAAGTGCAACAAGTGATAATGATAAGATTCTGAGTGCAGAGGAGAGGAAGTCAGATGAAAAAGAGGATACATCAAAAGAAAAGGAGCAGGCCACAATTCAGACATTGGTAGAACTACCAAAGACTAGAACTCCTACAAAGACCATTCAAAAGCCAAGCATTGAAGCCACCCCCTTGAAATTTTCAACTCCAGGTTTGATTCAACAAGAGTGGCCAGGGTACTTCACTATGGAGACCCTGAACTAGATGAAGATATTGTGATTCCTTCCTATGATTCCAAGACTATCACAATGGCACACATGACTAAAATGCAAAATGAATTGGATAGAAGGATGAGGTAGGAAATACTGAGAAAGGAGTTCAAACACAACCAAGCACTTCATGATATAAAGGACATCTTTCTGGATGCCTTCAACTTGCAGTCACCAAATGAAGGAAAGCCAATAATTGAGCGACTATCAGACATAGTTGACCAAGTGAAAAATTAAGACTAGGACACCAACATTAAACTTATGGAATGGTCAGAGAGAAAGTTCCAAGGAAAAGTGAATGAGAGGATATCAAGTGTCATAGCACTTGAACAGGTAGAGTTTTCCAAGACAATAGATAAGACCAAAATTGTTCTTGAAAACATTTTTTCATTGTATAGGAAGCTATGTGACTTTTCCAATTTCACACAAGAAACTAATCAAAGAATAATGAGCTTGGAAAGAAACTTGAAAATCTCTAGCATGCAATTACCTAGAGATCCAGCTCAGAGTGAGAAGCATTTTGCACAATCGCTTCACACACAAAGGGAGTTAGCTATATTAACAGCAGAGGAGGCCAATATTAAGGCAAAATTGATGCAAATCTAGTCCTCCATAACCTCTCATTTAGAAGTCCTCCATAAGGAACAATTTTATGCTAAAATAATTTTAAAGAAAGATCCAAATCTTTCTACACTCGATGGACTTGTACACCTTGCTGCAAAGACTGCCATCCAACACAAGTCACTTGACATAGCTTTGGAGAATTGGGATGCAGCTTTGAAAACAATAATGGAGGTAAATAGTATTTTTTTGGCTAAGTATGGTATTACCCCTTAGAGCCCTTTGACATAAGTGTCAAAAAGGGGGAGAAATAGTAATAAGGAAAGGTGGAGATAATAAGATAGGGGAATAAATAATAAGGAAGATATATCAAAGGGGGAGATACAAAATTTTGGCAATCATATGGAAAATAGCTCTAATGCAAAATGCAGATATTTCATAAGCTCTGATAAATCAGATATAGAGTTACAGGTACAAAATACAGGTATAGAATGCAAAAATAGGAAAAAAGGGCAAAAAGCATTAGGCACATTCAGCACAAAATTTTGGTTGCAAGAATGACAAGGCACAAATCAACTTAGGGGTAGTTAAGGTATTTTGAGCACATTTTGAAATTTTGTAGATAAGGTACTCATAAGGACAGATGAATAAATGTCTAGTTAAGTGTTTTTGACACTCATCTCAAAGGGGGAGATTGCTGGTCTTAAATAGTTTTGACATTTGAGTGTTAATACACTTAACCACTTTTTATATTGAAGCCAAGTACACCATGTATGCCGAGCCATAGTGTGTGTCAAGTTAGTATTTCAACAGGTGCTGAGTGACTTCAGGTGCTAAGCAGTATATAAGTGTCGAGTGATATATAGGTGCTGAGTCATAGTTGATGCCGAGCAAGACAAAATGCTTCATATGCTAAGTGAGCTAGAATCATATATGTGCCAAACAAGATAGAGTGTAATAGGTGCCAAGCAATATAGAATAGTATGTATGCCAAGCATCAGTAGTCCAGTATGAGCTGAACAACACAGAATCAACATACGAGTTTGTGCCCTCACAAACTCAAATGTAAACCATTTTTGGAGCTGACATAGAAGGATTTCAAAGGAGAAAAAGGATAAAGATGAATCTTTTACATTCCCTATGTGATCTGCATGCAACCAATTAGAAAAATGGAGAAGGCATGCAACCAATGAGAAAAATGCAAGGAATGAGTGGGAACTTGAGATTCAATATGGATTGTAGACCCATACCTAACCCTAAGTCTTCGCATTCTTTAAAAGGAGATCAGAAACTCCATTGCATATGTGGTAGAGAATAGTGTATGGGGAGAATATAGTGAAATTTAGTGTGAAGAAGGAAAGATTTAGAGGAACAGAGCAACAATTTCATATCTAGTTGATTAGAACAATGTAAGGGACAAGGAACATGATTAGATATCAGATCTCAGAGGATCAAGATTAGAGAGAGAAAATCAAGTGCCTGAATACATACATTAGAGATTGCATACTATCAGGTTTATTGTTCTAATACTTTCTTGCCATTGTATTAGAAATTGGAAATCCTAGATTGATAGGTTAGCTTAACAGCTAGGTGTGAGAACCTTTGGAGAAGGTGATTGAAAATCCTATGTATTAGGTGGGTTTAACAGTCTATTGTAAATCCTTTAACATGGTGACACTTCATGTAAGTGTTTGTAAATCCTCGAATTAGGTCACTATTGATATAGTGTAAAGCCTTTAATAGGGTAGGCCTTTCATAGGGCAAACCATCATAAGTGGTCAAATATTTATTGCTATAGTAATTTTTGTGGGTATCATCCCCACCCTAGTTTTACCTTCTTATTCCTAGATGGTTTCTAGGTTACCAAATTTGGTGTTATGTGTTATTGCATGTGTTTAATTTATGTTCATTTATATATTTACATACATGAAGTTTACTTTTTACTTTTATGCTTAAATTGTTGAATATTAGTAATACCCCTCCTTTGGCTTCACCATGATGGCATACCCTATTCCTTCACCTTCCTTCAAGTCTTTGAGGAACTCTTTGCCACTCATTAGTAATGTCTTAGTAGCAGCCTTCTTTACTTTGTCTTCTTCCAACAATGACTATATCCTATAAGTGGCCCCATCCTTCTTGAAAGAGTATTTGTTTTCCTTCCCATGATGCACTGCATCTCTGTCATACCACCAAAGTCTTCCTAACAATAGATGGAAATCATCCATAGGAAGAACATCACATAGGATCTTGTCTTGGTACTTGCCAATAGTGATGTCCACCCATACTTGTTCATTCACCAAGATATTTTTCCCTTTATTCAGCCAAGTTACCCTATAAGGAAACATATGTGGAGTTTTTTTTAGACCAAGATTATGTACTACCTCTTCTAATATCACATTCTCAGTAGGCCCCGAGTCTATGACCACCTTGAAAACTTTGCCAAGTATCTTGCATGTAGTTCTGAAAAGTGCTCTCTTTTGTTTAGCTTCTTCCTTCACTGGCTCTTTGACCAAAACTCTCCTCAGCATTAGGTTTTCTCCCTTCTCTAGTTCAAGGTCTACCTCCTCTATTTTTTTATTGTCTTCTTCTTAGACATAGGTTATCTTCTTCTCACCATATGATGTTGATGCCTTCTTTGGACATCTATAGGCTGGATGCCCTAACTTACCACATTGGTAACATTTCATGTTACTGAAGTATGATCCTTTGCTATTGTTCCCATAACTTCCTCTACCATCATTATTAGATCCTCTTCCTTTGTTGTAACCTCCCCTTTGACTAGTTTCACTAGTTTAATCAGTCCATTTGGATTCCCCATAGCTTTTCTGATCATTGGCCCTTTTGCTAGAACCTCCCCTTGAGTTACCTCTGAAATCTCTTCCTTTGCCTTTGCCTTTAGAGCTCGAGTCACCTTTCTTCCTCAACTTGTCTTCCACATTTATAGCCATTTGAAAATAGCTATGTAAATTAGTGAGGCTAAACAAACTAAGTTCATCTTTTATAGCCTACTTAAGGCCATTTAGATACCTTGCCACCTTGATGCTTTTTTCCTCGTATACCCTTGACCTAAGGGCTAGTTTTTGGAATTCTTCAGTATAGGATGCCGCATCAAGATCTTTCTATTTGATATTTTGCCTCTACTTATGGATTTGGATATCATAATCCTCTGGTAAATAGGTCTCTTTTATTTTGGTTACCATAGCCTTCCAGTTGGCTATTGGTTTCTTCCCTTCACTCTCTCTTTCCTCTTGGACAAACTTCAACCAAGTTAGTGCCTATCCTTTCAATCTTTACTTTTCCACCCTTACCTTTTGAGCCTTTTTTATCCCTTCACATTCAAAATGGTTTTCAATACTCTTAATCCATTCTTGGACCACTTCTGCATCCATCTTCCCATAGAATAGTAAAATATTATCAAGACTCTTTCCTCCAAATTCTTTGAGGTCCTTGAGGAATGGTTCATACTCACCAAGTGTAGGATCAAGTTCTAGTATCTCATCTTCCAAATCTACCTTCTTCTTGCCTTTACTCATGTTGGTATCTTCATCTTCCTTTGTCGAAGCTGCCTCTTCCATCTCCTTCAATTTTTCCTTCATCTCTTCTATAGCCTCATAAAGAAGCCTAGTTTTCTCCTCCATGATCTTCTCATGATCATCTACCTCCTTAGAAAATTTTGCATTATATAACACCTTTTCAGATCCACTCGATTCAGTGGGAAACAACATACCACCACAAGCCTTAATCTTATGGCTTTGATACCACTTTGATGTGGAACTTCTAAACTTAGAGCCTTTTTGCTTTACCAAGGAAAATAATTAGCCTTCTTAGGATCTCTTATATAACCCTAATCTAGAAGACCCTGTCCTATGCCCTTCCTCCAAGAAATTCACTAATCAATTCAAGTTTCACTCCCTAACCCCAAAAACTCCAAACTATATGCTTCTTGGCCTATCAAACCAAAAGTTCACCAAATTCTATGAGAAAAGTAAAAATCAAGTTTGAACCACCTTTGTGAGGTCCTTGGCTCATTCCAAGCCATTCTATAGCATTTTGATAAGTCTCACATGCCTACAATCCAATTTTTCTTTGTTTTCCCTTGGGGCCCTAAGAAACCTGCAAAAACTTGCAAAATATCTCAAGAAGGCCTATTGGTGCCTTCTATAATTTGTTTTCAATTGACTTAGACTCAAATATTCTCTAAGTCTTAGGTATCCACAGTGTCGATATAGTACATTTTCAGAATACCCCTATTGTGAGGGTTTCAAAGGCAATGACAACAACTATGCTTCTAACACAAGAAAATATTCAGTCTAGACCGCATACTCTAGTTCTTGGACACTAGACACACATACTACCATTTAAAAACCAATATTGGAATGTGCCAATCCATTTTTCCATCTAGAACTTCCTTACAAGCATCACAACACCTTGCCAAGCTTCCACTTGCTTACCTAGGGCTTGCTTGTAAAAATAGTTAACTGCCTTCTAAAACATCCAAAATTTGTATTTACATAGTGTACAAAGGCCATTACTTGATTCCAAAAGGCCATAGCTTTTGAACCCTAGGAATTCAAGCCTTAGCCACTTTAGTGCTATTTGCTCAAAACTAACTAGCAGGAAGCCCAAATCTAACTATTTTTTTTAAAACCTAATAAAATAGATTCAAAATGTTCACACAAAATGCTATAAAATTCCTATATGTGATCAAGAAACTATTCCATTCAAAACAACAAGCAGATTAATTCAAGAAAATAATCTTTCTACGCAAAATCTCATTTCTTGTGATCAATTCCTCCTTCTCACATGAACACTGTGTACAGATGCATAACCAACCCCTTATAATGAGTTGTATCAGGTTTATATAGAATATAATGAGTTGGATTGGGTTTATATAGACTTTATACAACTACTTAGACCCTTGAGTCAAGTTGCAAACACCCATCTTTCCCTTTCCTAAAAAAGTACAAAAAATGCCATTGCTTGCAAAGTTGCCAATGAGCGATTTTGACAACTTTTTGCAATATGGCTTCTTAGCCTTCCAAACTGATCCAATTTGGTTCCAAACATCATAAAATGAACCTAAAACATCTAAGGGCCTTTCATAAAAATTTCTTGCCCCATTTTAGGCATTTTTCCATATTTTGCCCTTTAGAGCAATTTTGAGTAATTTTAGGCTTAACATGATCTAATTTCTTAAAAAAAAGAATCAAACTTAACTCCTATCTAACCATACTTTCTAACCCTATCTTGGGAATTCATCTCAAGTCCTTATTCATTAAATACTTTTCTAGACCATTTACAAGCCAAAATTGTGCTAGGGTTTTGCCTTCGACTAAGGTGCTCTTGCACCAACACTCGTAACAGTTGGTCACTGTATGATCTTGCTGTTTTCAAGAGTATAAATCTCCACTAAATCCTCCCTAAGCCCTAGGTGTATGAGAATAATGAAAAAACTCCATATTATCATCATGGTCATGACCCTGAGAAGCTCAATTTGATTAGTTGCACATACTATGTTACCAGTTGTGATAGTTCCCTGGCTATGGACCACCACTGCTACCATGGAATAAATTTCTACCTTGATTCTACTTGTTACTTTTAGAGAATTTAGGAGGATTCTTAGCGCTTTGAGCTCTCTAAGACTAGTTCCCCTTAGGCCATCCTGAATAAGATAATCCTCTAGCCTGAACACCTGGTAGACCACCTTGACTTGAAGTCACACTCTCCTCAACCAAATTAGCTTGTAGAATCATATAATCAAGGGTTTTAGGTTGGAAAAACTTAACACCCCCAATGATATTACATTAAGTCCTCTAATGAAATATTGGACCATAAAAAATGAGCTATCACTAATTCCTGCACAAGGTATAAGCTCAAAGAAATTTGTTTCATACTCCACCATGGTCATGGTAGCCTATCTCAAGTCATGAAACTCATCTTCTCTCTACTATTGCCACTATTCTGATAGGAATCGCTCATAGAAGTGTTTGAGGAACAATTCCCGTGTGATAGTCTACATATTTACCCCAAGTTTCTTCTCCTCTATCTTCCAAAAAATGGCTACAAAGACATCTAAGTAGGTGATGGCATATTTTTCTTTGACATTGGAGTCAAAGTCTTGCATGGAAAAACACCTATCTTGTGTGATCATCTAGTTCTTAGCATTGTATCCAATACCTTCTCTATTAAAAGGTTTATGTTTGACCTATAGTAGGTCCTTTGTCTAGGTGGACTAGATAGACTCCCTTCTACTCTCCAAGTTCCCTCTTATAGGACTCTTGGACCTATCTCTTTCCCCATGCTCCAAATGATAAACTCTATCCTACAAAGGCAATTTCTCTAGGATCTCTTTAACTAAGTCTCTAGTGACAAGTCCTTCTGACTTAGTGTGATGTTCAATGCTTTTTCCTCCTCTAGCCTCTTTCTAAAAAGGGTCCTCTGTATGAACTAGGGGAGGGCTACAGTGGCAACCTTTCCCATGACCTCTACCACATCTTGAGCTAGAACCACTAGCAATGAATCTAGAACTAGAAGCCATCTCCCCTATAATACCCAACCATAAGAATGACATCTTAGAATCTATCAAAAAATATAAGGGCATAATTCACTGACATAAAGAAAGAATCTAGGATGAAAGTGTTATAACTTTTCTAGTTTCATGTTAAGAAATTATATCATTTCAACATTCATTGTTCAATTATTTTGTTTCAAGTTTGATGTTAATATAAGCTTGTTGTTTAATCATATTGCAAGTCTACTAATTGCTCAAGTGACGGTGCACAATATATCCATAATTCCTAGTGTTGAAAGTTAGGCTCTGATACCATATGTAATTCTCCACTTGGGAACCTAAGAGAAATAAACCTAACATGTTAAATTGTTTACTAAACAATTTTTTTGAAGTTTAAACACATGATAACAATGAAAAATAAATATACACATACACACCAAGTACACGAGCAATTATAGATACAATTCCCACTCCTTGAGGGTTCCTTCATGTTGAGTTACATTAAGAAGTTTATACTAATTAGTTTAAGTCTCAAGTATAATGTATTATGATCATAAAGAAATAAAAAATACATAATCTCATAATAAAATGCATAAGTACATATAATACAATGAAAGTATATCTAATGAATAATATCCACTGCACATGTCACAGAGTATGCAAGAATAGATACAAGTACATCAAAATACATGATAACTTATATACATCAACTAAATAAAAGTCTATGAGATTAGGATAAGAATGATAAAGTGTACAACTACTACAACAAACAACCAACATTATAAATCTAAGGGGGACCCAAATGGTAAGAAGACACTACCCACCAATCACATCGTTACCTAGTTAGGTTCCTACTCCCACCATGTAGGGAAGATAATGAACAACCCACAAATGGTTACTCAAACATAAAACATTCATGGGCAAGGAATCCTAATAGACAAAACTACCTCAAGGGTAACACATACTACTCAAGAATAAAATATAATCCAAATAGAATGGAAACTCAATCCAATACCAACACCACATAAAAAAATAACATACATATACCAAGTACACATTGAATTACCAAAATTATGAGATAAAGTCAATGAAATATATCTTCCTCAAGTCAAAGGCCACATGTCAAAATTTAATCAACCACAAATCACCAATCACCATCAATGAAGGTAAATAACAACATTAAATACATCCAAAAACATGTATACCATCAAAGGAAAATGCAAAATCTATAGAGAAGACTCAAGCTACATTCTAGAGAGTGTCATCACATGGTCAAACTACTTGAGTTACCTTGGATTGGTCGCTCATTAGATCCTAAACCCTAAAGTATTGAGCTACCCTGGACTAGTCACTCTGGACCCCAGACCATGAACACGACCCATGAAGAACCATAATACCCTCTCATGAAGATGAGGAAAACTAGTCATACCTCTCACTAGGTATCATCCCATTCCCATCCTTAACCTATACAAACACTCAAGGCATGGGTGAGGCAATATCTACATCTGGAGTCATTGATCTTTGTTGATCAAATGATGGTCAATGTCCCCTTTGGGCCCTTTCTAGTACAATATAAATGATGTTGACACTATGTCACCAAATGTCACTATGTTATTTACAATGTTTAAATGAATGTAGATAAGTCACATGTGATACATGTATGTCACATATCTTTTCTCTGGGGTGATAGGGAAAAACAAGTTGAGTGTTACCCAAATCAGCTTGAAATGCATCTTGAGCCATTGATCTTTGTTTATCCAACTGTAGTCGGGGTATCCCCTTTATTATATTAAGAATTGTGACATTATATTAATTTATAATTAGAATAATATAATAATAAAAAAATTGTATTAACACTTGTCCATTGCCAAAACAATCTAAAGTACATCTAAGATTAAAATTTTAGATTTAAATAATATCTCTTATGATAAAACAAGTGCCATGTAGTGGCTTGTATTTATCGTAACTTGTAATAATTTATGTAAAGAGAGTAATACATATTTTTATTAAAGATTAAAAATTATTAATTAAAAACAAATTGAATAAAGATGTTTTATGCTTTATTTTAAGAAAAAAATTGAATTATTTTTTGTGTTATATTTAAAAAAAATTATATTGTGATTGAATAAGAAGATATGCATAAAAAAAATAAAAAATAGGAATCTATGTATTTGTGCATTGAATTTCAAACTTAATCATTTACATTAATAAAATAATTATCATATATAATGCTTTTGATGATGATTAAAATATAAAAATATGGTATGTTATAATCAAAGTGTTTGTATGAAAATAGAGTAGTTTATAAATATTTAATATATTGACTATTATTTTAGAAAACTACTTCAATAATTATATTAGTCTATAATTAAGGACCTAATATAGTATAGTTAAATCATTCTAACTCGTATAGCATACTTAAAGTTTTAATTAAAATTTAAAAGTTATTACAATGTGAATAATTCAATAATGAATCATCGTTATTGATTTATTTGTTATTAGAGTTGAGATGTGTCTTCTTTCTAGGTGATATTTATAAAAATGGTTGAGTGTTCCCCAACTTTTCCCAAAAATCATCTCGTGTCGTTGATCTAAGTTGATCAACGTGATTTCACACTTGATATGTGTTTGTCATGTGTCTTCTTTCCATGGGCATTTGGACAAGCTAGTCAGTTGTTGCCAAATTCAACATGAAATACATCTAGAGTCATTGATCTTTTTTCATCAAACAATATTCATGACATCACCTTTATAATATTAATAATATAGTTCTTAAATATATTATAATATTTCTAATTTTAAAAATAAAATATTTTTTCAATGATAATTTAAATTTGATTGTAAAAGTAAATATCAATTATATTCCACATATTCTATTATTTTGTATTAGTGAACACTAAAGTAACTAATTTATTAATTAAATTAATTGTTAAATGTTAAATCTGAATATTAATTTCAATTCAATGTTAAATGTTATATTCTGTTTCTTAACAATTTAATAGAAAAACTTAAAAATGCCAAAACATTGCATAAGTAAGCATAACAATAAAACACAATTGTATATGGAACTCCAATAATTTCATTAACATTCCTTGAAAATTACAATCTATAGGGTAATGATGCATGTACAATGATTGTAATTCAATTTAAGAAAATAGAAAGTGAAACCAGACATAAATGTCAACAGAGGAAAACCCTAGTACTATTGTACTAGTATGTGTAGAAATCACGAGATCTGACTAAGGTTGTGAATTCTTGAAGCAACGTGTTTTCCTGTGCCACTTCATCTACATTATACCATTTTTTGAGAAAATCTATGCCAATTCGTGCCCATTTCTTATGGCTTTCCAATAGTTAGGCCCAACATAAATGGTTGTAGGGCCACATTCTAATCTGGTTCTAGAATGGATTTCACCTTTCCAAGGGATCCCCACCTCTAATTCTGCATGAGCAATAATGTCAATGTCATTACTTAGGTATTATGCTTTAAAATTCTTCCTTTGGGGCACAAAAATGCTGACCCTTTCTTCTTTGAGGTTAAGAAGAGAGGCTAGAAAATGATAACTAAAGTCCATGTTGACATGGTACATATTCTAATTCTCCAAAAAATTGAACCCCAAAACCATTTTCGCAACATGAATAATGAAATCCATAGTGGGTACAACCTCATTGCAAATTGATAAGAGGTTTTCATCAGGGATGTCACCTAGAAAGGCGTTTTGGTCTTCTTCCATTTTGCATGTCAAGGGAATTGGAGTGTCTATCTTGATTCACAATTTAAAAAATAATTAACTACAAAACAATGAATATAGACTATAGAGCAATGACTACCAGTCTACTACACAAAGTAAACAAAACCAAAATTTAATGAGCACTACAACTACTAGACTAGTGACTACGAAAAATGAGATGAGAAATGATGAAAGAAGAAGCTTAATTGTCTATAAATAAGCTGAGTGGCTAGAAATTTATATGATCTTAACCCTGGTGATGGTCCCTAATTTTTTTCCCTTCTGGCTTCTAGTTCAATTATTTTAAATGATTAAATATTTGCAAATCTTCCACATAAATGCAAGTTTGTGCTGAAAAGTTGTAATGTGTGTGGAGATGATGAAAGAGGGAATGTCATTGATAATGACAAGACATCTATTTAATGTCCATTGTAAATGGTATAGGGTGGAAGGAGATGTGACACCATTCTAGAGACTTGAACAAGGTCAAGGCTTCATTCTAGATGTATGGCCCAAAATAAAACTTCAACCATTGATATATAATCATCAAATGAAAATCTTTAGATGGATGTTACTGGTTATACACATATGTTGGAGATATGACATGTTATTTGAAACATTTCCCCAAAGGCCATCATTTTAGACATCAATTCCCATTCACTGTCATGTTTACTAACTAGCACTCACACCAAGAAATGGTGCAAGGGTGTACAACAGTGAGTGATTTAAAACACCTTTCCAAGACTGATAAAACCAACTATACATGATTTCTCACAAGGAAATCAAGAGGCTTGTCATGGGAGTTACCCACGTAAACCACATACATCTAATTTCAAAATGGACATTAACACAAATTAGTGTAAAATCTTCTCCACATTTGTTATATAATAGACAAAGATCTGAACTTCATTTTCCTCCTCATTTGCATGTGAGTAAATTGCAAGTAAACCAAAGATCAAACTAAAAAACAACACTAAATGGAAGTGAAATATGAATCCCATGATTAACATGTAAATTGTTATCCATTCCTAACTTGTTTTGGTGATTTCTTAAATAGGGGTGTGACTAGTTTTTGAGTCATTTTGTCAAACTACTTGGTGGTCTTACATGTGTGCCCACATTTTGTATATATGTTTAGCATGGCATTTGTAGATGACAGTTGAAAAAAAAATCTCTCTATCATTTATACTTTGATGGGACATAATACCATCTACCTAAGCTCCCAATTTGGTACTATAGTTAGTAATCCCATCAAGCCAATTAAATAGATAAATTTAAAAAAACTTGCAAATCCTAAATCAAGGAATGCTAAATCAATTACCATGATAAATGTAAAAGCTCAAATTACTCTTAACCTACAAAATCTTCAAAAATTTTGAGAGTGTCAACCTACATTAGGGAAGAAGAGAAAGGCCAAGACAAACTTTAAAACAAAAATCTCGCTGAATTAATGATACAATCTCATTATTTAATATTCCATTTTATTCCCACTACCCCCACGAAACAAATCCCAAATGTTTCTATATAAATCCTTGTAAACTTGTATGACTTCCAAGT
This sequence comes from Cupressus sempervirens, assembly GCA_028749045.1. Lineage (NCBI taxonomy): Eukaryota > Viridiplantae > Streptophyta > Pinopsida > Cupressales > Cupressaceae > Cupressus > Cupressus sempervirens. Next base: position 712,921,834 of record CM053791.1, on the reverse strand, counting down.
CAATCTATGTTTTTGTGCCACTTAATCTACCAAAATCTATAGCCATGCCATGCAACTTATAGGAAATTAGGGAGCGGGAGCAGAGTTTTACTATGATATTAAAACCCACAAGGAGATTCTTCTCTGGGTTACCATCTAGGAGGTCTATTTTAGTTGGAGTTCTCCTTTCTACTTACAAAAAATATATGTATGCATTTGACACTATCGATGCCAACACTTCCAAACTTCTCATGATATATATTCATTTGCATGCGTAGTTCAATTTTTGTCAACAAATTTTTTTTTTGATGTTGATAATCCCAAAATTTTGGTTGTGTGATAATTTTCCAGTCGCGGGTTTCCCCATTGTAAAATCCTATTGGCTAACTAGTAAATACTTACTAGAAAATTAAATTATGATTCACACAAGTTTGGAAACTAATAATTAAATACATCATTTGACTACTTCAAAATAGCTAGAGCCGAAAAGAAAACACCATGCCACTAAAATATCAAAATATTGAAGTTCTAGTTTTTTTGTTGCACCACATTTGCGATTCATTCTTCAAAATTAGCAGGGTTGAGACCCATATCAACAAACATTGCTCAGAGGTGTTCCTTTTCCATCACTTTAATGACATCCCTAGGATTAGAAGAGAGAACCTACGAAGCCACAATAAGCCTAGTAGTAAGATCACTTTGTTCCTCATCCTCCTCTAGAGTCAAATTTGGGTTGACAATAGGGCTTAGATTTTCATTCGACGATTCCTCTTCCATAGGAAATCCCATTTTTGGCAATTAGCTACATTTCTGATAATGACAACCACTGACCAGGATGTCTGCAATTTCAAGAATTTTTTTCAATCAAATTCTATTCTGCCATAAATGCAATAGGACATTCCAAATACAATAAGTTTGGATAGACTTTAGTGTTGATTGATGAAAAGGATTTGTGGATTAAGAATGAGCATGGGATTTATGTTCTGAATCCTTTTAGATATTCATAAGTCTTTATGGAACACCTTTTTTCACCTTGGGTGTCTGATGTAGGAGAATCCTTGGTCTGTTGGCAATCTTGCATCTCCAAAAGATATTTGCATGTTTTCTATTTTCTATTTTTTTGTCTGACAATTTGATTTGATGAACACTTATTTGTCTTTCCTAGATTTTGTGGGCTTGGCTTCTTATTGTGGACCTATCATGGATCATTATCCCATGTTCACTAAATTTAATGTTATATTTGGTTGTAGTTATGCTCCATCTTCTCGTGTGTTTACTTCCTATGTGGTTCATCATCTGATGCTTGGTATTTATTTCAGCGAGTTTCTATATTTAAGAGTTAGTTTATGTGCTCTTGGGTCTAGATTGTTGGATAACATGTGGACCTATATTTAAGGCCACCAAAGATATTATAATGTATTATATATTTGGTCATTAATTCATTGAGACTTAGTTCTACATTGTATAACACATTTCCTATTATTGGAGATTGTGAACTCAAAGTTGACTTGTGTGTCTTGATGGCTATATATGCAATGTAATTGAGTCTTGTGAGGTAACATGGATAATAGAAAGAAGTGTTTGGTAGCTGAGGTCCAAAGTATTAGAGTTGGTTTATAATCTAGAATATATTGGCCATAACTAGGAAAACCTTACATCCTAACATGTATGTGGTTCATTTGATGTAATTCAAGAACTGTTATTAATAAAATAGTTTGTTTTCAATTGTATCTTATTGTACTTCTATTGTGTTTTTATTTGTTGGTGGTTTGGTCATCTCCTTTGGGGATACAACTGTATTGTACTGCATCATTTAAAATCATTCCACTCATGATCATTAGGCCGAGAAATAAATAAAGGGAACATAAAATTCATACCTTATGCTAGGGACCCTAAGGATATATGTAATTGGCATCCCATCACTCTACTTAATGTCTCATATAAATTAATTATTAAGGTTCTAAATTTAAAATTTCACCATTTTCTTTTGTTAGATTATTTGTCCATAAAAACCACGAGTTGTTCAATTTAGATTCACACATGATAATATTATTACAGTTTGATAAGGTATGGATCAGGCCCACCACTCTGGCCAACATGCTAGTTTCCTTCAAATTGAATTTTTAATAGCCTATGACTGAATTGAGTGGTCTTTTATTCTTGCTATATTATTTGCATTAGGCTTTGGTCCTCTCTTTGGCTCATGTTAAAATATTTTTTTTTGATGCCAATGCCTGAATTAGTTAATGACAATTGATCTTCTACATTTGGCTTGCACATGAGTCTATTAGCTAGTGTTGTCCTTTGGCCGCACCATTTTATGTTTTAGTTGTTGAAGGCTTTGGTATTTTCTAGATTCTTCCATTTCTACTAGAAGAGTTCATGAGATTTTTTTAGATTGTGGTGACTAATCAGGAAAGTACTATACATACTTCATAAATTCTTTGGGGCTCGCAAAATTTTTTTTTGGGCCCTATTTTATCGAGATTTTGGGTCAACATGTCATTATTAATTATAACCCTAAAGTGATAAAAATACTTGTATAAAAGAGCTTAGGGTTAGGAATTGTTTCATAGTTGTGATTCAAAATTGGTTCTTGCGGTAGTATTGAGTTGTAAGGGATTACAGATTGTAATCAAGTTGTAATTACATAATTGTAATAATATCGAACTTGCTGTTTGGTGGATGTAGCATAGGGATTGGGTGAACCATGTTAAATCTTGGTGTCTTGTATTCTTTTCTGTGTGATCTATTATTTTCTGATATTGGTTATATTTGCATGTAATGTTTATTTCTGTCCATGGTTTAATCCTAATAGATTTCATTTCCCAATTCCTCCTTTCAATTAGTTAATAACCACTTCATTGATGATTCTTTTTTCACCCTTCTTGAGGATGAAGAAAATATTTGACAAGCACTTAATTTCCTTTTAAGAATTTTTTCCTAGCTTTTGGCTCAGTCGTTCAATGACATAAGACCCTTTTCTACCACTAATATTTCATCACATCGCATCAATGGATGCTAAATTATGATTGGAAATGGATTCAATATGGTCAAGCATTTTCATTTTCTAGGGATTCCCTTTGCCTTTCATGGATCTATTATATAACTCTAGAATGTGGTCCTCTCCAAAATTGAGACCAAGCTAGCCCATTGGATAACCAAGCCACTTTCTTTGGTCGAGAGTTTTCAAGTTTGTTCAAAGATCCATGTAGTCAGACATGTTTACTATTCATCATGTTGGTCTCAATCCAAAGCAACCTATTCCAAACAGAATGTTTGTTGAGGAGTTTCTAATTATGGGCCTTAGATGCTTAAAGACATGGTTTTCACAATATTACCTATGAGTATTATTGTCCCTCTTGTCATTCTGGTGTGCTTGGCCTCATTTCCACGCATAGGCAAGGCCAAGCTCTTTGTGCCGAATGGGTGGTTATTTTTACTAGAGGAGATGGGGCATGGAAAGTTCTTTTGATCCATTGCATTTCATCGAGCTATCCTCAACGACAATTGACCTGGAGAGATACTGTCTTTCCAACCTTTCTTTTCATGCGAGATGCAATGTAAATCTAGGAATCTTTTGTTGCAATGAAAATTTGGCATGCATGGGAGGCTTCCAAGCCTTGACTAACATAGCATGGTACTAGTTTTTGAGATGGCCCTTCTTTTAATCAACATAATCTTTGGTGGATATTCATAATTTAGATGTAAGGGATTCCTCTTGCCTAAGTTTCTAGTATCCATGCTTTGTACTTTCACAAGCATAGCTCCCAAACTTTGTAAGATCTTTTTTGCATTTCCACAATGTCTCTTTGCACTTGGGAGGATGTTCAAACCCAATTGAGGATAACTTGTCAGGATTGAGATATGTTTGAGTTACTTATTTCCCTTTTGCAGTAAGAGCATTACTAACCAAGACAAGGCTATCAATGGTCGTCTTGCCATTTACCAAAGGTGGAATTTTTGAATTAGAGATGACTCTTGCAATATTCTCATTCTACCCTAAGATTGCAGTTTATAACCATTTCGTCTAGTATTACAAGGCCAAAAATTGTATATTTTAGCTGGTGAATTCTATTTCAAGGCTTACCTTTGGATTCTTGTCTCCACCACTTGGGTATTCCATATCCTTTTTGTCCCTTTTTTCATTCAACCTAAATCTTTCCTACATTGCTTTTGGTTCAATTACTAGGCTTGGATTCATGATTTATTTTTACACTTTCTCTTTGTCATGTTTTCTAGCAACTAGTTCTTTTGGACCACAATCCTAGATTCTCATTCCCATTCTTGCAACTTTGGCACACTTTCAAAATGAAGAATTTATTTTGTAATTTGGAAAGAAGAAATATTGCTCTTTTTTCAATTACAATAACTGATATTAGTGTATCCTTTTTTTTAAAGCATGTATTTGCAATAATGTTATGCTATAGATTCAAGTGCAACTTGATAAAATTGCACTTGATGTTTCTCATTTACATGACCTCCTTTGGTATTGGGGACCTACACCTTGCATTGCAGCTATAGTTCCTCCATACACCTCAACTTATGCTACTTGTTCCACTTCTCGTGGTTAGTATTGTAGCAGAAGCGACTCCAACAAGCGAGGTGATTCTCATTCTAATCCTTTGTGTCATCGAGTCTCCTCACCATCATTCGTCATAGGATTCTATTGTTTCTTCATGCCCACAAGATTGTCCCTCAGGCTAGGCAATGGTGGTCACATGTATTTGGCAACTACAAGTCACCAATGGGTGGTCGGTTGGTGGTGATGATTCAGGTTGCCCCCCGTCATTCAAAGGATTCACTTAACTCACTTTATCAATCTCCCCTTGGAGAGAAGACAATGATGGAGAAGATAATGTTGATGGATTGATGTTATTAGATCCCTAGATCCCTAACCAATGCAAGAAACTAGTTGGGGAGGAAAGAAGGAGAAATGAGACTCTCTACCTCCTTCTGACACTGCTATAGTGGCTTGAAGATGTTCCACTTCTCAGCTTGGCCCTTTTATTTGTCAACTCGTGTTCCTAGGCTTTTCCCATACTTTGTCTTAAGTTATTTTTTTTCTTTGACTCAAACCATATAACTCTATTCCTAGGGTTTGCCACATTTAACTTTTAGAGAGATAATTTTTTCCTCCCAACTTTATTCTATTGTTAATTGATGCTTTTAAGCAATAAAATTTTGGTCACATATTTTTCATAAAAAAATCTCACTCTTTTTAATATTAAATTAAAAATTTGAATAATGTATAAAATATAAAAGAATGAGTAGCCCAACAATAAAACAACAACAAAAAAAGGCTATTGCTATTGTGTAGAGAGGAGTATCTAGCTATAAAATAAACTAAAATCAAATACAACAACAATATAGTAGTTCATGCTAAAAGTAAAGAACGTACAACATACAAAACAAATATACATTATTATAGTCTAAAAACAAAAAATTATGATCTTGGACCTATTGCCCACAAAACATAAAATATACATTCTTGGAGTCTGAAATGCAAAAACTGTGTCCTTTATCAATAAACCCTCAAGTTGTCTTTGTGTGTTCCTTCCTTTAACCATAAGGGCCTGTTTGTTTGTTGGAATAGGAATAGGAAATGTATTCTCTATTTGGTACTCCAAATCGGAATAGGGAATAGGCAAACATATTCCAATTTTGCCCCTAAAATGAGCATATGTCCATTTCAAAAAATAGTTGTTATTGGAATGGGCCATTCCTATTCCCAATTTGATTTTTTTTAAACAAAAAAATTGGTTCAATTTTTTTAATATAAATTTTAATTTTAATTTTTTTGTTATATCTCTTTTTAAAAATACAAAACTTCACCTTATTCCTATTCCATTTTTGTACAACCAAACAAGGGAGTAACATATTCCCTATCAAATACCAGGTTAACCAAACAAGAATGGGATTGCTCTTTTCCATTCCCATTCCACATTTCCATTCCTATTCTAATTTTCCATTCTAATATTCTATTCCTATGCCAACAAACAAACATGCCCTAAGTTATCATGACCTTGTCCATCTGGGGAAGCAAATTCATATCTTTTCATATAAACTCCACAATTAAATGTTTCTTTGTTCATTTTATAAGTGAACATTCATATTGTCTTCTGTCGGCATATTGAATGGAATGCCCAAGGGAGAGGGCAGGGGGAAATTGCCACCCTTGAACATCACATACTAAGGAGGAAATGAAGCGTGATAGAATAAGTCAATTTTAGCTATTTAATACTTTTAGCCCAGGAATTAAGCCTTGTTGTGTTATGTTTAAACTGTTCGAGGAGAAACTGAGGGAAGCTTAGACAATAGTGCATGTAGGCTCGACATTGAAGGGGCCACAATAGCTGGTTCAATGAAGCCTAGAGAATGTAGGTCTTGATTTCCACTATAGGCTTGGAAATTGTAATCCTAATTAAGTCCTTGTCTTAAGTCTTTATATTGTGGATGATTGTAGTCCTTTGAGGCATTTGGGGGCTTTGGCAACTTTGTAATGCTCAGCAAGTAGCAGGAAAATTACATACTTCAAATCCTCCACGCGTTGCAACCAAATGCAAATAATGCATATCATTATTGAACTTGTCAAAATTGCTCAATATTATGACATCTCATGGCATTATAACCTTTTGGGTCAATGTCATAAGGACTTCTTAACATGATCAGCTCATGCTATAATGACCTTTTGAGTGGAGCCCAATTGGAGAAGTCCTTCTCTTACTGCAACTAGCGCAATAGTCTGTAACAGTTCAAAAAACCAATTGTTCATGATTTCTTTGAGATCAATTCTACATCTGATTACTCTACAAAATTTAATGTAGAAATTACCTGGATTCCTGAGTTAAACTGAGACTCCCACGTCCAAGGATGCCATCATTGCCCAAGTAAAATTTATGTTATTCAACTTAAGAAGAGTCTAAGGGACAAGACAGGAGAAACAACTTTTTTCAATACATAAATTGAACTTACAACATGTAGAGAGCACTTTAGACTTTCATTTTGAGACTGGATCATTTGGTCCCTGTAAATCCATTAATAACCCTGGTTTGCTACCAATTTACCCATTATTCTGTGCACTCACAATGGAACAATTTATTAGTATAAGAAACTTGATCAGTAAACCCAAATTAGTTCTTCAAATTAGCGTTTTGGATGGCCTCATGTGGATATAATAAAAGAATGGATGCTATAGTTATGTTTCCTAACATTGAAAACTCTCTTATTATAAGAATTGTTGATTTTTTCCATGGGTTACCACTGATCTTTGCCTTTAGAGAAATGGAAATGGCTATGATTCGAATCAAAAAGAGCGACAATAGTTGTTATTAAAATTTTACAGTATATTAGATTAAGATGTAAAAGCTTCTTGTTTTATGTTTAATGTTTTGAAATTTGAATCACTTTTCACTTTGTGATGATGAATCACTTTCACGACGAGTGTGATCCTAAATATATTTTTTTAAAAAATTACTTATTGTAAACCAAATCTTAAGTAAATTTAACAATGTTCAAACATAAGACCTTTACCAATGTACACCCTACTGATAACTGAACTACTACATTAAGGGAAATTTACCATGAACTTTTCATGGAACTTTTCTTCCTTACTTGAAATGCATTGGAATGGAAAGAAGGCTATAAAATGCAAGTACTTATTCTTCATGGCTAAAACATGAAGATCATGAAGAACAAATGTTGAAAATTTCATTTGATTTTTTAATTTTTTGGTTAAAGGTGCATTATAGAGGGAGGATAGAAATAGGATAGTCACCTCCAACCACCATAATTGCGAGAAAACTTCAACATAAGAATGTGAACAAAGTACTATTTTGTACAACTTGATGACTACATTTGTATATAATTGGGAGAGAGAGCTAATGGTGGAGTGTGGTTATATATTGGGTGATTCACCAAGATGGACCAGCTATGAGATCTTTGCTTACTCAATAAAATTTTTTAAAAGTATTTTTCACTCTATTTACATCAACAAAGATAACTTAGAGATGTTTAGGAATTGTTTTTTGTATTATTTATTCTTGATAGTAAATGACATTATTTACAAGAAGTTAAATTATGATATTATATTAAGATTCAATGTGTAGTTTTCTAGTCAAATTTAATGATGTATATTTCAAGTGTAGTGGTTCATAAAGAGGCACCTCTTATTGGAATGAATGCTAACTAGACCACTTATTTTCATAGTTCACCCTTAAACATCACACATTAAGGGGATTAAAAAAGCTTGTAAAAAGTAAGACAACTTTGACTATTTAGCACTTATAGCCTAGAAATCAAGCCCTAGTGTGTGATGTTTAAGTAGTATATTATACATATTACCTTGTGAAAAGATATTAAACTCAAACTCTAATATTAAATACACTTTGATTGTTTAGGCATGACATATAAAATAAAAATGTATTAGTTGTTCCAACTACACATGAATTAACTTTCTATAACAAAATACATATTTTTTATAATATAAAGTACTTTGTAAAAATGCATTGCAAAGTATTTCATCAAACAAAGATGTGTCGCATATCTCTTCACGAAGTTAATTTTATCAAGTGATATTTGCCTAATAGCTTATCACTTTCTCAATGAAAACTTGCAAGCACCATAGTTGAAGGTACAAAGCTCATGGATCAAGCCATTAAAACAAGATGACAAAAGTTTAAGACTTCAACCAAAAGAATCAAGTTAAGAACGTCAATCAACTACAAAGCTTATTACCAAATTAAAAAATTAAACATTCATCTAATCCATCTAGTCTTGTCAAATGAATCAATCCAAAATATTTAAATTCGACCAAGCAAATGAAAACCTACAAATCAACAATATGTCATCTTAGCTACAAATGCATCCATTTTTCAAAGTACAATTTTTTTGACAGCTCTTCAAAGAAAAATTCCTACAAAGTTCAAATTGTACATTGCTATCTATTTGCTCAATTAATTATAATTCAAATACTATATTCTAAATGTTTATCTTCTTTATACACTTATGCTCCTGTGATCTCTCTCCCTCCCTCCCTCTTTGTCCACTCCCCAAATGAATTAAGATATAATTAAAATAGTGTGAGTTATAATATTAGTGTAGGTTATAGAATCTTTTCTAACTATTTCACTTTGAGTGGAAAATAATAGTGCAAATTTTTCTTATGTTACTTTATTATTCATTATTTTTGTGACATTATTTTTAATTTAAAGGATCGTAGATCAATGGATGCAATTGTTTAAATATACTATTTGAATCAATTTAATTCATTGTGAAGGTGAAATACTAAAAAATGATTGATGATTAATAAAATAAATAATATTATAATAAAATCATATATATTTAAGTGTCCCAAAGTTTAAATTTGTTAAAATTTTAATAATATGAAAAATAATGTTTGATAAAAGATAATGAATAATTATATATTTGTAACCTATTTTATATCTATCTTTTACATTATTCAACAGTTTGAAGTCTTGAATACATTCATACTAAAATGTAGTCATTATATTGCATCATAAATAAAACTATAATTTTGACTTTTGTTCAATTAAGTTATTTTAATTTTACTTTTAAACATGGTTTAAATGAAACACTTTCAAAGTAGCTCAACAATTTCATTTTTAATGAGTCAAGTGATTTAATGATTATATTAATAATATTGAAATATAATTATTCCAACAAAATACTTCAAACTAACATATACACATCTTAATGGTATAAATTCATGCTTCGTGTCTCTTGGCTTAGATTTAGGTTGATAAAATTAATTTATATGGTCTTTGATTTAACGTTTCATATAAACTCTATTTTCTCATATATTTCTTTTGATTGCATGTTATTTTGTAAGTAAGTTATTGTTGGTATCTCTAACTATTGTTGTCTATTACTATCAAACACTTAGTCATATACTAGGTAGAGTCAGAAGTTCATCACTGAGCTACTCTATATAGACTGAATCATATAAAGACTTATAAATAAACATGTTTATGTCGAGCTCCATAGGAGCTGAGCAAGTCTTTGATCATCGAGTATTTTCAGTATAAGTTGAGCCTAATGATTGTTGAGAAGTTTGAACACATTGATTGCCGAGATACACAAAAGGCGCTAAGCATAGTAGAGACCGAGCATCAACAACAAGAACATTGAATGTCGAGTATTAGAGATAGTAAGTGTCGAGTAATGTAGAATTGACATTCAAGTCAGGAATGATGTAAACTTTGATATAAACTATTTTAGGCTTGTTAATTTTAAATTGGTTTTGACTTATGAGTGACAATATGCTTAAGTCATTTGCTTAGTTCATGCTGCAAAAGTAATGTATGCAAAGCATAAGTTGTTAGATAGTATGTGTTGAGTAAATAGTAAGTGCCGAGTCAAGTGTCGAGCAGACAATTGATGTCGAGTGATCAATGGATGTTGATTCATTCAGATGTCAAGCTACAACATTGAAGATATAGTGGATGTCGAGCATCATAGACTTCAAGTGTTAAGTAAATAGTTTTGGACATAGTTTCTTGTAATGATACAAACTTCTATGTAAACTATTTTTTATTAGACTTAAGGATTGTTTTGCAATTCTAGAAAGATATTTTCAAAGGAAAATTGAGAATCCCTATGCAGTGCATGAAAAAATCGGTTAAAGGGATGTTTTAAGTGGAAAAATGGGTGAATCACAATCATTGGTTCATACCTAACCCTAAGTCACCTAAGTCTTCTTAAGGAAGGAAAACCCTAAACATTGTATAGTGCAAAGAGAGAAGTTTGCATAAACAAACAAAGCATTCATGGTGGCTGAGTTGTGAATTGAGATACATTGCAGAATCAGTTAAAGGAGAATAGAGGAAAAGAGTTAGAGGATAGAAGTGATACATCTGATCAAAGAGGATCAAGTACACATCATGAAAGAGTGATTTGTTATATAGCAGCAAAGTGCTAACTACAAGATCATTGCTAAGACACTCTAACAGGTGAATCTATTAAATATTTTAATAGAGTAGACCTAATAGGCTATTATAAATCCTTTAACAAAGTCCTTTAATTAGGCACACTTTTAATAGGGCATCGAAGTCTTTTAATAGGCTAAGATCTAACAATCTTGTAAGCCTTTAACAGGGCATACCTTTTACTGGGTAGATCATGGTTTATGATCAAACATTGTAGCCTTCACTAGATACACTTTGTTACTATAGTAGTGAAGATTTTCAAAAACTTTATTTCAAAACCCATCACTAAAGTCATAATTTATGTGTGAGTTAACTAGGTTCAAGTGTGGACATGTGAGGTTTTGTAGTATTGAAAATGGTGTATATTCAAAGTGAGTAATACATGATCTCAATGTCAAACTCTATTATATATATATATATATATATATATATATATATACAACCAAAGGAACAATATTAGGTAGGAAAAAACAAAATCATATGATAAAGATTATTCTAATTGTAAGGATGTGCACAGAACCTTGTAGAATGCATAATCCCACAATAAGAAATTTGTGAAGTTGGCCCATGTCAAGGATTACTTAGATCCTAAAACTATGAGAGAGTTATACAAAACACAAAAAGTCCACCAAGTACTTGTTTGATTTTGAAAAAACATCGAAGCGAAAGAATTTAAAGAAAAAAGAAATTTCAAAAAAAAAGATAAAAAATACATATGAGTACTTACTTGATTCACCTTTAGAAGCCCAAGAATGTCCAAGACAATATCATTGACCTATATCTGCATTTCTCTTATTGAGTTTTACTACTTGTTCAATGGAGCCCCCTACTTACCTCATTGTTAGAGATCAATTTTCATAATAGTGTTTTGGGATAGTGATCTAATCCTCCAATACATATAGATTTTTTTTTACTATACCAAAATAGGGAATATCTACAATAATTTCAAACCATTGACATAGAAGCTAAATAAAAAATCATATGATAGATAAAAAGAAGGTAAATGGTTGCACAGATTAAAAATTCAACAGATTTGTAGAGGGAATTCACAATGAAGGCCCATTTACCCCAAAATATGATATTTTAAAGGACTTCCTAAAAATGATAATAATTAGAGCATCCACAAAAATACAATTCATCATTGAACATAGAATATACCTAAACTACATGAGGCTTCAACTTGCAGAGAAATTTTATCAAAAGATGCAAGAACCTAGAACTAATCATGCCAAATAGTCAAGGAGGAAAAAATGATTTGAGAAAATCCAAGCACCATTAACCCTAACATTTTAGGGGGAAAAAATGAACAAAAAAAATTTAACACCATTAATCTTAACAAGTGATGTGAAATAACTGTAGGATAGGAAAAGCTCTCCTCATCACAAAATTAGATAACAATCATGTTTGGGAACTTGCAACACACTTCTGGCATGAGAGAATGTCATAAGAAATAAGAATTGGAAAGAATGAGATCCAAAAAGGAGGAAAAATTTGCACATAGAGATGGCCATTATAGATAATTAAAGTGTCTTTTTTAATTTGAAGGAGTAAGTGCACAAATTGATGCACCAAACTTCTCATTCTGCTTCCACATCAAGACATGCAAATAAATTTTTTGAAACAAATTTAAGTGTCCACAGGCAATGTATGGAATAGATTTATAAATGGAAAGGTGGATACAATGTAAATTCCCATATTATGCATGTGAGACACATTTCCCATATGAGAAATGTCAAATTTATTCTTTATAGTTTATTTAGAATTTGTATGAATGAAAAGAAAAGACTACTTGCAAAATAGTGTCAACTAATAGGAAAATTACAATTACTATTCTAATAGTTGTGTAAAAACATAACATTATTAAACAACTATAGGTTTAGGCTATTTTTTTAATTCATCACTTTTCCCAAAAATTCAACTAATAGAAAAAAAAAGTCATAAAAATTATAGTCTCTTGCCTTAAAGACAGGGAGTAATAATACAATTACAAGAGGTTGCAAGATAGTGGCTATGAGAAATGACATGGCTATAGTAAAATAGTGGGCATTATTGCCTAACAAAGGACTACAAATATGATATAGTCTTAATTCAATAGTGAATCAACTCACATAATAGTAATTGGACCATGCTATAATAATCCATCACACTTGGAGATGTATTGGCAATCATTGTTTAAGGAAGAATTGGGAAAGATATTAATTATAGTTTGGGAGAGGTGTTAGTATGAGTGTCATACTATTTTCAACATGTCTTATTGTTGCCAATAAATCTTATATATAGACAGTTGTGTAATCATTATTGGGATATACCGTACATTTATTTTCCCTCACTCAACATGATATCGGTTATCTTCTATTTACAATCAAGTTCCTTTAATTTAGTAATAAGAACAAGTATTGAATAAGTGTAAGGAGGAATAATAGAAAATAAACAATAAAAGAAAGTGCCAAATAAGTTGTAAATGGGAATAGAAGGAAGTTGGGGATAAGGAAGGGGATTATATAAAGTAAAGGTAGACACACACATATAGGAGATAATTGTTAGAAATATAAGTTAGGCTAGGTTACTAAGAGGGGAGGGGTGAATCAAGAATCAATTAAACTTTAATTTACTTCACCAATTAATCCTTCATTTATTATTTGAATCTAATTGCATGCATGAAAGAATAAAAGAAATAAAACATTCATAATAGTTTGACACAAGATATGGTGGCCCAGAAACCTTCCAGTTAGAAAGTAAAATTGGGGTGGGGATGATACCCACAAGCTTTAGTACTATAGTATAAAGTTAACCTATTAAGGCTTACAATTTACCACTTTTTGTGATCTTCCGTATTAGGACCAATAAGGACTATGAGGTTCACCTTGTTAAAGGATTTAAAAATATACAATGAAGTATCCACTCAGTTAAGAGATTTAGCAAAAGACTATTAAGTCCACTTGATTAAATGATTTGACTGATGCACCTGTTAGGATGAATCAATGGTTGATCTCTGATCTACAACTCTAATTTATTGAATGAGATTTCTTGAATTACAATGATCACCTAGCAGTGATAGATAAATCTCAGTTGTCCCTTATACTGCTTGTAACCTTCTTTAGTTCACACTCATACACTCCTTATTATTCTTCACATAAGTATTTGGATATGATACAAAGAATTACAAATATACCAATCCAATTCATTACCTTCAAGAGTTGGCTACAATACCAAATACATCATAATTCACAAAGTTGGCGTGACTGATATAATTTGGGTTTTGAAGACTGTTGAGATCTAATTGAAAAGATCATTGTTGAGAAAGATGATTGAAAGAAGGAGATTGTTGAAAAATACTATTTATTTCAATCATTGTTTTGTCACTGATGTCAAACCTGCTATTATTTGGTAAGACAATTGCTTATAAGATTCAAGTACTATCACTTAGTTGATTGATGAAGAGGATTTGATCAATAAGAGGTAACAATAACACCTAGAGGAAAGGTTAAGTTATGATTATGTAATGAAGTACAAGGATCAATTAAGACAGTGATGACATGATGTATTGATAATCTACTTAAGGTTACAAATTTTGGTTACACTTAGAAATTTTAGAAGAATAAGTAACACAAAGTTTGTATGCCAAGCTTGACTGAGTGGATAATAGGTACCGAGAAAAGTTAGTGCAAGCTGAGCAAAAAATTGGTTGGAGTCGAGTAAAAGTTCATTCTAGTGTATGCGAAGAAAAATAGTTGATGCTAAGAGTTAGTAAACTTTAGTGGATGCTGAGTAATTTCACAATGGATGTCAAGCAATGTAGTATTTTTTGAGTATCAGAAGGTTGATAATGCTGACCTGCTGCATTATGTAAAAGATCAAAGATTTGATAAATCTAAGCCAAAAAGTTTGTTTTGTTAGATTTTTTGAACCAGGTGGAAGATAAGGTTGATGAGTTAGTGGCATAGAATTTGAGGTAAACCATTTTTAGGAAAATTCAAATGGATTCTAGGAGAAGTTTCTAGAAGAGATATGAAATATGGGGTAGATAAATTGTATCCTACCTAATCCATCTAAACCCTAATGATGGAAAATGAGTTGGAAAATATCTTAATTTCCTATTTATAGGAATTTTTATCATGAAGTAACATTGTTATGTTTGATAACCTAAGGGAGACAAGGAGTCAAGGGTTTTGCTTCATCAAGTGACCTAAGAGAAGAATATGCAATGGCATGTTAAGAAAGAAGGCTTGAAGAAGATGAATGCTTGAAGGGTGAACAAGCTATTAGAGCTACAAAGTATGAAGGCCAAGAAGAATTGAGGATTAAATAGAGATATGTGATCTGCAAGAGAAGTTGCAAGTTGTATTAGATCAAAGCTCTACTATTACTCTCTAACAATTGTATCAATTTAGGGTAAATCCTTTGGATTAAGGTTGACCTAACAGTCATTTATAAATCATTTAACTAGGAAGCATTCCAAGTGAATGGCCTAAAGTCCTCTAACAAGGCTCACTTCTAATAGGGTGGTTGAAATCCCTTAACCAGGTCACATTTAACAGTGTGTATTGTAACCTTTAACAAGGTTGGCCTTTCATAGGGCATCACTTTAGAAGAGTGAAAAGGAGTAGCATGTTACAAGTGGTTTTTCTCAAATTGGGTTTCCACGTAAATCATTGTGTCAAGTGTGTTGATGAATCTATTATGTTTTATGCTTTACATTTTTGCAAGTTGACTTGGCAATAACCTACAAGTTTTAGTGATTGCATAATCTTATCGATACATGCATGAGTATGAATGTTTTATGGGTTCACTAAGTTGTGAAAATTTTTATTTATACATTTGGACCTTGGATAACTAATTCACCCCCCCAATTATTCTAAAGTATTCCAAAAAAGACAAACTCTGTGATGTTTTGATGTATGATAAATACTATCAATGCTTAGAAAACTTTGGCACTCAGTTGAAGTTAGAAGCTCAGTCCATATTGGTCAATCTAGAGTAGCTCAAATTCAATTAGTACTGTGTGACTTGGTGAACACTAAGAAACTTGATAGCTACTAAATCACTTGGTTGACATTGCAAGACTCAATCAACACTAGATTAATTTTGTTCACATTGTGAGCTTAGTAGACACTATAGATCTTGGTTAACACTATAGATCTCCATTAACAATAGAGTCTACATCACATCCACTAGATAGCTCAGTAGACACTGCTACACTCAGGCTATACTATAAACTTTCTTTGACACTCAGTAGATGTTGTGTAGCTTGGCATGGACTACAAAGTATCTATTTAGCTCATTAGCAACTGAGACACTTGGTTAACACTTATGAATGAATTATAGGATTGGTAGCAACTATAGATCTTGGTAGCAATGTAAGCATTTGACTAAGTGTTGATTCATTGATACACAAATTGACCTTAATGTCAACAATCTATCCATTTGGCATTAGTGACAAAAACACTTATCAAGCCAAAAATTTGAATACTCAAAATTACAAGTCAAAAAAAAATTCTTTATCATCATACTATGTCTTCAACTCAATTTTGACTTCCTTCTATTGTAGCTTGATAAATACTTTTTTTTATGACTTTTCAAATTTTCTCTTGTAAAGATATTTTTTTCTTATTTGTACATGTATCTACATATTGCTATACTACTCCCCCATGCATATCTCTATCCTATATACATATATCTGGAGTATAGTGATCTTCTCCTTTTATACAAAATATACACTTCTTCCCCTTTTCCAAAAGTATTCTCCCTCTTTTTGACATAAATGCCAAAGGTGTATAATTTATATAAGTTAATACCAAAATGTGACAATAAATCAGAATGTACCTTCACAATTAGTACCATAGTCTTGTCCTAATTCTCTCATAATACCTTACTTGCATACAAGGCTATCTATACTTCTACTAATAGTTTCATTATGTGGTTAGCTTTGGAGAATTTATTATCATGGATGAGAGTCTTTGCATGTGCAATGTGCTTTTGCAATGCATCCATGTTTGGAAGAATCATGCCCTCAATTTCTACAAATTTAGCCCTAATTCTAGATTCTTCCCTAAATAATTCTACCTAAAGATTTGTTAGATATCTGATCCTTATGTAATGCACAAAAGTATAACTTAGATCAAGTGACAATTGGTGTGCACTTGCCTTCATATCCTCATCTATCTTGGATAATTTATCCTTGATCTCCTTTGTGAAGATATATGTGTCACCTAATTTGACAAATAATGAAACAACATTATTCACAGATGTTTCCAATGAAGTAACAATAGTAGACAAATCTACTTGATCTATAGTAATCTTCTATGCTACCTGCTCCAAAACTTGATTTTCAAATTTTCTTTCAGCTCTTCGCAGCAGGGTGAAAGCACATATCTATGGCACCGTTTAGGATACCAAAACCTATTTTGGTCAAATCTCATTTCTCTATCAAAACTCAATTTTTTTCAAAAACTAAAACTACCCTTTTGTAGATCTTAGATTCAATATCATCATTATATAAATTTTTGAGTGTTTTGATTAGTTATAATATGTTATAATTTCAAAATATTTCAAGTCGGTATTTCAACATTTCTGAAGATGCTCTTTCAAAAAAGGAAAACAAATAGTAAAACATATCATATATATATATATATATATATATATATATATATATATATATATATATATATATATATAGAGAGAGAGAGAGAGAGAGAGAGAGAGAGAGAGAGAGAGAGAGAGAGAGAGAGAGAGAGAGAGAGAGAGAGAGAGAGTCCTCTTTATGAATATGCACTTTTTTTTTTCAAGAAGGTGTCGATTTAATAGGGAAGTTTTGACGGGAGGAAAAAACTATTGCATTATGATAAGGTCAAGCTTGACTACTTATAACAAAGAAAATATACATAAAAAATAATTATTTCTTTTTTCATTCCCTAGCTATACATGTCATCTATAAGATATTTTCAAATCAAAACAAAAAAAAAGATTTGCATATACTTGTTTGATGGGAACTGCACCCTATATATTTTGCAGTTAAAAAGGGTCTTCAATATAAAATAAAATGAATAAATTCTTACTCAAAAAAATTATAAAAATTATAGGCATAAAATTCATCCAATTCTACACATTTCATCAATCTACATCATCTTCAAATTCTAAACACAAATACCATTTTTTTTGTCATTAATGTTGACCTGTTGCATTTTGATATCTCGTTTCTTTATAAAAGGTGACACAGGTTTGTGCTTTTACCCAATAGTTTTTCTTGTCCATTCAAATCTTCATTATATTTTTGGACAATTTCAGCTAACTAATCCAGAATAGGTTGTTTTCTATCAACCTCAACACTCAGAGCATCAACAAATATGTTCTTTATGTCCTCAAGGACTTGATTTTTCTTCTTCTTCTCTTCTCTAAGCTTATGTTGCTTGGCCCTTTTCTTTAAGGGTTCTCCCAGGGTATCCATTTGATCAAGAGCGAGGATAGAGATATCCCAATTTGGAATAACAATGTCCTCATCTAGATCAATTTCTTCCTCTTCTTCTTTACTCTCAACATTTCATCCAATTCTACATAAAATTCATCCAATTCTACACATTTCATTAGTCTACATCATCTTCAAATTCTAAGCACAATACCATTTTTTTGTCATTAATGTTGACCTGTTGCATTTTGATATCTCATTTCTTTATAAAAGGTGACACAGGTTTGTGCTTTTACCCAATAGTTTTTCTTGTCCATTCAAATCTTCATTATATTTGTGGACAATTTTAGCGAACTGATCCAAAATAGGTTGTTTTCTATCAATCTCAACACTCAGAGCATCAACAAATATGTTCTTTATGTCCTCAAGGACTTGATTTTTCTTCTTCTTCTCTTCTTTAAGCTTATGTTGCTTGGCCCTTTTCTTTAAGGGTTCTCCCAGTGTATCCATTTTATTAGGAGCGAGGATAGAGATATCCCAATTTGGAATAACAATGTCCTCATCTAGATCAATTTCTTCCTCTTCTTCTTTACTCTCAACCTTTAGAATGGTAGAAATAATTTCTTTACCTTTATTGAGAACTTTAGTGCTCAGTTGAGACTAATTCTCAACTACCATTGCACTGGCTATAGATACACTCAGTATTGAAAGTAATGTAAAAATAGATGGAATATAATTAAATGTAGAAATAGTGTTGACAACAAGAATACCTTGTTGTTTCTTAGTCAAGCCCAATATTGGAAGAACTTGTTGCTCAGTAGATGAAGTGTTGGCCACTTCAGTCAATGTAACACTTGGTAGTAGAGATCTAGAGATTGGTTGTGTGCTTGGTGATCCAGTGGTAACCACAACCAACTTAATAGAAGCCTTCTTTGAGCCTGAATACACCAAGGCTTTACTTGGAGAGTGATGAAATGAAGTCATAACTAATGCTGCAATCTTTTCTACATCAATTTCTTTAATGCTCTGTATTTCTAGAAAGCTTTCCTCGGTGCATTCTTGTCCTTCCTCATCATCATCAACATGCACCACAAATTCATTGGGTTTGTGCAACCCATAGATGTCCTTCCATGTGGTAGAGGTAGATTGTACCATAGATTCAATGTCTTTAAGCAATATCATACATGTGTTGAATTTGAGAGTGAGCTTCTTCTCATTCTACTTCAAGGATTCCTTAACCTTCTTTTCACTGAGACTTGACATAAGTTGTCTCAAAGTTTGTTTACAGATTTCTTTAGCAGTCTTCATTACACTGACTCATCTAGGTTTAACTACTTTCAACAGTTCATCCAAAAATTGTTGTGAAAGCTCATAAGGTGAGTATTTCTATTTGCCCAAATTTTCCATCCACCCCACTCCACCCCATTTCTTAATCTTCCATCTACTCACTTTCTACATAATTAAGTTTTTGTGTTTTCAATCAAATCTGCACATGCTGATGGATGCTGCCATTTACATTATTTTTGCCACCTTTTTTTTTGGAGCATGTGACAATCCACTTGGCAGGTATAAACATTTTCAAACTATTATTCATTTATAAGTTTGCAGATTTTGTTAATTATATATAATACTGCATAGTCTCTATAATTATGGCATATTCCAGTCCCTCACCCATACTAGTCTGACAAGTGAGGACACTTGTCATAAAATTAGTAGGGGGCAAGGGAGTGTCGTACTATCCAATGACATGCCTGATTAACTGTGATGATTTTCTAAAATCTTGGCATTACCCTTTATTAATGAGAACTTTTTGCCATAAGTATGCCATGTCAAGTGTTGTACTCCCACTTTTTGAACGAATTTTTTAAATTTTTCTTGCTAAGCCATGATGTGACCCATTTTTAAAATTTTGGCATTTGAACCATGTTTTCAGATGATTTCCATACAAATTCATGATTTACTTTTACCTAAAGTTTAATTATGGCACATAACAATTGGTTATGGCAATTAATGTTCCCAAAAAGAAGTGGTGAAGCGTTTGAGAAATAATGCAGAGTCTTGAAGTTTGCATTCAAAAAGGGAGAGAGAAACAGAGTAGCAGAAGAAGTATCAAGAAATGGGAGGAGGTTTACAGAGAAGAGAGCCAATTGAGCATATTTTGTTGCTCTCTGACATAGAAGCAGTAAGAAGATTCAATGCATGCGGGTGGTTAGGTTATTGTTTGAATTTAACAGCATATAATGAAGAAGCAGCTGTAGAATTCACCAGGACATTTGATGAATGTGAAGCTTCTGTGTGGGGTTTGACAGTAATTGCAATAGAAGAACGAATTGCAGAAGTAATAGGGTTACCTTCTATTGGAGAGCATTATCCGAGCTCACATGACGCTAGGTCAGCAAGGGCCCAGTTCACTACCCCACATGACCCTCAATTGGATGTTACAAAGTAGGGGTGCAAGAGATTGTCTTTGCCGCCTCCATACCCTGAGCTAGCAATGCATGTCATTAGGTATTTTACTTGTGAAGGCAGATTTTCTCACTTACATGCACACCATTTAAAGTTTCTTAGTTGTCTAAGGCACAATATTGCTGTGAATCTTCTAAATTTTCTATATAATATGCTCTGTATTAGTGCGGAAGAGACTCAAAAAGGGAAAGATAATTTTGTCACTCACCATGCCTTGATTAAGTTGTTAATAGAAAGGTCTCTTAGGGATGTATCCCCTTTGACATGGGATGACTTTGTGAAATTTAAAACCCTACAACCTCAAATTGACCTTAGTGGACGGTAGGGTGAGGAAAACGTAGTTCTCAGTAGTGAGCCTACAAAATAAAATATTGAGGGAGCTGAAACAAAAAACGCACAAGGGATTGAACCAGAATTTGCTTCCATTCAAAAGAATGTGCCTCCACCTGAACAGGACATCCCTAAACCCACTACTAGTAAAGCTAAAAAGAAATGGAAGTCACCAAAAGAAATTGCTGCTCAACAAAAACCTAGTCTTGCAATTAAGCAACAGAAAAAAACAAAGAAAGTTCCTACAACAACTAATCCTGCAACAGTGACATTGAAAGAGAAAAGTAGGCAAAAGACAGTAGTACAAGAAAAGAATCCTTTGTGAAGAAGCCCTAGAATGAGAGGGCAGATTTTTAAAGATCTTATATTGTCTAAAGCACTTGCTCCAAAGTCTCCTACGCAGATAATTTCTGACCATTCTCCCCTTCACACTGAGATGACAGAAGCTTCTGGTAATCCTCCTGTAGCAGGTGAGCAAGAAATTAACAAAACCTTAATGGATTTACCAGGTGTTTCAAGCCATGAGAATGAAGTAGTTCCTGAATGTCATGATTCGAATACTGCCTTAGTCCCATATAAGTCAACATGGATCAATAGTTTGGCGAAACATATATGGTGGGAATAGAAAAAGAAAAAGGATTATGAAGAGGATAACAGTGTGGTCACCTTGCAAAAACTCCTTTTCCAATTATATGGATAGCATTTATTTGCTGAAGCACTATGGAAAGAGGAGAAGAAAAGAATGAGCAAGATCATAACATCACAAAATGAGGAGATTGAAGAATTGAAAGAATAGCTAGAAAGACAGAAACAACGCATGGAACATGCACTTAAATTAGCTGATCAAGCTCTTGCTTGCAGACCACCTCCTCAAGTATATGCTTTTTGTTTGGAAGAATAATATCTTTTGTTTCAATTGATGTTAACCCTCAGAAATGTAAATGCAAAATTCAAAACCGCACAAGAGTTTTATGGGTTGTATCAAACCTTACCACCATGGTAGCAAAATCTATTGTGTGAGTTGTATATTCATAATTTTGTCATTCCTGTAGAAACTGAGTGGAATCCTTTGCTCTATATAGGAGATGTGCATTTGAAAGCTTTTATGCCATGGATGTCTAATGAGGAAAATTATGACAAACAACTGGTTAATTACAAAGATGAGGAGAGAACAAAACCTTTACCCTTGAGGGCAGAAAGTAAACAACCAGAAGAAATGCTTCGAGACTGGTTTACATTAACCTATGGGAAGAGTAATCCAAAAGTTAGAACGAAGGTATTTGCTGCTAGAGCCAAAGTGTATGCCAAATATGAAAACTTGCCCTACTTTGCATTCCAGAGAGCTATGACCGGAGTAAGAAGTAGATGGGCACAGTTACCTGATTCTCTCAAGAAATTAGAGCCGCACAGTCCTATTAATTTGGAAGTAGCACTATATAGAGTTCCAAAATATTTAGAACTGGGAAAGCAACTAAGGCTAGAGCTATGGTGTCCTTTGACCATGCAACCTCTAATGCTTTTATGGCCCTTGTATGATATTGATGCTGACAAACTTGATAATTTGTAGGAAGACCACAGGCGAGAAGTATGGGAAAGGACCAGAGGATTCTATTACACCTTCAAGAGTAGTAGAAAGGGAAGTACAAAAGTTGGGGAGCTCATATCTTTGACAAAGAAGTGTAATGCTTGAGGACAAGCATTAGTTTAGCAGGGGGCAGATGATGAGTCTAAAAAATGCCTTTATTTTGTTATGTTTAAGATAATTTGTGATACTCCATTTATCCTTGTTTTAACACTTATAAGCCTATGTTTGATAAACCTTTGATGATTTATGGGGTAGAAAAACTATGTCATCTTTTGCCTAAATTATATCTAATATGCAGTATTTCATATAAATATCCAAATACGCATTCTTATGCTTGAATTTAGTTTGATGGATGTTTATTTGCAAATATGTCTTATATCATAACTAACCTAATGATAAGGATTAAAGGATGAGCGGAAGAATCTGGAAGTTGGTTGTCGATGACATTCAAGGAGAAATGAGCATCAAGGAACAACCACGAAAAGGAAGTTATAACTGTAGAACCAAAATCAATATGCAAAGAACATTAACAAATGAAGTAAACACTCACAAACCAAAAACTAAATTCACATGTATGCTTAGACTAAGAAAGAAAATAAGAAGTGCAAACCTCACGAGAGAAAACACTCCATGCTTTCTTGATTCTGTAGATGTGTCCTTTTGCTGTGGATGTATGCTCAAGATGCTCAAAAGTTGCTTCAATGGAGATGGGTAATGGAAAATTGGTAGCTTTGTGAGCTCTCAATTTGGCATTATAAGGGTATGGGTATGGCTTTTGGCTCTCAAACGGGCATGGTAACTTTAGCTCAAAGATTGTTGATGAAATGGCTTGGGATGGGATTCAATTTATAGGCTAAGGGGTAGAGGGATGGAGGGCTTAGATGCAAGGATGGATGAAGGCTTAAGGAGGGCTAGGATGCACTCAAAGGAGAGCACATGGATTGTGCTTGTTTAGCACCAATGGGAAGGTGACACTTGTCACAAGGAGGATGAGTGTGAGAGGGTAGGGTTAAGGGTTGGTTAAAGTCATGATGAGTGGGGTTGAGTATGTAAGAGGGATGTAAGAGGAATGAGTGTGGAAGAGGGAAGAGTGTGGAAGATGGGTGTAAGAGTCATGAGTGGGCTTGTAAGAGTCTTTATGTTTTGTAAGAGCACTCATGACTTAGTGGTTGGGTTTTTTTTTGAGGGGAGACTTTGGTTTGGATTAGGAAAGTCTTAAACTTGTTTAAGGAATGTGACAACATTAGGGGGTGGATTAGGCTTGGGTTTAGGATTAGATTAGGGATGTTAGAGATGTGCAAGTGGATGGCATTAATGAGGGTGGGTGAGTTAGTGGCTAAGCTTGGTTAGTATGGGTGGATGGGGTGGATTAGGCTAAATGGAGGATTAGAGATAAGTTAGGGGTTTTTGAATTTGAGGATTTCATTTATCAAATAGATTTATTTAATAAATGGGGATTTTTGGAATTAGATAGAAGAATAGGATTTAATTGATAAATAATAGATTATTTGATTTATCAATTAGGACTATAGATGATTAATTAAATTAATCAACTAGGGGATGACAAAGGATTAATTAAATAGAAATTTAATTAATAATGCCTTTTTAGATAACTAAATAGGATTACTAAAATAGTGTAATAAAATTTAAGTGTCTACAATAACCACTCTAGGAAACATGGCAGCGAATAAGGAGGAGCTTTTACGGGCCATCGCCTTCTTTGCATTTACGTTGTAACAAGAAGATGCTGAGACTTCATTGTTCCCTCCTCAATTCTATTATCCTTCCTTTCCACTTTCAGTTGTTCTCCTATATTCTCTCCTACAGACTTAACTTAGGACAGTTACTTTTCTGTTATGTAATAAAGAGTAGATTCCCTATATATGTCAGGATCGACTCCCATGTGTGAAGTTTTTGGTTTTTGATAAGTTTTATTGAGTAAGAGAGAACATTGATTCATAATTTGTTGCAGTTGTGTTTTACAATTCTGAATCATGTAATGACTGATTAATGAAATGAATTAGTTCTCTTTAGCTTCTATCCTGCATTGGTAGATTAGAGAAGCCAACCAAGGAGGCCCACTTGGAAGGTGGATTAGATTAGGATAGAATAGATTCATTTTACTAGCATTAGTAGTATTTTAAGTAAGATGTAGCTAGTTAATTCCTTCCTGTAGCATTACACTTCATGAACGCTCCTACAACATCTGCGAGAACAGTCTAGTGGATGAGTCAAGATGGAATCTCTGTTATCTTGTCATTGTGTTTTCAACATTCATAGATTCAGTATTTTCCTTTCCATAGCAGTAGTGTAGTTTCCTTCCTTTTCATTTTTACTTTCCTGCAGCACAAGCATAATGACTCATCAAGGTACCTAGTGCACATACTGTGTCGACCATTTCAAGTATATGTCCTTGGGTTGACAATCTAAATGCACCTCATGGTAGGGGAAAAGTAGTCCTTAGCTTGAATAGATTATTCCTAAGCTAGGCCTAGCGCATGACTATGGAACACCTATTGTGAGGCAGTTCAAGTGGCTTTAGGATCTATAGGCTCATTAAGTAGAGCTTTAGTGATATCATTAGTGTCATCAATGTTAACCTCATAATCTAGAGGCTTAACCCATGACACTCTAGGTCTAACTGCTTGAATATAAACTTTTTCATAGTCAACCATGAAACAAATATCTTGCTCATATTCTTTTACAAGCTTCCTAAGTATCCTAAATCTACTTTGCATCTTTTCCTTGAATGACTCAAAGTAATTATCCATAATGTTGCTAAAATTTTCACCCATTTTTGCTATGTATTCAATTATTTGGTATAATACTAGAACATTCTTTCTCCATACTATAGATCCTTTGGAGGGAAAAAATTTTGAACAAATAAAAATAGACATGTCAAAAGAGAAACAAACTTACACAGGTTGTTCTTTGACACTTTGATGCTCTCCATATTCTTGTTGAATTGTATTAGCAAGGTCGAAAGACATGTTATTCTTTACCACCTTGTATGCTAGATCAACAGCCTCACATGACACACTATTCAACTAGTTTGAGTTGTATATATTGTGAGAAATCACATGGATCCCAAACTTCAACTCCATTTCTATCACACCACTTAGCTTCATGCGTCTTTTGTCCCACTCATCAAGAGTTTGCTTTATCAGTTTTTCCTGACCTAAGGTTTTAGTGGTCTTAGCTTTATTCAACATTGGCAATCTAGTGATTTTGTGGATCTTATTTGTTATCAAGGTAGGGTGATCTAACTACAACTATCCATTATGAACTTGACATAGAATAAATTTGATCCACTTGACTTGAAAGTCCTTTGCCATATGTAGGATATGTGTTTAAGCCCTTTGTTTCCAAAAGATTATGCTCGAGTTTGAGAACACCATCCACACATAACTTATTGAATGCTTCATTCATTTCCATGGTTCCAAGTTCTTGGATAGAAAAATGATAGAATGAATGGATATTGTGGATAAGAAGTACCTTGGGTGGAATTTTCAATTGTGCTCCAGTGGGGTCTAATGTGTCTGCAATTATTGGACTCAACTTGAATGCGAGAGCCTTGCAATCCATTCCATGAACCAACATTTCTGATCCTTGCTTCACTTTTCTTCTCAAAGATGCCATTGCTGAGTAGGATTTTGAAAATGGGAGAATCTTCAACAACAATTGCTCAAATCGCTCATAAAATATGAAAATTTGTGGTGAAACAATGTGCTCAAATTATTCCTTTTTAACAAATTTCCTCTTTTCAATTGCCATTAATACTTCATATGTATTCTCACTTGGTGATAGGCTTTCCTTGTCTTAGTTTGTCTTCAATGCTTGGAAGACACCTTCAACTTAGTAAGGTCTCCTGACTCAATAGGAAACACCAACTTAGAGAACTTTAAAACTTGGTTACATTACCACCATTCAGTCTGACGTCGGTACTCGGTAGGGTCATCAACTTGGTGTCTACATTATGAAATGATACATAACCCAACCATTCTCAATAAGGTCTTGAACTTCTATCATCACTCAGTGATCCTTGTGCATCTTGAATATTGATATGGATCTTTCTGCTTGCTGGCTGGAACTAATGTTAGATGACTTCTTCTGAATCACAGTTCCAGTGATCTACATAGGAACCAAGTTGAAATGTTTGAGCCACCCAACTCATTGACTTGGGTGTCATCCACTTCATGATTTTGGCTTGCATTCTCAGGAGATTCTAGTACCCATTACTCCCTTATTTATTTTCTAATATTGTTAGCTTTGGCTTTTTTTTCATCTTTAATTCTTCTTGTGTTCATATAGTTCTTGGCAAGATGTCCAAGTTTTATACAAATAAAAAATCTCTTTGTAGTATCTCATTTCCTCATGTGACGTTTCATACAATTTGTTCCAATGTGTCTAAACTCACCATAGTAGTTGTAGACACCTAAATTTGATTACACTATTTTAGTAATCCTATTTAGTTATCTAAAAAGGCATTATTAATTAAATTTCTATTTAATTAATCCTTTGTCATCCCCTAGTTGATTAATTTAATTAATCATCTATAGTCCTAATTGATAAATCAAATAATCTATTATTTATCAATTAAATCCTATTCTTCTATCTAATTCCAAAAATCCCCATTTATTAAATAAATCTATTTGATAAATGAAATCCTCAAATTCAAAAACCCCTAACCTATCTCTAATCCTCCATTTAGCCTAATCCACCCCATCCACCCATACTAACCAAGCTTAGCCACTAACTCACCCACCCTCATTAATGCCATCCACTTGCACATCTCTAACATCCCTAAGCTAATCCTAAATCCAAGCCTAATCCATCCCCTAATGTTGTCACATTCCTTAAACAAGTTTAAGACTTTCCTAATCCAAACCAAAGTCTCCCCTCAAAAAACCCAACCACTAAGTCATGAGTGCTCTTACAAAACATAAAAGACTCTTACAAGCCCACTCATGACTCTTACACCCATCTTCCACACTCTTCCTTCTTCCACACTCATTCCTCTTACATCCCTCTTACATACTCAACCCCACTCATCATGCCTTTAACCAACCCTTTACCCTACCCTCTCACACTCATCCTCCTTGTGACAAGTGTCACCTTTCCATTGGTGCTAAACAAGCACAATCCATGTGGTCTCCTTTGAGTGCATCCTAGCCTTCCTTAAGCCTTCATCCATCCTTGCATCTAAGCCCTCCATTCCTCTACCCCTTAGCCTATAAATTGAATCCCATCCCAAGCCATTTCATCAACAATCTTTGAGCTAAAGTTACCATGCTATTTTGAGAACCAAAGCCATCAATATTACCCTTATAATGCCAAATTGAGAGCTCACAAAGCTACCAATTTGCCATTACCCATCTCCATTGAAGCAACTTTTGAGCATCTTGAGCATACATCCACAGCAAAAGGACACATCTACAGAATCAAAAAAGCATGGAGTGTTTTCTCTTGTGAGGTTTGCACTTCTTGTTTGCTTTCTTTGTCTAAGCACATATGTGAATTTAGTTTTTGGTTTGTGAATGTTTACTTTATTTGTTAATGTTCTTTGCATACTAATTCTTGTTCTACATTTTGGCATGCTCGGTGGGACCCCACTATGGGTCATTTAATCATCTATTTTCATCTATATGTCATTTTTCTAACTATCTAATGTTTGTTGTTGTTTGAGTGTGTTGTGAGGATGTTTTGCTTGTTTTTTTAGGTTAAAGAACGCACTTAGGAAGAAGAAATACCATCTAAAAAAAAAATTCACATTTTTCAGCTTTTTTGGCGCAGTTTTGGCATCTGAAACCTGTTCTGTCTGCGAAAATCTGAGTCTGCAAAAATCAACGTCTGCGAAAATCCGCGTCTGCGCAAATTGACATCTACGAAAATTTGCATCTACGAAAATCGTCGTCTGCGAAAATCTATTCTGTCGTCTTCGAATACTAGCGTCTCTGTATTTTAGCATCTTCGTATTGTGGCGTCTCCACTTGATAGACCATTTTAAGCATTTTTACGCGTAGAAAAAACAATAAAAAAAGTTAAATTTTTTTTCCCCATAGTTAAGCTCTCATTTTTGAAGATTTTGGCTAACTAACTAAATTGCTTTTTTTTTTGTCTCATTGCAGGTTGGAGCACATATGGAACCACTAACCATGTTTCTTGCAGGTTTTCATGTTGCTAAAAAATGAACTTGAATGTTTAACCCATTTGTCTTTGAATGCATGTTGCTAAAAAAATGAACTTGAATGGTTAAACACATTTTCCATTGAATGAATGTTGCTCAAAACACACTCTTGAATGTCATGGATTAAAATCAACTTTCCTTGGAATGCATGCTTAAAACAAAAAATCCAATCTTGAATGCCAAGGATCAATTAACCAGTACAATATCAAACACTTCATTTGGAGCTTCTAAAATTGAACAAAACAAATCTCTTTTTCACATGCAATCTAGGTAAAGTTTGATTTTTGGACATTTAAGAAACTTTGTTAAGTTAAAATACAAATTTACAAAAATCAATTTGAGTAGTTCCTTGGACTCATCTCTTTTCTAATCACCCATCAAATATTAACCATTGGTTGCAATCTCAGCGCCATTTATGGGGATGGGTCTACTTGAAAAAGGTGTTAAATGTTCCACAATCTAACTCACTCACTTGGTCTTTGAACGTTTGCTTTAACTTTATCAAAATTATTAAATGACCAAAACTCTAGATTAAATCGATCACACTTCAAGTTTGGGCTCTAAAATTGAACAACAACTGACGTGGAGAGCCTCCGGGCGCGCGCTTGAAATCGAATCTCACACACTTTTGTTTTGGGCTTAAAACAAACTCACACTCAATCTTGAATGCCTTAAAGAAAATTAATTGATACTTGATGTGGAGGGCCTCCGGGCGCGCGAGTTTGCTTTTGTTGACCCTAACTCTTCTTATTGTTTGCATTCTTCGATCGATTTACTTTTGTTGGCGCTTCAAGTTGGAATTGAACATTGTCTCTTAAACATGAGTGCTTGCAAAGTCTAGATTAGCACACATAAGAGTCAGTTGGTAAAAGAACAAGCATGTTTTTTTAGCCCAAGGTCATCCGAGTCTTCTCTCCCCTTGTCGTCTTTCGAGGCCATCTTGGGTGCATAAGATTAGGATCCAAAACCTTGTTTCTTTTTAGGAGGCTTGCTTGGAGATTTCATCACCCCTTGGACGACCTCAACTCCAGCGCTTCGGTGGAGTATAAGAATCGGGAGGTTAATCGAAAGACACCTCTCTTGGGATCAAGATTTTGTCATTTGGGCTAAGCCTCAAGGAACTTTATACCCTTGAGAAGTGAAAGAGGAGAAGTGGGTTACCGCTCCTCTTGGCTGTGTGACATCTTTTTGGTCTCATCTACGGATTTGGGCCTCACGTACCTTGTGTATATCGAGGACTCCCTAGCTAAACCAATTATCAGCCTTGCAGAAAACCATCTAGGATGTTAATGTGATTGGAGTGACTAATCGAAACATTTGTAGAACATACACACTCCTTGGCGCAAGTATCACATTCTGAGAACCACAAGCTTCTATCTGGGTGTTCCTATCGATTGCTTGTTTTTATTTTACTTGTTGAATGAATGTTTGCCAAACTTGGTCAATCCTAGCTTAGGGCACACTTAGCGTAGTCACTACCTATTTTGGAAGTTGAACAAGTTGAAGCAAAACAACTGAGATTTTTTCCAAAGTCAAGCGAATTCAGGAATTTATGTCAGAACAACCCAAACCCAAATAGAAGTTTCACAAGGTCAAACTCAAGCCATCTCTAGCATACCAAGAACTTTCAGCCAAGAGAAAAGAAATAACACCAAGCCCACGAATTGCCAAACTCCATAAAGAAAAGGACAAAGCTATCGACGAAGCACTTCAAGAGGCCTGGTTAGAGCGCACCATCAAATTTAGCCAACATCCAGGAGTTAATCCTGCTTATGCCTTACCAACTAGGCATGATTTCTATGATTAGATGCCCTTGTTTCTCCACATCTTCTTGGATAAGCTTCACTTTAGATTCATCTTTGTAGAAAAGCCAGCCATATTAGGTTATCCCCTTAAGCATTATTAGCTCATCCATCTCATTTAGAATCATAACATCTAGCTAGTAATCGAAAATCTGCACATCTAAGCTTTCAAAATTGTTGTCACCTTGCTAAAAGTTTGCCATTCCTAAAATCTTCCAAATCCACCAATCTCACCAAGGTTATCCCTTTGACAGAGCTTTGTCTAGGATAATCTAGCTTTGTCACTTGTTATCCCTCATCACCTTGAGCTAAAGGTTGGGATCCACAAGTGGTCAATCTCGTGTTCTTCCTAAAGGATCATCAGTCTATCCTTAAGTTGACACAATCACCACCAAGCTTGCACATAGGAAAGCAGACCTTTTGTGCTTTGACAACATATCTTTGAAGTTAGAATCCCCAACCCAATCCTCCTTAGGTTTTGTCATATAGCTTTGCCTCAACCTAGAAAATCATTTGCATAGAAAAGCCTTCCCCCTTTTGCATCCATCAGCATTATTGCATCTCATCCCTAGGAGCATTTTTCATGCCACCCGTCACTCGCTTAGCCAAGAAGAAAGAAACAATGGAGCCCTATCATTTGGATCGAACAGCCTCACCCCCCTTGAGTTCTCAACCATCCTTTAGCGTAGAGCAAGCTATGCCATCACATACTGACATAGAAGCTTTCATGAACCAACCAAGAAATGCAGTATTGGTAAATGCCATTATAGACAAAAACAAAGAGACAATCATGGCTAATTTTCGAAGGGACAATGTAGGAACCTTTGACTTTGGAAGACCCCCTCCATTATCAGATCCATCTCACCCATTGTTTGGGAAGCTGCCACCACCCATAGGCTCTTATGATCCAAATTATCCTCAATATATTCCAAAAGAAGAACCTCCAGCCAATCCATATGACCCAACAGACCCAAACATACCATCATCCACCCAAGTTGAAATCTCCATGCCGCAAGCCAACCTAGCTACCACCACTCCATCCTTGGTTCATACCTCTCCGCTCCAAACCCCCTTTACCCAAAACACCTCACCGTTCACCCCCTTCACTATTGTTGCTGCTCCCCAACCCAGCCTTCCAAATCCACCCATCTCCCAAATCAGTGCTAGCATCTTTGGCCAACCTCAGCAATATACAACAGGGATGCCACCCATGGGGCCAAGTAATCAACCTTTCATCGCCCCTAGCTTGTTCACCACAGCCCAAAGTACAATCCCATCATTTCCATTAAGTCTTGGGAGCTCAATACCACTAGCCACAAATCCACAAGCTACTACCTTCACTCCACAAAGCTATCAAAACCCACAAGCTACTTCCAATCTTCTACCAAGCTCCCAAGTGACCCCAGCTCCCACCACCACTCTACCAAGCTTCCAAATCCAGCCACAAAGCTATCAAACCCCATCAGTTCCATTCCCAAGCTTTCAATTCCCACCACCTCCACCACCAACTAATCCATTACCTCCAATTACCAACTACTTTTCAATGCCACTTCTAGGAGGTAATCCACCACCCCATCCAACCACCAATTATTTGCAGATACCATCCCAAATGGGGGCACAACCCACATATATTGGTCAAACCCCACAAGCCCTTCGATCCTTTCCCCAAGCCTCACAACCATCTTATACCTTACCTCCACAAAGCAATCCATTTATCCCATAGCCAGCTTATGTTCCTCAATCCCAACCTCAAATCCCATATCAACAGCAAGCCTCACAGCACATGTAGCAATATACGCCACCTCCCTCCCAACAACCCGTTATCCACCATGCAGCTGCCCAAACAATGTACAATCCCTATCAACAAATCCCTCACAGCCATCCATATTCAGTGGCCCCATCCAGCACATACCTACCTCAAGGCACTCCTACATTGGGGGCACCCCAACCATGACCTATCAATTCAGAGTGGGAGCAAATGAAGAAAGCTCTGAAAGCCATCCAAGAAGGGAATGATCCAAAGACATTCAAGTTTGAGAATGTGTGTCCTTACCCATTTGACAGAGCCATTACCATGACACCATTTCCCAAAAACTTTGAGGTACCTAAATTTGACAAATTTAGAGGAAAAGGAGACCCTGTCACACATATCAAAGAATTTTACATGCATTGCCAAGACGTGGCATACAATGATGTCTTCCTCTTGCGCCTTTTTCCCAAAAGCTTGGCTGGACCAGCTCTTGAATGGTTTTATAGAATCCCCTATGGCACAATTAAAAACTTTGCTGAATTATCTGAGGCATTTGTAGCCCAATATGCCCATCTTGTTGAAACAGAGCTATCAATAGTTGATCTTGTCCACACCAAGCAAAAAGGTGGAGAAAGCCTTGCTGAATACTTGCAAAGATGGCAAACCCTTACCACCCGCATATCCTGCACCTTGCTAGAACGCCATGTGCTGAAAATGTTTATTGATAATGCACATCCCAGCTTGGCTCACCACATGACCATGAACTGTTTACAGACCTATAAGGATATCAAAGAGAAAGGAATGATCCTTGAGCAAGGACTCATCAAAGATGGTGTGGTAAAGATTTACAAAGAGGCCAACCAAAATCAATCACATTCCAATGACAAGTCTAGGTATTGGAACAAAAACAAGCATGTTGCAACAGATGGGGTTACTGACACCAGATATGTGAATATCGTTGGTCCTTCTCAAAACTAGTCTAACCCACCATATCAAACAAACAACCAACAAGCTATCAATTACCAACAATGAAATAACCAAAGCTATCAAAACCACAATACAAGACCCAACTTTCAAGGGTCTAACAATCAAGCTAATGCCATCAATGTAGCTGCAGGGCAAAAGCCCAGATTCCAACCTGCACCTAGAAACTATACACCCCTTGGTGAGCCATTGGATGTTATTTTTGAGAAATTGGCTAAGGAAAACCTCATCGAATTTCCTCCTACCTAGAAAATTGATCCAAGCCAATCCAAAGCTGCATGGTACAAGGATAATGAGTATTGCAAGTTCCATAGGGTAAGCGGTCACACCACCCTTAGATGCATGAAACTGAAAGACTATTTGCAAGACCTCATTGATCGGAAGGAAATCACTGTTGGTGCCCAAACCTCTCCCAATGTAGGCTTACAGATTTATCAAAATGCTTTTCCTCCACACAACAACCAAAATCTTGGAAAAGCACCTATCCAAAACAACACCAACAACCGCCAGCCAAACCAACAGCATGGGAAGAACAATGACCACACTTCATCCTATATAGACTATGGTAGCCTTATAGGTTGTATATTTGAGAAAGAGCCTTCTATCAATGTTATCAATATCCGAGGACCAGACAATGAGTGTGCGGTCACCACTCAAAGAGCGTGATTTAACATCGCAGGCCCACCAGTTTCATCAACACCATCAGCTCCATCAAAAAGCCGGTACAATATCTTGGAACACCTTGGGAACATGCCAGCCCAAATATCCATTTTAGACCTTCTCCCCACTAGTCCTGTGTACAAAGACATCCTTGACAGTGCTCTCATAGAATCTCGTGTCCCTTCTGATATCAATGCTACTAATTTTCATAATCTTGTTGGACACCTTTCATCCTCATGTGCCCTATCTTTCAAACCCACCGACATACCCGCGGTTGAGCCAGATCACACCCTTTCGCTTCGCATAGCCATCATGGTATCCAATTTTGCCGTGAAAAGAGTAATGATAGATAATGGATCAGCCTTGAACATTTGCACCCTAAAATTTATAAAACAAGCTAGGTATACTAAGGCAGATATGATCAGTGAAGTTATCACCATCAAAGCTTATGACAACTTGGAAAGGACCACAGAAGGGACTATTTTGCTACCAATCAAGGTTGGGCCGATCATCCAAGAGACAGTTTGCCATGTTGTTGATCTAAACCTACCATTTAACATCCTCCTCGGTCGCCCATGGATTCATGCTATGAAGGCCGTTCCATCCACCTACCATTAGTGCATCAAATTTCTGCATCAGGGCACTGAGGTAACCCTCCACGCCGATCTAGAACCCTTTGCTTACTGCAATGTGGTTGAAGCTTCATATACAAACCATTGCCCTGGAATAGACATCGGCACAGCCATCGCCAGCTCATCCCACACTTGTAATGACGTAGAAACCATCCTTGCCTCCACCCTATCTACTGTAAAGATCAACAACAAAGGTTGTGGAGAATATAGTCTATCAGATGCATTTGTTGTCAGAGCAATCCCACTTGATCCACATACCCATGGACAGCCAACATATCACAAAGCTAAGGAGATTCCACCTCCTTGATACAAATAGTTTGGCCCAACCACCTTTGTGTCCTCAAAAACCCCTCTTCATGAGGAGCTCACTCTAGATATCAACAATTGGCTACATAAGGATGCACCTCCAAGAAATCAAGCACGCCTTGATCACTTCAGCCAAAAGTATCCCCAACAACATAAGCTCATCACTGAAAAATGGAACTATCAAGGAGACTGGACTAGGACCAGAAGAAAGGGGCATGCAATGTCCCATCGAAGCACATAATTGGGAAATAAAGTTAGGTCTTGGCTTTGGCATACCCACAACTGGGGGCACCAACGAGAACGGTCACTCTTTTTCGAACATCCACCGCAACCTTGTCGAAATCGAAGACATTTCTGAGGAAGTTGAAAAGAGAGCCTACGATGATATCCCGGACCAAATCTTCCTAGGAGACTTTTTTCTCTGAGAACTATCCATCCATCTCATTGACCTACCACTTGCTCATCCACAACTCATAGATTGGGACCAACCAAGTGTCATACATATTGATGAGTTTGCATCAGAGGAAGCGCTTCTAAGATTCATGGGAGCTAAAACTCCTCATAAGAAGACAAAGCCAAATTCTACCTACATCTACAAGCTAGATCCCCAGGGGTATTTTGGAGAAAATCCCCAACCTAGTTTTGATACACCCAATACTGAAACTAAGGTAAATCTGGGACTAGCTAAGGCAGCGAAGAGAACCCCTCAGCAAGAAAATCTAGAGCCACAAGTAGAACATGAGGATTTAGTATTGCCTCCTCAAGATAATCGACCAGAGGTGTCTTCTATTCTAATAGAGGATACTAGAGAAGTCAACATTGGTTCTTCAAAGATCCCTAGAATTGTTCACATTGCTGCATCCCTATCACAAGACCAAGCTGACCTCCTCTTTGAGGTTTTACGAGAGAACATTGGCCGATTTGCATGGTCATATCAGGACATGCCAAGACTTGATCCAAAGCTTGTAGTTCATCATCTTGCAGTCGATCCAGAGATCAAGCCCATCAGACAAAAGCTTAGAAAAATGCACCCCAAGGTGGCATTACTAGTCAAAGTTGAACTAGAAAGAATGTTAGCTGCTAAGGTTATCCGACCTATCAACTACTCAGAATGGATCTCCAACATGGTCCTTGTCACTAAGCCTTCCGGTGACATCAGAATCTGCACTGATTTTAGAGATCTTAACAAAGCTTGTCCAAAGGATGATTTTCCCTTGCCCAACATAGATATGATTGTAGATCTTACAGCTGGACATGAAATTCTGTCCCTTATGGATGGATTTTTTGGGTATAATCAGATCAAGATTTCAGAAGAGGACCAGCATAAGACAACATTCACTACCCCTTGGGGGACCTTTTGCTACACCATGATGCCTTTTGGCCTAAAGAATGCTGGGGCTACCTATCAAAGAGCTATGACAGCCATTTTCCATGACCTTATCCATAGCATTTTGGAAGATTATGTGGACGATATCCTAGTCAAGTCTCACACCTTCATGGATCATCTTGCTGACCTAGAAAAAGTCTTTGATAGGTTGGCCCAATATCATCTCATGCTAAATCCCAAGAAGTGTGTCTTTGGGGTCACATCTGGCAAGCTTCTAGGCTTCATAGTTTCTAAACGAGATATAGAGATCGACCCCAAAAAGGTCAAGGCTATCTTAGACATGCCTCCTCCCCAGACACTGCGACAGCTTCGCTCTCTTCAGGGAAAACTTCAATCTGTCTGGCGCTTCATCTCCCAACTTGCAGATAAGTGTACACCATTTTCACACTTGCTAAAAAAGAATGAGAACTTCAAGTGGGATCTTTTATGTCAGCGCAGCTTCGATCAGCTCAAGCAGTATCTCACCAATCCCCCTATATTGGTTCCACCAATTCCTGGTCGTTCCTTGATCTTGTATATATCAGCAACACCTACTGCTCTAGGGGCACTTCTAGCACAACATGATGATTATAGCAGAGAGAGAGCCATCTACTATATCAGTAGGACCCTAGTTGGTTATGAACTCAATTACACTCCCATGGAAAAAGCTTGTTTGGTAGTTGTTTTCTCAACTAAAAAGCTTCGCCACTACATGCTAAGTCATACCATCCAACTAGTCTCCAAGATTGACCCTCTCAAGTATATGCTCTCCAGAACAGCACTTACAGGCCATTTGGCCAAATGGGTTATGCTACTAAGTGAGTTTGACATCCAGTATGTGGACAGAAAGGCAATCAAAGGGCAAGCTATAGCAGATAACCTAGCTGATGCACCTCTAGTAGATGCATATCCTTTGCTCACAAAATTTCCAGATGAGCATATCTGCCTAATTGAAGAACATCCCCCATGGAAGTTTTATTTTGATGGCTCATACACCTCTCATGGATCAGGGGCAGGAATATTATTAGTTACACCTCAAGGAGATTACATTCCAAAAGCCTTCGAGCTACAATTCCCTAGCACCAACAATATAGCAGAATATGAAGCTCTTGTAGCAGGATTAAAGATAGCTGCAGAATGGAATATCACTGAGTTACAAGTCTTTCGTGATTCCCAACTCATCATCAAACAAGTCTTAAATGAATATCAAACCAAAGATGAAAAGCTGTTACCCTACAAAGAGCTAGTTGATCAGCTGACCCAGCATTTTACAAAGCTTCAGTTTACACAAGTGCCTCGAATGCAGAATAAAGCAGCAGATGCCATGGCCACTATCGGCTCGCTCTTGGAAATTCCCCAAGATGCTACGCAGTATGAATTTTTAGTTGAGCAGCTCCTCACACTCGCTTATGCGAATGAGGATTCAAACTGTGTTTGTATCTTGGTTGGTCCCCAATCCCCTTGGTACCATGAGATTCATTCTTACCTTAATGATGTTATCATATCCCCTCACCTCACACGTACCCAATGCCAGAACCTCATCCGAAAATCATCTCACTATGTTATCATAGCCAATACCCTATATCGTCGAGGTTATCACGATACTCTCTCTCAATGTTTAGATGAAAATGAGGCCACGATGGCATTAAAAGAAGTACATTCTAGACTTTGCGGTGCCCACACGAGTGGTATTGTCCTAGCATGAAAAATCCTTAGAGCAGGCTACTATTGGCCTACCATTGAAGAAGACTCTTGTGACTTTGTCAGAAAGTGTCTCCCATGTCAGCAGCATGCAAATCTTGTGCACGCTCCAGCACAGGATCTACAACCTACTGCACCACCTTGGCCATTTGCTTGTTGGGGCCTTGATCTAGTTGGAACTATCACACCTCTCTCATCTAATGGACATAAATGGATAATAATAGCTACAGACTATTTCACTAAGTGGATGGAAGCAGTCCCCCTAGTCTCAGCTACAGGAGTTCAAGTCTCCAAGTTCATCTTGTACCACATTGTTTGCCGCTTTGGCATCCCATCCACCATCTTCACTGACCACGGAGGTAACTTTGAAAATCTCAACATGGAAGAATTATGCACTTCCCTTCGCATCCATCATCGCTTTTCTAGCCTATATTTCCCACAAGGTAACGGCCAGGCAGAGGCAACTAATAAAACCCTCCTCAAAATCCTAAATAAAGTTGTCAATGATTCTGGCCGTGATCGGCACCTTCAAATAAATTTGGCTCTATGGGCCTATCGAACTTCCTTCCATACATCCACAGGCACAACACCATACTCCCTAGTCTATGGTGCTGAAGCGGTATTACCTATAGAAGTTGAACTTCCCTCACTACGCATATCTTTGTGAGGGCAAATCTTAGATGAAGAATACAGAGTAGCTCAACTCACCCAGCTAGATCTCTTAGATGAGAAGAGACAACAAGCCTATGACCATCTCACAGTCTATCAAACTCGTCTCAAAAGGAATTTCAACAAGAAGGTGCTCCCATGACACTTTCAGCCAGGTGACATGGTCCTCAAAGAAAATATGAAAGTCCAAGCAGATCGAGAAAAGAAAGGCAAGTTTGAACCTACATGGCTTGGTCCCTATGTGGTTGCTGCCTCCTTTGGCTCCGGAGCCTATCAATTATCTACACCAGAAGGAGAACTCTTGAATGATCGCACTAACATCATTCATCTCAAGAAGTTCTATGCTTGAAGATCCTTGGTATACCCAGCTTTTGAAAAATACAAAAAAAAATAGTAAAGAGAAATAAGCGTCCAATGGTGAAAACTTGGCAATTCAAGCGCCTTGGATAGGTACCTTGGTGAAAACCTGGTAATTCAGGCACCTTGTGTGCTAAAGACTAATCCATTATCTATCACTATCCTATCCCTCATTCATCCACCCACCATCCCATAAAATACCTGCTTGTTCCCTTGGTGTTCCAATCAAATATCCAAAATCTAATGGAGTTTGTCAATACCTCATGTACAGTGTGTAAATCTTGTACCAAAGCTTGTATTATACCTTGTAAATCTTGTAGCATACCTTGTATATATCCGAATCTTGTGCAAAGCTTGTACCATATTCCAGCTTGTAAATAATCTTGTATCCTAGCCTGTATCCTATCACATGCACACACAGAATCCCATTTTCCTTAAGCTTTTCACAAACCATCTACCTATCCACCTATCAACTATTATAGACATCCCATCCTTCACAAACATTTCCATCTCACAAAAAACCAAAACATGAACAAACTTGTACATTTGTAACATATCTTGGTCTATCAACTTGTACATCCTCTTTAGCTTAGTATCATTGTATCTATCCTTGGTCAACATCTTGCACACATTGCACACCTTGGTTAGATATTCCAATGCATCCTTTAGCTAGATCTCCTGTCACCAAAGTGTTATCCTTCTTAGTTTAGCTTGCCAGATGCATCACTCATCCAGATCCATCAGCTTAGGTGCTCTCTGATAGATCCTTGCAGGATATAGCTTTCCTCATGTCTGATCTTGGTCCGTTAGTACCTCGTCCTACCCATCTCGTTGGCAAACAGTTCTCTTTTGGATTTTTGCTTTCTTTTGATTTGGGATCTTCCCTTTTGGGTCTTGAAATATCTTTTCCAAGCAATCTCCTTGTTCCCTCCTCAAGGTTGCCACGATCTTCCATATCATGGTATGTTGCGAATGGGGCAATTAGAGCGTAAGGTCTTGATCAGGTCTTTTGCTTGTTTTCTTTTTCTACTTGTGGGTTACCTAGTGTCATTTCCACACTGCTTCCTCTGGGATTCATGTGTGATACTGGGGCAATCCTTGTGTGTTTTTTTTGAGTCAGTTCGTCAGTCCTCTAGACAGTTGGTGAAAAGGCCTTGATGTTCTTGGTAACCTTGGCAATTAACCAACAGTCCTATAGCAAATCTAGTGCTCAACTACATGGTGGTACTTCTCTTTGAAGTATCCCCCCGCTCAAAAAGCTTCAATGGATTCCCTTCATCTCCATTATCCCCCATCCATATCCTACATCTTTCGCTCCTACCCCAGCTTATGCATCAATATCTCTTTGAATCACTCCTCACGCTTAGCTTTAGGTATCCACAATCCTAGTCCTAGGGATCTCTGAAACCCATCTTCCGCCAGTCTGACTCTTTGAAATCTTGTTGCATCAGCTTTATCATTCTATCATCCACCTCCTTACCATGGATTCCTTTTATAGCGCTCCGCTCCTCCATCTCCCCCCCCCCCCCCCCCCAATCTTGGAAAGTCTTAAGCTTGCTTTACTTTTGTGCCTCTGATTTCCCTTTATCATTCAGCCCCTTCTCTTTTCCAACCTGTGTCTTAGCTCATCTCAATTTCTTGTACTTTTCAAGAAGTCATCGAACCTCATTTCTCTCCCCGTCGCCTTCTTGAGGGGGCATCATCTAAGTCTAGTCTCTCCTCTTCTTATTCGAGACTGGGGCAACCTTGTTGCTAAAACATCTTCCTCGTGTCATCTTCATTCAAACTTCTTTGAAATAGTGTTGTCTTAACACTATGTCAAAGAGGGGCAAAATGTAGACACCTAAATTTGATTACACTATTTTAGTAATCCTATTTAGTTATCTAAAAAGGCATTATTAATTAAATTTCTATTTAATTAATCCTTTTTCATCCCCTAGTTGATTAATTTAATTAATCATCTATAGTCCTAATTGATAAATCAAATAATCTATTATTTATCAATTAAATCCTATTCTTCTATCTAATTCCAAAAATCCCCATTTATTAAATAAATCTATTTGATAAATGAAATCCTCAAATTCAAAAACCCCTAACCTATCTCTAATCCTCCATTTAGCCTAGTCCACCCCATACACCCATACTAACCAAGCTTAGCCACTAACTCACCC
Organism: Cupressus sempervirens; assembly: GCA_028749045.1. Taxonomy (NCBI): domain Eukaryota; kingdom Viridiplantae; phylum Streptophyta; class Pinopsida; order Cupressales; family Cupressaceae; genus Cupressus; species Cupressus sempervirens. Next base: position 712,880,541 of record CM053791.1, on the reverse strand, counting down.
ACCCTCATTAATGCCATCCACTTGCACATCTCTAACATCCCTAAGCTAATCCTAAACCCAAGCCTAATCCACCCCCTAATGTTGTCACATTCCTTAAACAAGTTTAAGACTTTCCTAATCCAAACCAAAGTCTCCCCTCAAAAAACCCAACCACTAAGTCATGAGTTCTCTTACAAAACATAAAAGGCTCTTACAAGCCCACTCATGACTCTTACACCCATCTTCCACACTCTTCCCTCTTCCACACTCATTCCTCTTACATCCCTCTTACATACTCAACCCCACTCATCATGCCTTTAACCAACCCTTTACCCTACCCTCTCACACTCATCCTCCTTGTGACAAGTGTCACCTTCCCATTGGTGCTAAACAAGCACAATCTATGTGCTCTCCTTTGAGTGCATCCTAGCCCTCCTTAAGCCTTCATCCATCCTTGCATCTAAGCCCTCCATCCCTCTACCCCTTAGCCTATAAATTGAATTCCATCCCAAGCCATTTCATCAACAATCTTTGAGCTAAAGTTACCATGGTATTTTGAGAACCAAAGCCATCAATATTACCCTTATAATGCCAAATTGAGAGCTCACAAAGCTACCAATTTGCCATTACCCATCTCCATTGAAGCAACTTTTGAGCATCTTGAGCATACATCCACAGCAAAAGGACACATCTACAGAATCAAGAAAGCATGGAGTGTTTTCTCTTGTGAGGTTTGCTTTCTTTGTCTAAGCATATATGTGAATTTAGTTTTTGGTTTGTGAATGTTTACTTTATTTGTTAATGTTCTTTGCATACTAATTCTTGTTCTACAGTAGTGACATCTACACAATGTGATGTAATCTCATCCAAATATTGCTTTCACAAATTTTTCTATTGGGTTCCACTTCTTGGTTTTGCACTCTAAAGATTTGTGTCATTGTTTCTTGTAATTGTGATACTTTCCTTCAAACTTAGGTTTCTCTATGCATTCATTTTCTCTATGTCCATGCTTGTTGCAATTGTAACACTTTCCATTTAATTTTGCTTTACCATTTCTCCAACATTTTTTTGATGTATGACCTAACTTACAACAATGATTGCAAGTAGGCCTTTTGTTCTTTTGAGCTCCTTGCTAAGATGATTCACCTTCTTTTGTATATCCTAATCTAGCTTTGCCTTTGTGTCTATACTAATTTTTCTCATTTAATTGATTCACACTTTCTTGAGGTTTCATTATTCTTTCATTGGTTTTCTTTTCAATACTAAGATCATTATGTAGTCTTTCATTTTGTGTCCTTAGATTGATAAGATCTTGATTTGCATAACTAAGTTCATCAATAAAGTCTCCTTGTTGAAGGGATAGTTGTTTAATTTCATTGTCCTTTTCTTTTATCACTTCTTTGGCTTTGTCTTTTTCTTCCATGAATTTACATAGTCTGACTGATTGAATTTCTTGTTCTATTTTCATCTTTCTAACTTCTTCTTGAAGATTGAAATTCTTCTCTAATAGGTCTTTGATTGCTGCATCAACTTCATCTAAATTTCTTTCTAGACATAAGTCTTCAATTGCTCTTTCACTATAGAGATTGTCATCCATTTGTACTACAAGATCTTTTCTTCTTTTCAATGATTGAGAGAGTTTCTCCTTTTCTTTCTTGAGTTGTCTAATGGCTGATTCTAGATCCAAATTTTCATTCTCAATAGCCTTATCTAGCTTGTATACCTCCATTTCCTCTAATCTTATCTCAAGTTGTCAAGCTTCTTCTATGAGAACCAAAATATTTGATACCAATTGTTGGAAATATAAGGTAGGCTAGGTTACTAAGAGGGGAGGGGTGAATCAGGAACCAATAAAACTTTAACTTACTTCATCAATTAATCCTTCTTATATTATTATGATCTAATTGCATGCATGAAAGAATGAAAGCAATAAAATATTCATAACACTTTGACACAAAATATGATGACCCAGAAACCTTCCAATTGGAAAGTAAAACTCAGGTGGGGATGATACCCACAAGCTTTAGTACTACAACAAAAAGCTAACCTATTAAGGCTTACAATTTACCACTTCTGGTGATCTACCCTGTTAGGAGAGATATGGACTATAAGGTCCACCTTGTTAAAGGATTTACAAACATACAATGAAGTATGCACTCAGTTAAGGGATTTAGCAAAAGATTGTTAAGTTTACTTGGTTAAAGGATTTGACTGATGCACTCATTAGGATGAATCAATGGCTAATCTTTGATATACAACTCTAATTTTTTGAATGAGATTCCTTGAGTTACAATTATCACCTGATTGTGATAGATAAATCTCTATTGTCCCTTATATTTCTTGTAGCCTTCTTTAATTTCCACTCATACAATCCTTTCTCTTCTTCACATACTTATTTGGATATGATACAAAGCATTACATATATACCAATCCAATTCATTACCTTCCAAAGTTGGCTACAATACCAAATTCATCATAATTCACAAAGTCAACCCAACTGTTGTAACTTGGGTTCTAAAGACAAACTTGGTGATGTTCTGATACATAGAAAACATTGTCAATGCTCAAAAAACTCTGGCACTTAGTTGAAGTTAGAAGCTTGGTCCATACTAATCACTCTCAAGTAGCTCAAACTCGGTCAAGACTGTGTGACTCAGTGAACACTAAGAAACTTGATAGTTGCTAAATCACTCTATTAACACTACAAGTTTCAGTCAATACTAGATTCACTTCATTAACACTATGAGCTTGGTAGACACTGTAGAGCTTGGTTAACACTGGAGTCTACATCATATCCACTGGATAGCTCAGTAGACACTACTATGCTTGAGCTATACTATAAACTATCTTTGATGCTCAGTAGATGTTGTGTAGCTCAGTAGCAACTGAGACACTTGGTTAAAACTATTGGATGAATGATAATCTTGGTAGCAACTATAGAGCTCAGTAGCAATATAACCATTTGACTAAGGATTGAGTCACTGATAGAAAAATTGACCTTAATGTCAACAATAATAAGGTGAATCATACCATTACTATATATGGCACATGAGACTAGGAAATTAATAATAGAAAGGCATTGATATAAGGTGATAAAGGTGATTAAACAAAAAGGTAAATAATATTAAGGAAAAACATATACATTCATACAGTACCTAGAATAGATTTGTATGGTAGAGAGTACTCATAAGAAAATATAGGGCACCTTGGTACTCCTCATAACAAAGGAATAGAAAGGAGGGAAACCACATATAGTGTTGTTATTTTCTATAAGAAAGGAAGTGAAGCAATAAATCCTTCACCATAAGGAAATCTCAAAAAGTGGACATTATTGGTCATGTCAAAATATTAATTTTCAACTATATCATATTGGATGGATATTGTGGATTGAAGCTTGATAAGAGGATAATATCCAATATTCAATTCAAGTGTAAGATTCAAATATAGTAAGTGGGAGAAATTATAGTTTTTTCCCTAATACTCTAAGTCACCTAACCAAGGGATGTAATATCTTCCTGACATTAGCCATGAATGGAATGCCAAGGCTAGTGTACTTCATTTGGAAGCTCTTGGTCACAAATAGACTTCATCATCTAGGCACTTAAATTTGGGATGATTCAGTAGAAAGAGAAGGCCTTCAAATGGAGAGACTTGTCTAACTTTCCCATGCTTTTCTTTCTTGTGCCATCTTTGGTGTCATGTCTATGAATAGCTCCATCAAGATTCACCCCACTGGTGCACTATAGATGAACATGACAAAGAAAACCCTAAAATTTGTCATCCTATAAAATTTGATTTCCCCTAATCTTGACCAAATCACAAAATAATATCCATTAGTAGCTAATCTCGACCAAAGAAAATATACTACTTGCCTTTATTCAAGAGTACCATTAAAAAAAAATTAAATAGGGAAAAGACAATTGTTCTATATCACAATCAAAGAAGTGTATTAGAGATTTAAAAAAGAAAAGAAAACATATTTCATTCCTTCTTAATTTATTAACATCTCTTGAGTAGTTCATAGAAAATACATAAGAAATATATAAAGATATAGTTACTAGCATACACATTTTTTACTGGAAAGAAATTCACTGATTCTAGTTGTATAGCACAATGTGATTTAAATTCTGAGTTTAATTTTGTAAGTTTTAATGTTACCTTGCATACTAAATTTCTTACTATTGGTACCTAATTAAATGGGTTTTGGACCTTCCATTGGAAACACAATGAATATGATTTGAGGAAAGGAAATTTATAGAATTAATTTAAGAACCTTTATGTAGAAAGATATAATTCTAAGACATTATAAATCAAATTCTTTTGAAAGGAGTTTAGAAAATTCTGAATTTACCTGTAATAAAAATTATTGTTATCCTTACTATTTTACTGAAAAACCAATAAGAATAAAGATAACTACCATTTTTAATATTTTAAAATGTTACATAAATGTATAAACATAACATATTTATATATGCGCAAAAAATCTTTAAATACTATTGATTAGATTAAAACTTATTTATATCGAGCCGGATGTGTAAATATTTTTTTTTAAGAACCAACTAATAGTTAAACAGCTAATCAATTATCATTTGTCTCTCTACAACTCTTCACTAGATTGATACCAAAATTTAATGCCCAAATATCATTAGTTTTCACTCAAATGACACAAAAATTAAAAAGATCCCAGTCCATTTATTTTTAGAGAGGAGGAAGTAATGGCCTAAAAGTTACTATTTAGAAGTGTCACATTAATGTTTGCCTCTATTTCAATTTTTATAATTAATGATACATGTGATATTCTATATGAGCTAGGATAAACAATTTGTGAGCAAGTCTCTCATTTCTAAAGTCAATTATTTTAAAACAAGCTTTATTTCTCATATATGAATTTTTGTCATATTTAATAATATGTTTTTTGGGAATGGTCATGAATTAGATTTAAAAAAATTGTGAGCACAACTAAAATAGTAAAGTCAAATCTCTATGTTCAATCATAAATCTTAAATTCAAGTCTCTTGTGCATTCCATCTCCCTTCTCTAAAGTCATGGTTCTTATAGGCATTCCCATGACTACTAGCAGCTCTCTTCTCCTTTTCTTCTTTGAAGACTTCCACTTTCTTTCATTTCCTTGATTTTGGGTTCCGTGACTTCTTTCTAACACTTCCACAATTGGTTTATCTTCACAATTAGCATCTAATGCAAGATAGAAATGTAACAAGCTATTATTGTTGACATATCTTCAAAAAAATTGTTTAATATTGTAGTTAAAACTTTCCTAATAGAGCATTCCACTTATTACTGTTCTTTTGGCGATAATCCTCTATCTATTATCCTTGTACTAGAAAATAGAGGGATGTACTCAGTGGGAAATAATCCAATGCTCATATTATTTCCAAAAAACTCAAATTTATTAATAAGATGAGTAGTTCCCTCTTAACTATGTGGAAGCTTTTATTTCTCTCCCTCTGACTTCTTTTCCTCACTCTTGATAGGATTTTCTATTTTTTTTTAATATAATATTATTTATTGTAATTATCTTTATGTTGACACTACATACATCTTTGGCATGAAGAATAAGAAGAAGCATTGATTGCTGCCATTCATTGCTAAGAATATCTAGTTCAAAAAATGTGTATCAACCATTCAAAATGAAGTAGCATGAATAAGTAAATGAGAGTTACCAATTGAGAGGCATAAAAATCCACTCTAGCACACTTACTAGAAAGAAGATAGAAATGGATATCAGTTGATCCAAGTCATCAATGCAATGAGTTACCATTGATGTAACAAAAGGGAAAAGCTAAATGGTGCAAGAAGACAAGGATAATGGGTTGTCATTGGTGTGCATCTAAGGACTAGCCAAGATAGGGTTCATGGGTCTTCCACAAATAGAGCAAGCATGGAATTCAAATTTTGAATTCAAAATCAAGTAGGATAATTTTGATTATGGATAATTGTGCCTAGACATCAATAGAAGGATATATACAATAAGTTGGGTGTATTATTTTGTTGTTGTTTCTATTGAGAGAGAAGAGAATAGAGAGAAGAGCTATTAACAAAAAGACACTACCATAGGGGGGACAGAAATAAGAATGGTAGAGTGAAAGAAGAGAAGTGATGATCTAAAGTAAGAAACATAGGGAGAGATGAAGATAGAGCATTCACTAATAAAGCAAGAAGATAAACACATCTTTAAAGGAGATAGAGTAGAGATTAGCATGGAAAAAAAATGTCAAATTCAAGTAAAATACTTAGTATGCTCTCTTACCATTGTATCTATTTGTAAGCTCTTAATAGGGCTAGCTTCTTTGGGAAGCTTATTTTAAAATCCTCGAACAAGGTGTCCCTTAGAAAGAGATTTGTAAATCCTTTAACCAGGTAATTGTAACAAAGTTGTAGTAACCCTAATAGGTTGTAGGAATTCCTAATAGGATGCACTTCCAAAAGAAGTATTTGTAGCTCTTAATAGGGCATCCATTTATATACATTATAAGGGCTAGTGGGTATATTATCCCCACTGTGGTTTTCATCCTCTCATGAAGGGTTTTCATGTACAAAATACTCATGTCAACTTGATGAATGCTTTTGTGTGTGAGTTAATATATTTCTATCTTACTGCATTTATCTTATTTTTAAGTGTAAAGTGGGTTACAATAATCATAGTTGGAAGTGTGAAGAGGATAACTATTTTTGTGAACAACCCTAATTTACCCCCCTAGTACCAGTAGGGACCAACAATTGGTATCAAATAACAAGTCCATGTTACAAAAAGTCTAACAACTTAAGGGAAGATCAAATACCATCACTATAAAGATAGCTAGAAGAAGCCTTGAATACGATTGAGGACAAAAGAAAAGTTAAGAAAATCCTTGGCTAAAAAGAAGAAGTTGATGCAAAAACTTAGTGAAAGTCAAGAAGTCATTGACCAATAACACAATGACTCCTGAAGGGTTGGAAGGAGTCATCTTTGATCTAATGGCTGAAATACAATAACTAAAGGAAACCTCACCTTAGCTAAGCAAGGAGAAAGATGAGATAATTAGAGAAATTTCCATAGATCAGGTTGAATGAGACAGTTTCATCCTAACAAGAGATGAATCCATTATAGTAGCAAGGAGAGAGGGTGAACTAAAAAGTTAAGAGTGTAGTCACCCCAATATGGAGTAGTCTATGGAACTAAATAAATAATTGATCAAGCTTACCAAAGAGCTAAGAAGCACAAATGAACAAAATGAGAAGATGAGGAGATACAATGAGAGCTTCAATAATATTGATGAGCAACATAAGGCTCAGAGGAGAAACAAAAGCACAACCAATCTTGGTTACCAAGGAAATAGCAAGATTGAAGATGGAGAGACCTCTTGAGCAAAGAACCTGACTGGTAGAAGATCATAGAGTAAGTCTCCATAAGATAAGGGTACTACTAAAACTACATGCACTTTTTGGGGTAAGATAGAGCAAACATCTAGTGTATGTTGATTTTAAGTATATAACACTAGTTTAGCAAAGTGCCTATGAAGGGTATTGTAATAATTACCATCTTTATGGCCATACTACACAACAATGTAAATCTCATTTTAATGAGAAAATAATTGTTGGACATTGCTACTACTACAAGTATGGACATGGTGTAGAAGACTATATAACTAGAGCTCGAGACAATCAAAGGCCTCCTAAAGAAATAAGTCCAATTGGAAGGGACAAGTTTCCTACATTGGTCTACATGACCTATGGGAATGAAGGACACCCAACAACTCATTTTAAGCTAAGGAAAAATGTTAGAATATTGGTTGCAAGCATGAATGCTGATGATATTCCTATGTTAGAGTATTGTACATATGTTACTATGATGATATGTTACATTCATGACTGAGTTTATCATTGATGTCAACATAGCAATTTTCTATGGTATCTGAAAAAAGCACAACAGAAAGATCAAGTTGGTATGGATGGCTAGTTGAGTGTTTACACTATTTGAGGTTATGGGAGATACTTCTAAGTATCTAGTATATGTAATTTTAACATCAAAAGAAGAAATGATAAGTTTGGAAGAAGTAATGTAAGTTTTGATGATGTCTGTTCTAAGAAAGAGTTTACAGAAGCATGTTCTAGTAAAATTCTTATATCTCTTAGTAGATTTGTTATTTTGAGAATCAAAGTTGAGGATATGAAGAAGAAATGTTGGCGATGATGTGGGTAAGTTTTCTGATCATAATATTGTGTGTGCAGAAAGTTATTCATGTTACAAGGCAAAAGATTTGTGTTATTGCTAAGTGTAACATGTTCTTAATGTGGTCCTATAATAATTAATTGATAAAATCTAACAGCCAACTCAAGGAATTGTTTTGAGGAATTGATATGAAGGAAATAAATTTTCCTTTATCATGGTATGGAATGATAGATTTTTGTGATTGATGATAAGTAGCAATAAGAGTGGAATGCAAAGTTGAGCAGAGTAGTGCAGAAGTGAAGGAAACTTCATTGCGAAAGTTTTTCTAAGTGATCTAAGGTTTGATATTTGGATTTGAGGTTTGTGAACTGGTCTACAAGGTCTGACAATGATTGGTTTAGTTGAAAAAATAAAGGAAAGAAGAACATAATAGTAAATCACATATTTGAGTAGTGAGTTCTTATTTGAGTTGAAATTGCATGTTTGGGTAGTGGGCTCTTCTTGCATACATTGTACAACTCCTAACAGGGTTGGTAGAACTGCTAACAAGGTTGGAATCTCCTAAAAGGGATTCAAAGTCCCCTAATAGGGACTCTATGTACTAAATGTTGTAGTAGACTCCTAATAGGGTCCATCCTCTAACAAGGAATATTTATATTAGTATATCATCTTGTAGGCATCATTCCCACCAGATTTTTCCCTCTGATCAAGGGTTTCCCTAGTCAACATATCTAGTGTATATTGTCTATGTGCTTTATTGTGGTTTTTATTTACTTTGGTTGAATGGTTAAGTTTTCTTAAAGAAGATAAATGTTTTAATTATCAAATAATTGATTCACCCCCCCCCAACAATAATCTCGATGGACTATTGTTTCTAACAATCGAGTATCAGAGCATCAAGTCCTTAAAGATAAAGTTTAGCAACTTTGGGAGATCTATGGCAATCATGTTCAGGAAAGATATTCTGAAGTTCTATGAAAGAAATTATAACAACTAGAAGAAAAGATGAAGACACATCTGTTGTGTATATATTGGATTTTGACAAAATCAGAGAAGAAAATCATTGTTGAAAAGGATTTGGAAATTTGCACTTAGGCAAAAAGAGATCTTTTATGTGTGACATGAGAGCTAGAGAAGCACTATTGACTACATTTCCTAAAATTGAGTACAATCAGGTAAAATCACTTTCTACTTCACATTTGATTTGGAAAGCTTTGGAAAATAGTTTTGAAGGTGATCCACATTCTAAGAAGTTGAGGCTACAAAGTTGAATTTGTGTGTTTCAAGATGACAAAATGATGGAAGATGAATCTATAAGAACATATATAGGTAGAATATCAAAAATTATTGCAGATATTAGATCCCAAGGAGGAACTAAAGAAGATTATGAGGTTATATGGGAGATATTGAAGACTCTAACACCACCATTTAAGTCAGCAGTTCAGATGATACAGTTATTGATATCTTGTACCAAAGATTTCACAAAGGATACATTTCTTGGAAGACTTAAAGTAGTTGAGAATGAACTTAGATAGCTTGAAGAATTGACTAGTAAAGAGATAGCCTTCAGTGCCCAGAATATTCAACCTAGTCTATCAAGTAGCACAAGTGCTAGAGGAGATTTTGCTAGCAATAGCAGATCTGAGGAAGACAGAAAGATTGAAGGAGTAGCCCTTTTGGTAAAAAGAGAAAAAGGAGGAAAGAAAATCTTTAAATGTTGGACTTGTGATGATTATGGTCATTATGCATCTAAGTGTTTTAAAAGAGAGAAAAAAATATAAGGGAAATTACAAACCTAGAAAAAATATAGAGTGTTTGTATGCAAATGGAGATAATGATTATGATGAACAAGCATTAAGTGCTAGTGATGATGAAATTGGATTTGTGGCAATTAAAGAAGAAAGTCCAGAAAAGGTAGCTTTGTTGTCACAGGTCAAGAAGAAATCTAATTGGATAATTGACAATGGTTGTTTACATCATATGATAGGTGACATGAACAAGTTTTTTGAATTCAAAAGTCAAGATGGATGAGTTGTTAGAGTTAGAAACAATGTAGCATGCCAAGTTAAAGGTATTGGATCTATAACTCTTGACGGTAAGTCTAACACTGAAGATGTATACTTTGTTGATGGTTTAAAGAACAATCTTTTGAGTGTTAAAAAATTAGTAGACAAAGGTTATTAGTTGCAGTTCATAGAAAAGACATGCATGATCAAAGAAAAAGATGGAAAGGTAATTGGAATAGGAACCAGATCTAGAGGTAATGTATTTCAATTAAATACTACTGAAATGACATGTTTGGTTGCAAAGGTAGATGATAGTTGGTTATGGCATAAGAGTTTTTGTCATATAAACTTTGACAGTATTGTGAGGACTAGTAGAATGTTTGCAGTTAGAGATTTACCAAAGATTGTAAAGCCTACTAACACAATTTTCAAGGAGTGTGTTTTGCCTAAACATGATAAAACTTCTTTTCCCAGTAAGAATTTTACCGCTACAACAAAGTTAGAGATTGTACACATAGATCTTAGCGGTCCTACAAAGACTAAAGGATTCTATGGTGAAATATATTTTATGATTGTAGTTGATGATTTTTCTAAATGATGTGGGTTGTATTTCTTAAAGAGAAATCTGAGACATTTGATAAGTTCAAGATATTCAAGAATAGGGTTCAGAATGAATCTGGTATGAAGATTAAATGTTTAAGATTAGATAGAGGAGGAGAATTTACACTTATCAGCGAGGAGAATTTACACTTAAACCCCTGAATAGAATGGCATTGTAGAGAGAAGGAACAAGTCAGTTATAGAAGCTATAAAAGCTATGTTAGTAGAGAATGATGTATCCAAGAGATTTTGGAGAGAAGATGTGAATACAATAGTCTACACTATGAATAGAGTGCATGTCAGGAAAGACACAAACAAGACCCCTTATGTACTTTGGTTTGGTCACTCACCTACAGTTAAGTATTTCAAAATTTTTGGAAGCAAGTGCTATATCAAAAGAGAAGATGATATTGGTAAGTTTGATGCTAGAAGTGATGGAGGTATGTTTCTTGGTTATTCATTGAAAAGAAAGGCTTATAGATGTTATAATCAAACATCTAAGACTATTATAGAAAGTGAAAATGTGAGAATTGATGAGAAATTAAAGATACAAGAGAGAATAATTGATTACAATTCAGATGATGATGTTGTTACTAATCCAAGGAATGATGAGGTATTTCTTGAGACTAAAAATTATTTGTAGAATGAAGGAGACACAGGGCAAAGCTCAAAACCTTCAATAGATCCAAGAGTTGAGATAGACACTCCTACTTCAAGAAAGAATATGGTAAAGAACCACCCATTCAAATGGATCATCAGAATTAAAGAAAAAGTTGTGATGAGAAGAAGCAAAGTCAATGAAGAACTATGCTTGATATCTCAATTTGAGCTTAAGAATGAAGATGAAGCATGTAAAGATGATTATTGGAAACAAGCCATGAAAGAGGAATTAGTACCTAGACCAATAGACAAGAATGTGATAGGAACGAATAAGGCAAAGTTGTGAGAAAAAAAGAAAGATTGGTATGTAAAGGTTACTCAGAACAAGAAGGAATAGATTATGAGCAGACTTATGCTCCAGTGGCTAGAATAGAAGTAGTAAGATTATTCTTAGCTTATGCAACACAAAAGAAATTCAAAGTATATCAGATGGATGTCAAGTCAGCATTTTTGAATGGAGAACTTGAAGAAGAGGTATACATTGAATAGCCTGAAGGAATTCCTTTAATAGATGACAAGGATATAGTATATAGACTAACAAAAGCATTGTATGGATTGAAGCAAGTAGCCAAAACCTAGTATGTGAGGTTGGACAAGCATTTGAAAAAGGTTGGATATAGTAAAGGTATGGTAGATAGTAATTTGTATTGGAAATAAATTGATGATGGTTTGATGATTTTGGTGATATTTGTTGATGATGTCATATTTGGAGATAATGATGAGGAAAGTAAGAAGTCTGCTGAGGAGATGAAGAAAGAATTTGAGATGAGTATGATAGGAGAGATGAAATATTTCCTAGGATTGTGGATTGTACAGAATAAAGAAGTAATCTTTATTTCTCAGACTAAGTACTTGAAGGATTTACTAAAAAGGTTTGGTTTGAAAATATGCAAACTCGTTGGAACACCTATGATAACTGTACACAAGTTATCTACAAAGGATGAGACATCTATTGTTGAGCAAAAGAAGTATAGATCTATGATCGAAAGATTGCAATATCTAATTCACATAAGGCTAGATATAGAAAATGTAGTTGGAAATGTTGCAAGATTCTAGGTTGATCCTAGAGAAGAGCATTATGTGACAGTGAAAAGGATATTTAGATATGTGAAGGGAATATCAAAGTTTAGATTGTGGTATGATAGATCTAATGATTTCACTCTAAGTGATTATACTACTGCAGATTGGGTAGGTAGTATGGATGACAGAAAGAGCACCAGTGGTGGAGCTTTCTTTCTTGGAGGAAGATTGGTTTCTTGGTTAAGCAAGAAGTAGGAATGTACATCACAAAGTACAATGGAAGAAGAGTATGTTGTACCAACAAATAATTACAATCAAGTCATTTGGAAGAAGCAGATGCTAAAGGATATAAGGATATAAATCAATGAACTTGTTGTTACGTATTGTGACTATAAAAACATGGTAAATATGTCTAAGAATCTAGTATTTCATTCTAAGACAAGCACATTTCTATTAAAAATCATATGTTGAGAGAGAAAGTTTTAGAAAAGGAAATTAGATTGGAGTATGTGAGCACAAAAGAGAAGATTGCAGATATATTCACTAAGCCTCTTCCCAAAGAGACTTTTAAGTATTTGTAAAGTATACTTGGGGTTATGCCCCTTCCTACATCAAAGTAGAAGATGCAAGACTGCATCAATCTAGTGCAACAGAGCACCATTATTTGTCTAGACAAAATGTTGATGCTTCATATATGGGGGATTATATATGATGGATAGAGTCATCTAGGACTCTTGTTGGAGATTTTTGTGAAAAATGTATTTTGACACTCAAGCTAGTAAGAATTAGTTGTTGTAGAGTTTGTTGCAGTAAAGTTGGTTGTTGAAACCTTTGACATTGATGTCAATAGGGGAGATGTTTAGCATGAAAAACAACATGGTAATAACAACATAGTAAAGTAGTATGCATGATAGTTGGAGATGTTTGGCATGAAAATATAATGTTTATCATAAGTACAACATGGAATAATAGTTTGTCATAAATCACATTGAGGTATATCAATGGGGGAGATTGATTGATGAACAGAATTTGAAAAGAAGTTGAACAATCTTTTTGCTGGTATTCTTGGAACTAGATGTTTTTCATCTATGTTGCCATCAATGCCAAAGGGGAAGATTGTTAGAATATTGGTTGTAAGCATGAATATTGATGATATTCCTATGGGGGAGTATTTGTAGATATGTTACTATGATGATATGTTACACTCATGATTGAGTTTTTCATTGATGTCAACATAATAGTTTTATGTGGTATCTGACAAAAGAACAATAGAAAGATCAAGTTGGTATGGATGGCTAGTTGAGTTTTTACACTATCTAAGGTTATGGGAGATACTTTTGAGTATCTAGTATATGCAGTTAATGTCAAAAGAAGAAACAATAAGTCTGGAAGAAGTTATGTAAGTTTTGATGATGTCTATTTTAAGATAGAGTTTACAAAGGCATATTTTGTAAACTTGTTATATCTCTTAGCATAGTTGTTATTTTGAGAATTGAAGTTGAGGACATGAAGAAGACATGTTGGTGATTACATGGGTAATTTTACTCATAATAATATTGCAAGTACAAAAATTTATTCAAGTTGCAAAGTGGAAGATTTATGTTGTCACTAAGTGTAACATGTTCTTAATATGATCCTATTATAATTAATTGAGAAGGTCTAACAACTGACTCAAGGAATTGTTTTGAGGGCTTGATATAAAGGAAGGACATTTTACTTTATCATGGTATGAAATGATATGGTTTTGTGATTGATGATAAGAAGTAGTAAGAGCGAAATGCAAAGTTGAGCAAAACAGTGTGGAAGTGAAGGAAACTTCAATCCCAAAGTTTTTCTAAGTTATCTGAGGTTTGATATTTGGGTTTGTGACCTAGTCTATAAGGTCTGATAGTGATTGGTTTAGTTGATAGAACAAAGGAAAGAAGAACACAATAGTAAATTACATGTTTGAGTAGTGAGCTCTTCTTGTATTTGAAATTGCATGTTTGGGTAGTGGGATCTTCTTGCATACATTTTACAACAACTCCTAACAGGGTTGGCACAACTCCTAATAGGGTTGGAATCTCCTAACAGGGATTCAAAGTCTCCTAATAGGGGCTCTATGTACTAAATATTGTAATAGACTCCTAATAGGGTCCATCCTCTAACAAGGAATATTTATATTAGTACATCATCTTGTGGGCATCATTCCCATCAGGGTTTTCCCTTTGATCAATGGTTTCCCTAGTCAACATATCTGGTGTAATTATCTATGTGCATTTCATTATGGTTTTTGTTTACTTTGGTTGAATGGTTAAGTTTTCTTAAAGAAGATAAATGTTTTAATTATCAAATAATTGATTCACCCACCCCCCCCCCCCCCCCCCCCCCAAGTTATCTTGGTGGACTATTGTTTCTAAAAAGAAAATCCAAGGAACAACATCAAACCTTGGAAAGGTACTAGAATGACTTTTTATATCTTAGAAAAAATTGGGCATCTTGCAAGAGATTGTAGATGTAGTAGAAGATGAGGTAGCAAGTCTTTAGTTAGAAAGGATCAAATCATGACCTAGATTAGCTAGAGAAAGACTTTTACACTAAGTGGATGAAGAAAGATGAAGTAGCTGAGAAAAAGGTAGTTGAGGTAGAAGACTCGCTGATCAATGGTGAGGCCTCACAAACTGACTAAGCTCATACAAATTGGAGGGTTTAGATGACTAAGGAAATAATATGATACTAGTCCCCTAATTCAAAACTAGTAGAAATGTCTACAAAGAGAGGGAACACAAATACTAGGCACAAATTGATGATCAAAGACTAAGAAAAAGTAACCATTAAAAAATGACTTAATGTATTTATGATATATGTCATTTGGTAGGTAAGGTATTTGTCGATCATTATAACCCTAGTAGTGCAATCTTTATGATATGAACATGAGATTTGGGAATCATTTGATACCTTGCATTATAAAAACCCTTATCCTTTCATACTATGAAACCCTGAGAGCTCAAAGGTGAAAGATTGTGAAAGCATCATCTGCAGGAAGCAATTCTGATGAATCTATCTACATAATAACGAATCTTGAATGACAAAAAAATATGATAGAAGAGATTAAGAAAAAGTGAACCTGATTAATAGTAGAATAAATAGTCCTCCAAAATATCAAGGAATTATAGCTAAAGGAAAAGATGTTGAAGACAAAACTATTCTATCATCCCTGCATGATGAATTCTTAGTCATAGAAGACATGAGTGTGTATCTAGTAGTTTAGATAAAAGAAATTGACAACAAAGAGATAAGAGAGATGCATGGGAAATTCTTCTTAAAAGGAGCCCTAAAAGAAGAACACAAGGATTTAGTGAAGTTCATGCTAAACAGATAGGTGGAAATACCCAATTTATTTCATGAGGAATGGGTAAGGTTTGTTCATTACAAAGTCCACAATCAATATGTGGTTGGACAAACCACACAAGATCACCAAAGCCCTAATTAAAAGAGTAGTTGGGTTTACATCTCATATCGATTTATCTATGAATGGTATCTCAAAAAAGAAAGAGACCTCACTTATTTGAGGAAAGATTACACAAGATAAAATGGGGTGCATCATAAGAGACATTATGAGCCCTAAATTTAGGTTCACAACTATGGTGTTAGGTTACAAGTTGTTCCATATCAATAAAATAACAATGTTCTAGGTCACATCACTTACGAAGCAATATAGATTATACAAAAGAAGTCAAAGCTTGATCTATGTGGGTATCTTCATAGATAGATACTTGAAAATAATGGAAAGATAATGAACGATCATCAAAATAAAACACTGAGGTATGAGCCTATACTGGAATGTATTTTCTTCTATCTAAAGGGAGAATTTTCTAGGTCTCCAAAAATAAAATGGATCAAAGATCAATTGGTCATGAATTAGATAGGAGAGTTATATAGGAAATTGGAAGGAAAAGCTAATGTTACGTTATGAAATTATTTCAAATAATCATAGAAGGAAATGAATCAGAGAGAAATAATAGTGACAAGTCTAGTGGAAAGGTACAAGAACAATATATGCTTTCTGGCAAGCATTAAGTTAATTATTTGCTCATCATAGCCCATATTTCATGGTTGAAACCTTTTCATGAGATAACAGATGAAGAAGTTAGGCACCACATAAAAATTATTTTAGCCTCTGAAGAAAGAGTTATTTTTCCAAGCTTTGGCACTTGCATAGAAAATAGAAACATGCTCTTAATGGAGCAAAAGGAAACACAATAGTCAAGTCTCTCAAGAATGAAAAAGAGTTAGGAATCCAAGCCCTTCAAAGATGCATCATCCAAGATGATGAGAAAAGTGGAGATGGAAGAAGAGTTGGCAACCATTCCACCTTACACAACCTTAGTAGAAGAAAGAAAGAAAGAATCATCATCTGAGGAACCATAAGAAGAAGAAACTAAATCTTAATATGGTGCAACTAGTTTAACTCTGAATACTGAAGCTATAGAAGAGGAAGCAAAACTATCACCTAGAAAAGGTTAAAAGTAGTCTAAACCAATCCCTATCAGCAAGGTTGTAGACTAAATTCTAAAGAATATGATTACACTATTCTTAAGAATAGATTTACAAAGTTCACCAAGGAAAACATAGAAAAGATTGTAAATGTTATTTTATCTAGTTTAAGGGCAAGAGATGGAAGACCATATGATGTTGGGTTAGAATTAAGGAAAATATTAAATGATAAGTGTAGTTTTTGAGTAAAGGATTTTGAGAAGATGGTAGAAGATTTCCTGATGGAAATGAAACCCAAAATAAGCAAGATTCAAAAATCTTACATAATAGAAGTGTGCAGAGGAAGATTCAATAACACAAGGGGTATAATATATCTTATAACCAGTCAAGGGAACCAAATAATAACATGCATTAGTCAACATATAAAGGAGATAACATTATAACTTGATGCCTACCTAAAAATAAATCAATTGTTGGATAGTGGATGAGTACTTGACCAGGTTCAGCCAAGAAAACAAAAGCTAAAACTTATATAAGGATAGAAGCATGGAGAAAAGAATAAGAAGGGAAACAACGAACTCCTAGTTCTCAAAGGGAGTAAGATGTATCACAAGAAGAGAATCAAGAACCAATCAAAGAAACTAAAGAGGAGGCAATGGCACCCAAGGAAACTCAAATAGAAAAATCTACACTCGGAACAAAGAAAGATGGTCAATCGTTAAATACCCCACTAGTTATACAAACTAAGTAGAACTCAATGGAAGAAAGAGTAAAGTCACCATAAGATGTGAATAAATAGAAAATTGAAGAAATAATTAATAATGGAATCATCTCCATTGATTCATCATAAGATGAGGAAGAAGGTGAAGGGGAGGAATCACCTATCATAGTTCAGATTCGAGATGAAGAACCTCTAAAGTAAAAGTCCTCAGATAAGGAAGATGACATAGAATACTAATCCAAGATAAGAGGATAGGAAGATGAATAAAAAAAAGAAAGATAATATGTCACAACTAGATTAGAATTGTCACAATCAAAGGTGTTTGAAAGAAAAACATGTAGACCAGATAGTAAAAGAAGAGCACCAAGCTTGTCTAGAACTACAGGTAGATAGAAAGTAAGAAAAAGAAGAAAACTTTCTAGATAAATGAAAAATTCATCATCCTCATAATTTTCATCATCTTCTAGATAAAAAGATAAAGGAGAATTTTATGAAAAATATGTTGGACTGACAAAAGGAAAAGTTGAGCTAGATGCACTCATCATTGAAAAGAAAGAGAAAATTTAGAACATGGATCTAGAAGAGATCAATGAATACAAGAAACAACTAAAGAGGAAAGTGAAACTCAAAAAGAAGCAATGAAATAGTACATTGGTAATTAGCATAAATATCATTACAAAACTAGCATCTGATGTACAATATAATTCAAACATGGATCTTATCAACCAACTCTCCAAACCAAGAGTATGAGAATGCTACAAAAATAAGTGGCCAAGAACTAGACCACTCTCTAAGAAATCACAAGGAGTCTCAAGGAAACCTTGCATGTTTCATCCTTGGTCCTAAAGAATTCATTCAATCCACATGCTGTATTACCAAATATGGTGTAGAAACTTGAACATGCTCAACATGAGCTACAAAATTTGAAAGAAAATCACAATGTATTCCCTCACTCTATAGCTGAATGTCTATCCAAAACAAAAAGAACACTACATCTCATACATGAGATCAAGAATGAATAGGAGATGAGGGCCCTTAAGCTCAAGGAAACATAATGTAAACTTTCTCCATCAATAGGCATCATTCAGACATAAACTGAAAGTGTTGAAGCTATCATTAGCCAACTCCCAAGTACAAGAATGGTTGAAGTAGAGACACTCATAGGAGAGATAAAGAATGAGATCATTGATCTCAAAAATTTAAAGTCATCATGGGAAACCCATCTTACCACCATATAGGGACAATATCTAGATGTATTCAATAACATGTAGTCACAACACCCTTTTTCATTGATGAAAAAAATGGGGAGAATAGAAGAGGACAATATGGAGAAGGCATGTGTAATAGATGAGGAACATATGGAGAAGGCATGTGTGACAACCAAAAGAAAAGAGCCTCAAGGGGGAAAATATATGAAAGGAGGAGAATGAAAATATCAATTGTGGAGAATATCAAAGGAAAAGAATGTGAACAAACATGAGTACAAAATTGATAGCAAAAGGCACTAGACACAATGATAACATGAAAGGAGACAAACACTAATAGGAAAAATTCTAACACATTTTTTCAAAGCCCACCTACTAGCACCATTGACCGGTACAAGAAAAAGGCTTAAGGAAAGGACTTCACAAAGAAGAAAGGCAAAGCATGGTGGTAAATAATTTTTTTCTATCAATGCCAAAGGGGGAGATTGTTGAAGCCACATACATCTTTGGAATGAAGAATAAGAAAAAACATTGAGTATTTTCATTGATGGATAAGAATATCTAGTTGCAAAATGTGTATCAACTGGTTAAGATGAAGCAATAGGAAGAAGTAAATGCGAGTTACCAGTTGAGAGGCATTAACATCCATTCTAGCACACCTACTAGCAAGAAGACAGAAATAGATATCAGTTGATCTACCTCATCAACATAATGAGTCACCATTGATGTGATAGAAGGGAAAAGATAAATGGTGCAAGTTGACAAGGATGACAGGTTGTCATTGACATGTAGCTAAGGACTAGCCATCCTACTAACCTAAACCCTAGGCATGGGGTTCATGAGTCTTCCATGAATGGAGCATACGTGGAATTAAAAATTGAGTATGATAATTTTGGTTATGGTTAATTTTTCCCAGACATCAATAGAAGGATATATACAACAAGTTGGATGTATGTTGGTGTTGTTGTTGTTTCCATTGAGAGAAAAGATAATATAGAGAAGAGTTGTTGATGGAAAGAAACTATTGCAGGGGGAGACGAAAAAAACACAATAGAGTGGAAGAAGAGAAGTGGTGAACTAAAGCAAGCGAGAGAGAGAGAGAGAGAGAGAGAGAGAGAGAGAGAGAGAGAGAGAGAGAGAGAGAGAGAGAGAGAGAGAGAGAGAGAGAGAGAACACTAACCAATCAAGCAGGAAGGTCAATGCATATTCAAAGGAGATAGAGAAAATATCTACATAGAAAATCAGTGCCATGTTCAAGTCAAACACTTATTATTCTCTCTTACCATTGAATCTATTTCTAGGCTCCTAATTGGGCTAGCTTCTTTGGGAAGCTTATTGAAAAATCCTCTAACAATATGTCTCTTAGAAAGATATTTGTAAATACTTGAACTAGGTAGTTATAAAAAAGTTGTAGTAACCCTAATAGGTTGTAGGCATTCCTAAAAAGATGCATTTCTAGAAGAATCATTTGTAGCTCTTAATAGGAAACCCTTTTACATGTGTTATAAGGGATAGTGGGTATATTATCCTCACAATGGTTTTCATCCTCTCGTTGAGGGTTTCCATGTGCAAAATACATGTGTCAACTCGAAAAATAAATTTGTGTGTGATTTAATCTATTTTTATCCTATTGAATTTATCTTTTTTTAAGTGTAAAGTAGGTTACAATAAGTGTAATTGAAGAGTAAAGAGGATAACTAGTTTTGTGAATGGTACTAATTCACCCCCCTTCTCAATACTTGTCGAGACCAAGACTTTAGTTATTATATCTAAGAAATATTTCAATTTGACAATATACGTTGGAATTATTTAGAATAACTGAGAGGGGGGTTGAATCAGTTGTCCAAGGTCCAGATGTATAAATAAAATTTTTCAGTGCTTAATAGATCCATATCATAAAACCATAACATGCATGCATCCATTTGATCATACAATATCTTAACTTAGAAGATTATTGTCCTAGGTTAAAATAACTTTGCAAAAATGTAAACATGAAATAGCACAAACACATTCACATGGTTTGACACAAGGATTTTATGTGGAAACCCAATTTTGAAAAACCACAAGTAACATGCTACCCAATTTCACTATTCTAAAGTGATGCCTTGTGAAATGCCAACCATGTTAAAGGTTACAATACACACAATTAAATGAGACCAAGTTAAAGGATTTCAATCACCCTATTAGGAGTGAGCCTTGTTAGAGGACTTTAGAACATTACATTAGAATGTCACTTAGTTAAAGGATTTACAAATGACTGTTAGGTCAACCTTAATCCAAAGGATTTTATCCACACCGGTACAGTTATTAGAAAGTAACAACAAGACTTGATCTAATACAAATTTACAACTCACTTGTAGATTACAGATCTCTAGCTAAGTCCTCCATTCTTCTTGGCATTCATACTCTTTAGCTTTGATAGCTTGTTTTCCCTTCAAGAATTCATCCTCTTAAGCCTTCTTTCTTTGTATGCAAATTGCAGTCTCTTTTGTTCAGCCACTAGATGAAGTAACACCCTAGACTTATTTTCTTTCTTAGGTTATAGCACATGATAACCTTTTCTTATGGCCAGCTATATCTATAAATAGAGAATTTAGATCTTTTTCTACTTAACCACAATTGCCCATTTTAGGATTAGGTAAGATTCAATGAATCTACCCACTTTTCCATTTGAGTCCCTCTAGAAACTTTCTCTATAATCTTCCTTTAAATCACCTAAAAATGGTTTACTTTATATTCTATGCCACCAACTCATCATAGTCATCTTCCACATACTTCATATAATTGAAGAAATGAAATTAGTTATCTCATATTTGTCAATTCTTTGACTAAACACATTTTATTATCACTTGGCATCACTAGTCCACTCGGCAAACACTAAAGTTTACTGATGCTTGACATTAGCTAAACTTTACTCGGTATATACTAACTTTTACTTGGCTTCCACTATTTGTTTTTTTTCTTGAAACCTATTGATTTTCACTTAGCTTATACTATTTTATGCTCGGCTTGCACTATTTTCTTGGCAAGGCTTGGCAGACACTTTTCTTTACTTGATCTTCTTCCACTCTTTTCTTGAGTAATATTTCATTACAAACTTTAAGTAGATAAACAATACAATATACTATCAATGTCTTAATTGGTCTTAGTGCTCCTTTTATACACCAAATAACTCAACCTTTCTCTAGGTTTCTCTTGTTATCTCCTCTTTTCAAATCCTCTTCATAAATCAACCAAATGATAGCATTTAGACAAAAAGCAATTGTCTTACCAGCAAGTAGCAGGTTTAACATCATTGAGAAAATAATGATTGTTCTATTACAGGTTCTATACTTCAAAAACAATCTCTTTTCAACAATCTCCCTCTTTGGCATTGATGACAAACCAATACCAACAACAATACCAAAAATAAAACTAATATAAGCTATAGGGTAATGTAAGCTTTGTCAATCTCCTCCAATGTATCTCTCTCTCTCTCTCTCTCTATATTTCCCTCTTTCTTATATCTCCCAAAATTTCTTTCTCACATCTCCCTCTTTGACAAAAATGCCAAAGACTTGTCATCTTTTCATGTAGATATAATCAATTTAGGTTCTCCCTCTATCAACATGCATGTGACTATGAACTTTTGATTCAACTCCTTCATTACTTTAGGTAGCTCCTAAAGTAAAACCCACTGCACCAAATTTTAAATTACAACATTTAGCTCAATTGATGTAGGGCACTACTCATGCTTCTTAAGTAGCTTTGGATAGGGTATCACCCCTAGTTTACCTCTAAGATATTCATGTGCATACTTAGGTAAGGTTTTTATGAATATATATTAGCTATCTATTCTTTTGTATTCACATATTCTATTATCACTTCTTTGTCTTGAACCAACTCTCTCCAGTAATGATACTTGATTGCAATGTGGTTTATCTTTGTGTGCATCAAAGGGTTTTTTTGATATGTTTATAGCACTTGTATTATCACAATAAAGTACCACAAGTTTAGTAATTTCTTCCTTAATTCCTTTGAGTAGTTGTTTGATCCATACCACATTTGTACAATTTACTACAACATCCACATATTTAGCTTTAGCAGTAGATTGAAATATACAAATTTGTTTCTTAGTGGTCTAGGTGACCAATCTCTTTCCTAAGAAAAATGCTCCATTGATTGTACTCTTTCTGCCATCAATGTTTCTAGCCAAATTAACATCTATATAGGCTCTTAACTCAAATTTATCATTTTTCTTGTAGTACAGACCATAGTCTTTTGTTCCTTTTAGATATCTCATAATTCTCTTAACATCCAAAAAATGATTCTCCTTAGGATTTGTAGAAAATCTTGCAACAATCCCAATAGTTAATGCAATGGCATGTCTACTATGTACTACATATTGCAACTTGTCAATTATAGACATGTACAATGTTTGATTTACTTCAAAAAAATCATTAGTCTTTGATAGTTTATGTCCTGTCACCATAGGATTACTAACTAGTTTTGAATCCTCCATACCAAAAGTTTTTAATTTTTTCTTTACATACTTAGACTGAGTGATGTAAATGCCATATTTCATTTGATATACTTGCAAATCAAAAAACAACTTGATCTCTCCAAACATAGACATCTCAAATTTCTTCTTGATTTCATTTTCAAATGTCTTACATAATTAATTTTGACCTCCAAATATGAAATCATCAACAAAAATTTCAGCTAGTAAAACATCTTTACCTCTTGTCTTCAAATACAGATTGATGTTATCATCAATCTTCTCAAAACCAATCTCCACAAGATAATTGTAAAGCCTCTCATACCATGCTCCAACATAAACTTTAAGAAAGCCACCTCCAAAAAATGATATAAAATATTGGTGAATCTTTCATTGTTTCAAAAAAAAGAAAATTATTTCTATTGGGGAATCTCTCAATTTTTCTCATTCTAAATATGGTTAATATTGTTGATTTTTCTTGAATCATAATTTTTTTGTATAAAATATTGACAAATCTCAATAATAATAGGAAGTTCGTTAATCACCATGGAATATTACAAATCAAAATTGAACATTTTTTTACCTTGTGGAATATTATGAGGATCATTACATGTACTTCAAATCAATAGTGAAAACTAAATATTGGTGATATATCCCTCAAGTAACTAATATTTATGATAATTATTGGTAAGTTCAATGTAATTTCTCTAATAATATTTTATATTTAAGTGACTCAAATCTAATCATGTAACAAATATTGTGGCAAATATTTGAGTTTAAATTTTTTAATAAAATAAATTATTGACAATTTTTAATAATCTAGAACAGAATTTCATAAAACTATGGCGATTTAGGCTATATCAAATCTTAAATTATTAGCCAAATTACTAGCCCAAAAATTCAAAAATTATCCAATTTGCGAATATTAGCCACTAAAAACACCTTGCAACTTTTGCAACTTTTATGCAAAAAGAGCAAATTCTTTATGGGAGCCCTTCAACCACTTAAAGTAGCTGGAAGTGTACATTAAAAGCCCATATAAGTTCAAACTCAACCTTTTTAAGAGGTTGGAAGAAGGAGAAATGATAGTGTATGGATTGTAATCAACATTTTCTTTATTACAATAGTTTCTTGCTTTGAGTATTTTTTTCATGCTTTGTATAGATTAAACTTAGGGTTTTTTGAGTTGAAAGTGTTAGTGGAGGTTTTCCTTCATTTATGTTTTTATTTTGTGTGTTATTTTAGAGAGTTTTGTGTGTTCAAATAATTTATTTTGTAAGTTTGCAGGTTGTTGTTCTGAATTGGGCAACCAACACAAAATGGAGTCTTAGGAAAATTCCCCACCATATGAAATGTATGGCCTCTTGGGACTTGGAATTAAACTCCTTATACATTATGTAAAACAAAGGAGAGCCCATGGGAAGCACAACAAGAATTTTTAGTGTGATGCCCTAGGCAAGCAAACTATGTTTGGTTAGGGATCACAAATTTGAAAAAGAGCATTTGGAGTGGATTGAAAGGCCCGATTCTTCAATACAAGAATGTGGAGAGTAAGTAGATGGTGAGGGATAACTCCAATCCAAAGAATGATACTTGGTAAGGAATTTTAGGAGGTTTAAAATCTGAACAACACCAATATCCTTGGAACCCTCAAATAAAGCCTAAACTTGTCCTTGGGTTGTACAGAAAAATAGGGGGCTTAAGAGTTACAAAATATTCAAGTACTTAGAAAAGGGTATCTAGAAAGGTGATTTTTTTGGGCATTGTTAGGGGAATTTTCAAAATATCTCAGTTTTAGTGTGTTTGGAGGGCTAATTCTGATAGCCTTTTTCCAAGCAACTGAGTACAAATTCATATATGTATTGCAATTTGAATAGGGTTTTGCACTTTTTTTGGGTGTAGTATGTTGATGAGTAAGCTAAGGCATGCCTAGGTATTCATTTTACCATATGGAAAGGTCCAAGGAGCATTGGGGTTATTTGTGTGTTTGTGGAAGTTTGAGTAATCTTCTACTAACCTGTTGATGTGAGCAAGTTGAAGAGGTGGGATCTCTTTGATAGAATCCTTAGAGGCATAGGGTGTGAAAGAAGCCCTATTTTATTAAGTGGAAGAACTAAGAAGACCCTAGAGAGATTAGGGTTTGTGAGCAAGATTGGTAGTCACATTATAGTGGTATCAGAGCAAGTTAAAGATTTGGGAATAGTTGGTGGATGTCTATAGCTACTGGAGAGTCAGTAGGTGAAACCAGCATGGTGAAAAATGTAGAAATAGACAAGGAAGTTGATGAAAAAAGGGAGAAGAATAGAGTTCTTGAAGAATCCCTAGTAGAGGTGAAGGTGAAACTGGATGCAATTGCTGAAGTAGTCAGGAGAAAGGAAGAAGAAGAATTTGAGAAGGGTAAAGAGGTAGAAAAGGAGGATGTAGTTCTTGAACTAACCCTATCTTTAATGAAGAGCCCTTATTGGAGGCTATTAAAGCCCTAGGAGGAAAAGCTTTGGAAGGTGAACCACTTTTCAATGGAAAGATGGACATAAATGTAGTCATGGATTGGATAGATGGCATGGAGAACCATTTTGAGTGTGAGGGGGTATCAGAGGCACAAAAGGTTAAATTTTCTAAGTCAAAGCTTAGAGGCTCAACACTAACATGCTGGAAATATGTTCAAGATGAAAGAATCATTATGGGTAAGACTCCTATAGCTAACTGGAAGGCTCTGCTCAATAAAGTGAAGGAGAACTTCCTGCTTGAAGACTTTGAAATTCAACTCCATAAGAGAAGGCAAGGATTAGAGAAAAAAGACCTAGATGTGACCTCTTATACTAAGGAATTTTAAAGGTTATGTCTAAGATCCAAGTAGCAAAAAGATGAGAAAATCAAAGTAGCAAGTTATCTAGGTGGCTTGAAGTGGAATATTTGAGAGGAGCTCAGTTTGTGGTTATCTACCATAGCTCAAAGATTTCATCAGCTAGCTCTAAAGGTAGAGGAAAAAACAAATGTAAGGATATTTTAGCTTCAAGGATAGAGCCAAGGGAAGAAATCAAAGAGGTCAAAGAGGAGGCTACTAGGGTAGAGGTAGTGAGCAGAACAATCAAGGTGAAAGCAAGCTCATAGAGAAAGCTAGTGATAACTCCTCAAGAGGTGGTTACGATAGAGGGAGAGGAAGCCAAGGAGGATCAAGTAGAGGGAGAGGATTAGGAAGATCCAATTCATACTTTTCAAGTATGAAATGTTATATATGTGGTTAGTTTAGTCATCCAGCCTACAGATGGCTAGAGAAGCCTTCTTCCTTAAATTAGGATAAAAGAATGGCATATGTGCAATAGGATTACAGAAAAGAATCTAATGAAGATCACATTGAGTCTATAAAAGGTGAGAACCTCATGTTTAGGAGAATGTTGATCAAACAACCAGCTCCTAATGAACTTAAATATAGGAGGGAATTGTTCAAGATAAAATGCAAAATCCCAGAAAAAGTATGCAAAGTAGTGGTTGATTCTAGTTCTACTGATAATGTAATATCAAAGGACGTTGTTACTAAGTTGAAATTGCACCTCATGAAAACCTTGACAAGGTTACTTGTCCCAAAAAGGGACAAATCATCTTGGTGAATGAGAAAGCTTGGGTGGAATTCTCCATAGCAGGATACAAGGACAAATTGTTGTGTAATGTTTTTTTTTTTGATGAATATTTATTTTTTATTAATAAATAATATACTAGTTAAAATTAAAAAAGGGCAGGGGGATACAAGATCACCCTATGAAATTTTACATGGCCTAAGCTAGAATTAACAATTATTCATCAAAAAAAACTTTAAACAACCCCTCAAGCTACCAAAGCAGTGTCAGGTGAGGGGTGTAGTTCATTGTGATCATGGAAACCCCAATCATCCCTGGGATTGATAGGTGGGCTAGGAATAGTCCAGCCATTAGCAAAATCTTTAGGGGCTGGTCTTCATCTTTAGTATCTACATGCAGGGGTGAAATAGCTAATTCTAGGCAAAAAGGTCTTTTGCTAGAAGCAACACGAGGAGTACCAGGAGGGTGAGCCACTAGACCTGGGGACCAACCTGAGCCATAGCAAGGTGGAGAAGTTGAGCATCATCCAACCACCATCCCCATAATTTTCTATGTAAGACCTTCAGGTGATATGGTGCCTCCTAACACCTCACTTGATCATACACCACCTAGGGGTAGCTGTTGGGGTCACATCTATTGTGTGATATTTTGCCTATGGATGCTTGTCATATTTTTCTAGGCCTTGGCAATTTGATAGGAAAGTTGTGTATGATGGTAGGGAAAATGCCACAATTTATAAGAAGGTAGGAAAGACTTTCAAAATTTAGTCCTTATTGGAAGAGGAGGAAACACAAGAAAAAGTGCATTAAAGACCTCAAGGATGTAGAATGTCCAATGTTTACAGTAGTGCTAAAGTCTGAAGCAAAGGAGAATGTAGTTAAGGAACCCTTACTAATTGAAGTCCAAACTTTTCTTGAAAAGTACAAGGACATAGTGAGTGATGGTACTCCAACTACTCTACCTCCTAGGAGAGTTATTAGTCATCAAATTAACATTGTTCCAGGTGCTTCCTTGCCTAATAAAGTAGCATACAAGTTGGATCTAGATCAAAACTTAGAAGTGGTAAGACAATCCCAAGAATTGATAGATCAAGGCTTGATACAAAAGAGCATAACCCCATGCGTAGTTCTTGTTGTGTTGGCATCTAAAAAAGGAGGGAAATGGAGATTATGTATAGATTCAAAATCCATCAACAAGATTATAATCATGTATAGGTTTCCCATACCTAGGATTGAAGACCTTATGGATTGTCTTGGAGGCACTAAATACTTCACTAAGTTGGACTTGAAGAGTGGTTATCACCAAATAAGGATGAAGGAGGGAGATGAATGGAAAACAATATTTAAGACTATTGATGGTCTTTATGAGTGGCTTGTAATGCCATTTGGTCTTTCCAATGCTCCTAGCACATTCATGAGGCTCATGAATGAAATGCTTAAGGATTTCATAGGAACATTTATAGTGGTGTATCTAGATGATATACTTATCTTCAACAAGACTAAAGAAGAGCATATCAAGCTTGTTGAGGTAGTTTTGAAGAGGCTTCATGAGGAGAAGCTATCCATAAATCTCGAGAAGTGTGACTTCTTCAAAGAGGAACTTGTGTACCTAGGCTTTGTGGTGTCTCAAGGCACATTAAAGATATACAAGGAGAATTTTGATGCTATACTAGATTGGCCAACACCTACCTCATCTACTGAGGTAAGAAATTTCTATGGTTTATCTCAATTATATAGGAAATTCATTAGGTATTTCAATAATATTTGTGCACCTTTGCTGGATACCATAAAGGGAAAAGTCAAATCTAAGTTTAAATGGACTTTAGAAGCTAAAAAGTCATTTAAAGTGTTGAAGAAACAAGTAGCTACTCAACCTATCCTACAATTTCCTAGTTTTGAGAAATTATTCACCTTAGAATGTGATGCAAGTGGCTTAGTAGGAGGTGGTGTTTTGAGTCAAGGATATAGACCAATGGCTTTTTATAGTGAGAAGCTTAATGAGGCCAAGAAGAAGTATTCATCCTATGACTTAGAGCTCTGTGCCTTAATTCAGTGTCTTAGGAAGTTGAGACATTATTTGTTGCCCAAAGAATTTTTTGTGTTTACAGATAATCAAACTCTTAACTACATCAAAACTCAAGAGAAACTAAGAAATAGACACTTGAAGTGGATGGAGTACTTGCAAGCCCTTACCTTCACAATCAAGCACAAGAAGGGGCAACTAAACAAAGTGGCAAATGCACTAAGTAGCAAGATTATGATAGTCCAATAGATTAAGCTCCAAAGAATTGGAATAAAGAGTTTTTAGAATCTCTACAAAGAAGATGAGAACTTTGCTAAAGCCTACAAGGTATGCATGGATTTTGAGAATCATTTTCATCAAAAAATTTCAGAATATATGATGCAAATGGCTTGTTATTCAAGGATAATTAGTTGTATGTACCAAGGGGTTCCATGAGAGAGACCCTAATACAAGAGAAGCATATTGGTAGCCTAAGTGGTCATTTTTGTGTTAGAAAAACCATAGAACTAGTGCAAAGGTTCTATTATTGGTCAAAACTAGCAAGGGATGTAACCAAGTATGTGGAGCAGTGCATGGTGTGCATGAAAGCCAAAGGAGGAATCAGCAATGTGGGTTTATATCAACCATTACCAGCTCCAAATAGGCCATGGGACTATGTAAGTATGGACTTTGTTGTAGGTTTACCAAAAATCCAACAAGGGCATGATAGCATTTATGTTGTTGTTGATAGATTCAACAAAATGGGGAATTTCAATCCTTGTAGGACAAATAATGATGCTAGTCACATTGCCCACTTATTTTTCAAGGAGGTTGTATGGATTCATGGACTCCCATTAAGAATTGTATCAAATAGGGATGTTAAATTTATGAGAAATTTTTGGAAAACCTTGTGGAAAAATCTTGGTACAAACATGTCATTTGGTTCAGTTTACAATCCCCAAATTGATGGTCAAACTAAAGTGGTTAATAGGACCTTAGCAAACCTTCTAAGTTTCCTAACTAAGGAATATGGTCAAAGTTTGGATGGTATCATTTCACAAGCAGAGTATGCCTATAATGATAGCAAGAATACAACCATTGGAAAGAGTCCTTTTGAGGTAGTTTATGGAATACATCCAAAAGGTGTATGTGAACTAATATATCTTGGTGATATGGATCAAAGAAATGGAAAAGTTGAAGACTTTGTTCAAACTATGAAGGAGATTCTAGAGAAAAAGTCAAGAAGACCATCCAAGATAACACTCCAAACTCAAGGCCAAAGTCAATGAAAATAGGACAAATGCTTAGTTTACTATTGGTGACTATGTAATGGTTTATTTGAATAAAGCAAGGCTTTCAAAAAGTGTTCCCACCAAGTTGCAGATGAAGAGGGTAGGGCCTTGTAAAATCTTGGCAAAGTATGGAGCAAATGTTGAAATCTGATTGAAAAGATCATTGTTGAGAGAGATTATTGAAACAGGGAGACTGTTGAAGAAGACTATGTGTTTTAATCATTAGTTTGTTAGTGATGTCAAACTTGCTATTTTTTGGTATGAGAAATGCTTATAAGATTCAAGTATTATCACTTAGTTGATTGATAAAGAGAATTTGATCAATAAGATGTAACAAAAGAACCTAGAGGAAAGGCTGAGTTATGATTATGTAATGAAGTACAAGGATCAGTTAAGATAGTGATGACATAATGTCTTGATAATCTACTTAAGGTTACAAATGTTGGCTACACTAAACAAATTTAGAAAAAGAAGTTACACAAAGTTTGTCTACCAAGCTTGACTGAGTAGATAGTAGGTGTCGAGCAAAGATAGTGCAAGCTAAGTGAAAAGTCAATTGGAGCCAAGTGAAAGAAAATTCTACTAGATACCAAGAAAGATAGGTGATGCCAAGTAAAGTTTAGTTGATGCCAAGCATCAATAAACTTTAGTTGGTGCCAAGTGATTTTATAGTTGATGTCAAGCAATGCATTATGTGCCAAGCATTAGAAGGTCGATAATGTCGAGCTGCTGCATTATGTTAAAGTTCAAAGATTTACTGAATCTAAGCCAACAAGTTTTTTTTCTTGAAACTTGTGAACCAGGAGGAAGATAAGGTTGATGAGGTGGTGGCACAAAACTTGATATAAACCATTTTTGAGGTAAATTTAAGTGGATTCTAGGAGAAGTTTCTAGAAGAGATACAAGATATGGGGTAGATACATTGTATCCTACCTAATCCATCCAAACCCTAGTTTTGACAATAAAAATGACCAGAAAAGTATCCTAATTTCCTATTTATACGAATGTTTCATCATGAAGCAAAAGTTGTCATGTGCGAGAACCTAAGGAAGAGGAGTTAAGGGTTTTGCTTCATCAAATGACCCAAAAGAAGAGTTTGAAATGACATGTTAAACAAGAAGGCTTAAGGAGATGAATGCTTGAAGGGCGAACAAATTGTTAGAGCTACAAAGTATCTAGGCCAAGTAGAATTAAGGATTGAATAGAGATCTGTAATTTGCAAGAGAAGTCGTAATTTGTATTAGATCAAAGCTCTACTATTACTCTCTAACAATTGTATTAGTTTAGGGTAAATCCTTTGGATTAAAGTTGACCTAACAATCATTTGGAAATCCTTTAATTGGGTGACATTCAAAGTGAATTGTCTAAAGTCCTCTAACAAGGCTCACTTCTAAGAGGGTGATTGAAATCCCTTAATCGAGTCACATTTAATAGTGTGTATTGTAACTTTTAATAGGGTTGGCCTTTCACAGGGCATCACTTAGAAGAGTGAAAAGGAGTAGCATATTACTGGTGGTTTTTCCCAAATTGGGCTTCCACATAAATATTGTGTCAAGTGTGTTGATGAATCTATTATGTTTCATGTTTTATATTTTTGCAAGTTGATTTGACAGTAATCTACAAGTCTTAGTGATTGCATAATCTTATGGATGCATGCATGGATATGAATGTTTTATTGATTCACTAAGTCGTCAAAAGTTTTATTTATACATCTAGACCTTGGATAAATAATTCCCCCCCCCCCCCCCCACTGCCTAAGTTATTCTAAAGTATTCCAACAATTGGTATTAGAGACATCTTCTTAAGAGGACTAGTTTCAAGGTACTAGAAGCATAAAGATTGAGATGTCTAAAAGAGATGTACCCAAGATCAATAGAGATAATTTTCCTACATGGCCAATTTTGATGAAACTACACCTTGGAGTACTTGGAGATCATGCACAATCTACCATTTTAGTGAAACATGTTGATCCAATTGGAGCCCTAACTACTGAAGATATGAAGAAGAAGAAAGAACACAATTAGGCAATGTTGGAGATTGCCTCTACCCTAAGCTATGCTGAATTTGATGATATCAAAGGTATTAATAGTGCAAAGAAAATGTGGGATTCCCTAGCCACCATCTATGGAGGAGACAAAAATGTTCAAAGAGCCAAATCTGAGAGTCTTAGAGGTAATTTTGATGATATGAGAATGAAAGAAGGTGAAAATGTTGCTCAATATGTTGCTAGAATAAAAGAAAATAAAAGAGTTAGCTAGGTGGCTAACTCTTTCAGGAAGATTGTTGTCAATTAAAACCCGTTTGGCCTCAATTCCAAATTACCTATTATTAGTTCTTAAAGCCACTACTACAGTTATTAAATAGCTAGAGAAAATCATATCCAACTTCATTTGGAGGGATAACATGACTGATAAAAAAAGAGTTCCTTTAGTTTCATTTAAAAACATGAAATTTGGAAAGATGGAAGGTGGTGTGGGCCTTCATGACTTGCATATTAGAAACCATGCTTTTGGTGCAAAGCTAGTTTGGCATATGTATGCTTATCCTTCAGCACTTTGGGTCAAAATTTTGCAAGCCAAGTACTTGGATTTCTCCAACATATCAAGATTATTCACAATTGCAAACCCACCATCTAGTTCAATCATGTGGAACTTCCTAGTTCAATCAAGGGATATCATCACATCATATATCACTTGGGAAGTTCATAATGAAAAAGATACTAATTCTTGGTTGGATTCTTGGGCTAGCCATCCATCACTAGTGTCTATTGTTGATTTTAGGTACATTGTGGATTTCATCACACACATTTGGGGAGGCAAACTTATTCATTATATTAAGGCAGTGGAACTTGGATCTCATAGGGAAATCTGGAAATGTTTTTCCTCTCTCCCAATTCCTCTTGCCCATCAATGAGCTATTGAGGATATCCTACATAATAGACATATTTATATCTAGAAATAAAGATGAAATCATTTGGACCTCCTCAAGCACAAGGAATTACACAATTAAGAAGGGCTATGAAGCTTCATCACTTATTCAACATAATTTCTATGGCTTACATTGAAGAAACATGCCCTTACTAGTGATTTCCTTGCTCGACTTAACATTTCTAATCATTTTCTATTTGTCCTATATAAAGACAATATTGAAAGTGCAGACCATTTATTTCTCCGTTGCAATTTTTCTCATGCATGTTGGACCCATATGCTTGCTAAACTCAACCTCAGTCTTTAGAGACTCTTTGGGACCTTTTTCAATCTTGTCCACTGTTGTATCATTCTTCTTTGTGTGAAGCTATTTGGATCATTATCCTAGCCTCAATTGTCTAGGCATTGTGGTGGGAACATAATTCCTGAATTTTTAGGCATAAAGAAACAAACCTTAACTCATTCTTAATCAAAATAGAACATCATATAACAAAAATTCTCAATGTTCAAATCCTAAAATCACTCCCAATAGCTTCCAAATTCTCATTGTGGGATGCACACCTAATCAAGAATTGGAGCAATATCATGATTCCTTTGCCAAGATCTTTACCATAGAATCCCAAAGCCAAAATTAGTAGAAAAGAGATATGTTGGTGACCTCCTCATCCACCATTTGTGAAACTAAAATTTGGTGGGGCCTCCTGTGGCAATCCCAGAGTCTCTGGTTCTAGTTTTGCATTACGAGATCATTCAGGAACATTATTGTTGAGATCTTCAATTCCATTACCAGCTTCTATAAGCAACTAGGAAAAAGCCATGGCACTTCTATTGGGTCTTCATGCTTCCATCCAACAAGCCTTTTCTCATCTAATTATTGAAGGTGACTCTTTCATCATTATCCATGCTACCATTACCAGAGTCTCTACAAATAGGAAGATATAGTATATCCTATGACATGTGTGGTCCATGCTACACAAATTTGAAGACTTACACATTTTTCACACGTACATGGAGGGAAATGCATTGGCTGATGTGTTTACCAATTTGGCATGTGATGGTCATAGTCTTTGCCTCTTCAAGGGCTTGATAAACTTAGTGGAGTTTTAGGATGTTTCTAACATACTTGGGTAAGATAAATAAAATGCTTCTATATGATGACTAGACACATCTGTTGTGATTGTTAAATGTAAATCATACTTACTTCCTTCTAATGTTTCTTTCCTAAGCTATAGTGATATGTGCAGGGAGCATCAATGGACAAAGCTTGTTCTTTTACTGGGTCACCCTCTTCTATTTGTCTTCTTGGTCACCATTATTTCCATGCCTCTACTTCCTATGGTCATGGCCATGGAAAAAAAACCACATTTCTAAGATGTGATGGATCACCTACCAGATATTATTGAGCCTAAGTTTTTTTTTTCCAGACATTCCAAAACTACAAGCTCTACTAATATCTATAGTTTTTTTCTTTTCTTTTTTTATTAACCTGATGTAAAATTTATTATTATTATTATAAAATTATATAGGCCCTGTCACCTTTTTT
Source organism: Cupressus sempervirens (assembly GCA_028749045.1). Lineage (NCBI taxonomy): Eukaryota > Viridiplantae > Streptophyta > Pinopsida > Cupressales > Cupressaceae > Cupressus > Cupressus sempervirens. The sequence goes on along the minus strand of CM053791.1, from coordinate 712,845,889 downwards.
TTAAAAAAAAGTTGTTAGTGCAATAAGAGGAGCCACTAGTCATATAGATGATGATACTGTGTTAAGTCTTGAGAACATTATGCCTATTTATGCTATTAGAGTTTTTGCAATTAAAGAACTAAGATGTATTCTAGGAAATGATCTAACTCTTGAAGGTTTGGTAGGTAGACTCACTGCTTCTAATCTATCTAACTTTGATAATTAAAAACCTGAGAGTCTTGAATCTGCTTTCAAAGCTATGTTGTTATTGAAGGACTTTGATGAAGTGAAGAAAAAGAGGAAGAAGAGAAAGATAAAATATGTATCTAGTGATAGTGATACAAATGAGGAAGATGTTGAACAATTTGAAGCACTACTAGAAAAAGGATTTCACAAAGGTAAAGGCAAGTTCAAAGGTAAGTTACCCATCATTTGTTTCAATTGCAATGAGGGTGGTCATATTGTTGCAAGATGTACATAGAAGAAGAACTATAGAGGTGGTGACAAGTACAAGATCAGAAGAGAAGATGATGGCAAAGATTACTAAGATAAAGGCAAGAAGTCATTCTATATTGCTGAAGATGATTCTAATGGACATGATGATGAAGCTGTGTATGTTGCAATGAAGGATGAATCTGATGAAGATGAGGTAACTACATTTGTGACTTGTGTGAACAAAAATTATAGATGGATCATTGACAGTGGATGCTCACATCACATGACTGATGAAAAAGGTAAGATCATTACCTTATATTGTTATGATGGAAATAGTGTAAGATTTGGTAATGATGCACCATGTTTGATAAAAGGAAAAGTTTCTATCAAAATTATAGATAAGATTTCATGTGATAATGCTTACTATGTTGAAGGAATAAACTATATCTTGTTGAGTGTGTCATAATTGAATAATTTGGGATGCAAGGTTGAGTTTGGAAACAAGACTATTAAGATATATGACACAAATGGAGAACTAATTGGAAAAGGTGATCAAACTAGAAGTAATCTATTCTATCTTGATATAGAGGATGCTCCTTGTCTTGTTGTAAAATTTGATGATGTATGGATTTGGCATAAGAGGTTATGTCATGTTAATTTTGATAACTTTGTTAGTATTAATAACATGAAAAAAGTTAGAGGTTTTCCTAAGTTGAAGAAGCTTGATAATGTAGTGTGCAAATAATGTCAGCTAGGCAAAATGACAAATTCAAGCTTTAAGAGTAAAGCTTATACCTCTAAAGAAATACTAGAGATTGTTCATATTGACTTGTGTGGACCAATTGAGGTGCAAAGGTACAACTAAGATAAGTACATAATCCCATTTGTTGATGATTACTCTAGGATGATGACAGTTATGTTTCTGAAATAGAAATCTGATGCTTTTCAAATGTTTAAGTGGTACTTAGCAAGAGTTGAGAAAGAAACAGGTAAAAGTCTAAAATGCTTGAGATCTAATAGAGGAGGAGAATTCACATCAAATGAATTTGAGATATTTTATAATGACAAAGGAATCAAAAGATAGACATCTACCCCTAGGACCCCTCCATAAAAAGGAATAGGTAAAAGAAGAAACAAATCTATAATGGACTATGCTAGAATACTCATGATGGAGAAGAATGTTGCTCTAAAATATTGGAGAGAAGCTATAAGTACAGTTGTCTATACCCTAAACCATGTGCAAATCAAGATAGGTACTCATTCAACACCTTTTAAACTATGGCATGGATATCCACCCAATGTAAAATATTTTAAGGCATTTGGAAGTAAGTGTTACATTCTTAAAGATGTTAGGAATGAAAAGCTTGATGAAAAAAGTGAAGAAGGTATATTCCCAGGATACTCCACAAGAAGAAAAGCTTATAACTGTTTGAATACTAACACCAACAAAATTGTAGAAAGTGCAAATGTAAATTTTGATGAATTTACAGAAGTACATGAGGCTAAACCCATGAAAAAGCTAGATGAATACAAATCATTTATATATTTTTATGAAGGAATGCCTACTAAAGAAGATGTTACAAATCAAGTTATAAATCAACAACAAGTTTCAGTAACTATTGAGTCACACACTATGAATATCGAGTTGCATTCATGAACTAGGCTACATTTAGATGCTAAGTTATAGAATGAAGTGGATGCATATTCTGATTCAGTGATTAGTACACATGAAAGAGATGTTGAGATACCTAAAAGAGATATACATAGTGATTATGAAGCTAAAATACAAATTGAAGAAATAAGAGTTGAACCAAGATTGTCTAAGTATGTCAAAAAACATCATCTTGCTACTAAAATCATTGGAGATAAAGATGCTAGGCCAATGACAAGAAATAGATTGATAAGTGAATCATGTTTGCTGAGCATGAAGGAACCCAAAACAAAAAAAGATGCATTAGAAGATGTGGATTGGTACAAAGTCATGGAAAAAGAGATTGAACAAATAGAGAAGAACAAAACATGGAGTCTAGTTCCTAGACCAAAAGACAAGAATGTGATTGGCACCAAGTGGGTATTCAAAAAAAAGCTAGATGAGAATGGTGAAGTCACAAGAAACAAGGCAAGATTAGTTTGCAAGGGATATGCACAAGAAGAATGAATTGACTATGGGGAAACATTTTCCCTTGTTGCTAGATTGGAAAGAGTAAGAACACTACTTTCTTGTACTACATACAAATGTTTCAAAATTTATTAGATGGATGTTAAATCTACATTTCTAAATGACATACTAGAGGAAGAATTTTACATAGAACAACTAGAAGGTTTTGTTGATGATAATAATAAGAACATGGTATGTAGACTGCACAAAGCTCTATATGGTTTGAAAGCACCTAGAGCATGGTATGAGAGACTTCATAATTATCTTGTAAATATTGTATTCGAAAGGATTGATGATAACAAAAATCTATACATAAAGATAGAGAAAGGTAAGGGTATTTTGTTATCTAAAATATTTGTTGATGATATTATATTTGAAGGACATGATGCTTTATGCAAGGATTTTGCAAATCAGATGAAGCAAGAATTTAAAATGTTTATGTTTGGAGAAATCAATTTTTTTGTGGGTTTGCAAGTATATAAGATGAAGTATGGTATATACATCACTCAGTCAAAGTATGTCAAGGAAATATTTCAACTAGTAAGTACACCTATGGTGACTAGACACAAGTTGTCAAAGAATGACGATTTTGCTGAGGTGAATCAAATGTTATACAGGTCTATGATTAGAAAATTGTAATATGTAGTACATAGAAGACCTGTTATTGCATTATTTTTAGGGATAGTTGCAAGATTCTCTACTAATCCCAAGGAGAATCATTTAATGGTTGTGAAGAGAATAATGAGATATCTAAAAGGAACATAAGAGTTTGGTCTATACTACAAGAAGAATGAAAATTATGAATTGAGAGCCCACATTGATGCTAATTGGGCTAGAAACATTGATGACAAAAAGAGCACCAGTGGAGGAGAATTTTTCTTAGGCAAGAGACTAGTTACATGGACTTGCACAAAACAAAGTTGTACTTCACAATATACTACTGAAATTGAATATGTTTTTGCAGTTGTAAATTGTACAAACATTGTATGGATGAAACAGCTACTCAAAGGAATGAAGGAAGAGATCATAGAACTAGTGATATTTTATTGTGATAATACAAGTGCTATCAATATATCAAAGAATCCAATGATGCACACAAAGATAAAGAACATTTCAATCAAGTATCATTACTTCAAAAAGTTAGTTCAAGATAAAGTAGTGAAGATGGAATATGTCAACACAAAGGAACAAATTGATGATATCTTCACAAAACTATTATCTAAGGATGCTTATGAGTATCTAAGAGGTAAATTAGGGGTAATACCCCTATCAAAGGATATCTAAGTAACAAGAGGAGTACTCTACATTAAACAAGTTGATATTAATATTTTACACATTGATGTAGAGGATGTTACTTTAGGAGTTGCCTAAAGTAATCACAGAGCTAAAATTTCAAATCAATCACAAGCAAGGTGACAAAGGGAGAAACTGAAGAAATTGCAAAAGCTTATATCTTCATATTTTAAGATGACAAGTTTTTAGTATATGTCTTTGGAATTTTTTTCAAAGAGGGAGAAAGTACATTAAATTGATCATCATCAGAGGGAGAAAGTATGTTAGAGAAAGTACAAGAGATTATTATCAAAGAAGTTGGTGATCTTACAGGGAGATCATACAATTGCTGATGTATGATGAAAAAGATAGACAACAATGTAAGATAGAGGGAGAAATTCTAATCTACCTAGTAAGAGGAAGATACAAGAAGGAACTTAGAAGGAGCTGCAAGGAAGAATTTTGTAACCTAATTAGAAGATGGAAGTTGCTGATAGAGGGATAAATTTTGATACGAGTTTTCTTTTTGGTATTGTCCTACTATTTTAACCTAGTTAGTTTTGTTGAACAAGATGTTCATCATTTGATTGACTTGGTTTATCATTTTGGTTTTCCATCAATGCCAAAGAGGGAGATTGTTGAAATCTAATTGAAAAGATCATTTTTGAGGGAGATTATTGAAAGAGGGATATTGTCGAAGAAGACTATGTGTTTCAATCATTATTTTGTCACTATTGTCAAACCTGCTATTTGCTAGTAAGACAACTACTTATAAGATTCAATTACTATCACTTAGTTGATTGATGAAGAGAATTTGATCAATAAAATGTAACAAAAGGAACTAGAGGAAATGTTGAGCTATGATCATGTAATGAAGTACAAGGATCAATTAAGATAGTGATGACATGATGTCTTGATTATCTACTTAAGGTTATAAATGTTGGCTACACTAAGAAAGTTTAGAAGAACAAGTTACACAAAGTTTTTTTACCAAGCTTGACTGAGTAGATAGTAAGTGCCAAGAAAAGATAGTGCAAGTTGAGTAGAAAGTTAGTTGGAGCTAAGTGAAAGAAAATTCTAGTGGATGCCAAGCAAGACAGTTGATGCTGAGTAAATTTTAGTTGATGCTGAGAATTAGTAAACTTTAGTTGATGCTGAGTGATTTTATAGTTGATGTCGAGCAACACAGTATGTACTGAGCATTAGAAGGTTAATAATTCCAAGCTATTGTATTATGTTAAAGATTGAAGATTCGCCAAATCTAAGGTGACAAGTTTGTTTTCTTGAAACTTGTGAACTAAGAGGAAGATAAAATTGATGAGCTAGTGGCATAGAACTTGATGTAAACTATTTTTTAGGCGAATTCAAGAGGATTCTAGGAGAAGTTTCTAGAAGAGATACAAGATATGGGGTAGATACATTGTATCCTACCTAATCCATTTGAACCCTAGTTTTGATGATGAAAATGAGTGGGAAAGTATCCCAATTTCCTATTTATAGGAATGTCTAGTCACGAAGAAAAAGTTTTCATGTGCAAGAACCTAAGGAAGAGAAGGAGTTAAGGGTTTTGCTTCATCAAGTGACCCAAGAAAAGAGTCTACAATGGCATGTTAAGCAAGAAGGCTTAAGGAGATGAATTCTTGAAGGGTGAACAAGCTATCAAAGCTACAAAGTATGAAGGGCAAGCAAAATTAAGGACCAAATAGAGATCTGTAATTTGCAAGAGAAGTTGTAAGTTGTATCAGATCAATGCTCTACTATTACTCTCTAACAATTGTATTGTTCTAGGGTAAATATTTTGGATTAAGGTTGAGCTAACAATCATTTTTGAATCCTTTAACCATGTGGCATTCCAAGTGAATGGCCTAAAGTCCTCTAACAAGGTTTACTTCTAAGAGGGTGATTGAAATCCCTTAATCGGGTCACATTTAACAATGTGTATTTTAACCTTTAATAGGGTTGGACTTTCACAAAGCATTACTTCAAAAGAGTGAAAAGGAGTAGCATGTTACTGGTGGTTTTTCCCAAATTGGGTTTCCACATAAATTATTGTGTCAAGTGTGTTGATGAATCTATTATGTTTCATGCTTTACATTTCTGCAAGTTGATTTGACAATAATCTACAAGTTTTAGTTATTGCATAATCTTATGGATGCATGCATGAATATGAATGTTTAATGGGTTCACTAAGTTATGGATAGTTGTATTTATACATTTGGACCTTGGATAACTATTTCAACACCCCCCCCTCTCTCAGTTATTCTAAAGTATTCCAATAGAAAATGCCTATAAGGTAGACTTACCTTCATATTTCGACATATCCTCTATTTTCAATGTTCAAGACTTGGTGGCATACAAAGGTACCTTACTCATATCAGTCCAAATGTTTATGTTGACCTTGAACCTACTACAACACCTAATATCAACAAGTTGGAAGAAAAGAAAGTGTTAGACTCAAGGGTGAAGAAGTATACAAGGCACAAGGTGTATATTGAACATCTCATTCAATGGAAGGGAAATCCAACTCTAGAGGCTACTTGGGTTGCTGAAACAGAATTCAAGAAGGTTGGAATACCCTTAGACATGTTTCCATCAGGTGGGACTTAGTCTTTTTGATGGGGGGAGTATGGTGTAGGAGCACCTAGGTAGGCTAAAGGGTAGACCTAGGGCTTCCTTTGTGTTTCTAGCTTGTAGTGATGATAGACACATTACTAGAGTAATAATAAGATCAATTTGGTCCTAAGGTGAGGTTAGGTGGGTTAGAAGAGTCCCACAATGCAATATTGCTCCTAATTGCTCATTTGGCTCAATAGAGCATTTTTGGGTTTTGAGGGCCAAATATGGAAAATAAAGTTTTTTAGGATCCTTATTAGGTGTTTTGTGTCCATCTTAATCCTTTTGGAAAGTTTTGTAACAAGTAGAGAAAGTTTGGATAGATAATTTAGAAAATTGCAAAAATTGCTCATTTCTTGCAAAGTTTCATTGACAACTTTTGCAACTTTTATGAAAAAAGAGAAACTTCTTTGTGGGATTTCTTCATCCACTTCAATTAGTTGGAAACATACATTCAAAGCCTATATAAGGTCAAACTCAACCTTTTCAAGAGGTCAAAAGAAGGACAAATGATAATGTACAGATTGTAATTAATATTTTCTTTATTACAACAGTTTCTTTGAGTATTTTTTTCATGCTTTGTATAGAGAAGACTTAGGGTTTTTTGAGTGGGAAGTGTTAGTGGAGATTTTCCTTTAATTTTTTAGTTTGTGTGTTTTTTCAAAGAGTTTTGTTTGTTCAAATAAATTATTTTGTAAGTTAGTGGGTGCTTCTCTAAATGGGGCAACCAACACAAAATGGAGTCTTAGGGCTATTTACCACCATATGAAATGAATAGCCTAATGGTATTTGGAACTATACTCCTTGTAAATTATTTAAAGAAAAGGAGAGCTCATGGGAATCACAAAAAACATTTGTAGTTTGATGTCATAGGCAAGTAAACCATCTTTGGTTAGGGATCAGAAATTTGAAAAAGAGCATTTGGAGTGGAGTGAAAGGTCTTATTCTTCAATCCAAGAATGTGGTGAGTAAGTTCATGGTGAGGGATAACTCTAATCTAGAGGAGGGATCTTTGTAAGGATTTTTAGGAGTTTTAAAACCCTTAAATGAAGCCAAAAATTATGCTTGGGTTGTATAGCCAAGTTGGGGGCTTAAGAGTTACAAAATCTTCAAGTACTCCAATAAGGGTATCCAGAAAGGTGATTTTTTTGGCCTTTTTAAAGGGATTTTTCAAAAAAAATTGTTTTAGTGCAATTGGAGGGCTAATTCTTGTAGCCTTTTTCCAAGAAACTGAGTACAAATTGACCTGTGGATTGCAATTGGAATAGGGTTTTGCACTTTTTTTGGGTGTAGTATGTCGATGAATAACCTAAGTCATGCCTATGTATTCATTTGAACAAATGGAAAGGTCCAAGGAGCATAAGGGTTATTTGTGTGTTTGTAGAAGTTTAAGCAATTTTGTACTAACTTGTTGATGTGCACCAGTTTAAGAAGTGGGACCTCTTTGATAGAATCCTTAGAGGTATAGGGTGTGAAATAAGCCCTATTTGATTAGGTGTAAGACCTAAGAAGACCCTAGAGAGCTTATGGTTTGTTACAAATATTGATAGTCACATCACTCCATGTGTCAAGCCATATGTGTAAGAGGAGTACAAAATATGGTGCCCTTTGTATTGGGCATCGATGTTGTAGTAATGGTATAAATCATGATCTTGCTCAGTAAATGAGTCTATCCAAACAAGATACCCTTAAAGCTCAACTAATTGAATCTCTCTCCATCTTTGCATAACATCCCCATATAGTAATTAAAGTCTCCCCTAATTTCATCTAGAGAACATTTTGGTGCAAGGAGGGACAAAATAACTATGGCCAAAGGAACTCCCAGCTATCCAAACCATCTTAGAGAGTAAACACAAATGAAGTAAACCCAAAAAGAGAAGAACACCAAAGAGAGAGAACAAAACACTTTTATTGAATTTTAAAGTAATCATCATACATGCCTAGTTGTAAGGCCTTCTGGGTTACGACTAGATACAAAATACATTCAAGATCCATAATCAAGCTTCAAATTTGCACTTCCAAACACATACAAAAAAAATTTGAAACCCTTTCCATTTTTCCGTAACTCTAATCCTAAACACCCTTTTTATACTTGCCAAAATGACTTACAGAAGATTCTAGAACATTATATAACAAAAAGGCTGACCATAAAAATGGTCTGCACACATCCCAAGAAAAGATCCTATCAGCTCCCACTAAGAACCAAAACACAGATAACTTGGAAAAAGAAGGAACTAAGCATCAACAAATAATAGGTTCACTCGGCACATGAACACTCAGGCAATACTAGATAACTTGGCACATACTATACAACACAACACACACTATATAACTTGGCACATACTAGATAGCTCGACACACACTACATAGTGAAATGGGATAACACGCTAACCCAAATATTAACATGACTTGGGAAAATTGCAACTCAGCTGATGCTACAAAATTACTAGCACTTGACAATTGCTACAACTCAACAATGACTACAACTCGACAAAAATTGGAAGAATGAACACAAATGAGAAGGATAACACATCAACCTAGGATGCTCCTACATCAAACAACTATGGTAGAAAGAAATGATTCTCCTGAATCATTGAGATTTCACAACCTAAGTTGAATCTAACTTAGGTTGAGAAATCCATGTAGCATCTTCAACCAACATGTTCTTCCACTTCACCAAATATTCATAGTAGTCTTTTCCTCTTGTTCTTTTACCAACCCTCTGATCCAATATTTGTTCAACCTCTTCAATCAATTTCTTGGGATAATCATTAGGTGCAACAACTTCATCATTTGACTCATGATACTTATATAGATCAACAACATTTAATGTAGGAGATATATCCATGTCATTAGGTAACTCAACTTCATAAGCATTTCCATTGTCAAACTTCTTAAAGATCTTACAAGCTCTAAACTTCTTCATCTTTAACTTACTGTATGTTCCAACAGGAAATATTCCTTTTTTCAAATGAACCATCACCTCATCACCAACTTCAAAAACATGATGTCTTCTAGATTTATCATCATTCTCCTTGTACTTCTGATTACTTTATTCCAACTCCAGATTCACTTCCTTATGCAAATACTCCATAAAATCAACAAATTCTTCTCTTGCAACACTTCTCTTCTCTTCACAAACAACATCCCTTAAATTTGATATTCCTCTAGGCTGCATTTTAGTAACAATCTCAAAAGGTGTTTTCCTAGTACTCCTATTCACATAATTATTATATGCAAACTTAGTTTGTGCTAATACCATCTCCATATTATGTGGTTCATCTCCAACTAAACATCTCAACAAATTACCCAAGCTTCTATTCACAACTTCCATTTGTCCATCTGTCTATGGATGGAATGTAGAACTAAATTTCAACTTAGTATCCATCTTCTTCTACAAAGTTCTCCAAAAATAACCAACAAACTTACTTTCTCTATTAGAAATAACACTTCTTGGTAATCTATGCATCTAACAATCTATTTGAAGAAAAGTTTAGCAACATGCTCAACATCTAATGTCTTCTTACATGGTATGAAATTAGCCATTTTAGAAAATCGAGCCACAACAACAAATATAGAATCATGCCTCTTTGCTATTTTAGGCAATCCAAGAACAAAATCCATACTAATGTCACTCCAAGGTTTCTCAGGAATAAAAATAGGTGTATACAATCTAGTATTATGACTTACACCTTTGGCAACTTGATAAACTCCACAACTCTTCACAAACTTCTAAACATCCTTATACATTTGTGGCCAATAATACTTTGCCTTCAGGAAACTCAATGTCTTATCAATTCCAAAATGTCCAGCCAATCCACCACTATGTTTTTTCTTAATTAGATTATCTCACATAGAACTTCTAGGGTTACACAACTAAATACCTTTGAACAACATACCTTTTTGAATGAAATACTCATCATACTTACTTATGTGATCAGTTAGATTTGGTGCTCTGCACTCTATCCAAACCTCAGAAAATATAGGTTAGTATCATACAACTCTTTCATGTCGTCAAAACCAAAAATTTCAACCTTCATCTTAGTCAATAAAGAATGTCTTCTACTCAATGTATCAACAAATATATTAGTAACTCTAGTCTTATGCTTAATCACAAATGTAAAACTCTGCAAATACTCAACCCACTTCATATGTCTTTGATTCAATTTGTGTTGACTTTCAAAGTACTGTAAAGCTTTATAATCAGAATACAAAAAAAACTCCTTAGGAACTAAATAATTTCTCCACTTCTTCAAATCTTGAACAATAACATAAAACTCTTGATCATACACATAATACTTCCATTTAGCATCATTCAAATTTTCACTAAAGAAAGCAACATGTTTGCCTTCTTGACTCAATATAGCTCCTATTGCACTACCACTTGCATCACATTCAACTTGAAACACCTTATTGAAATTAGGCAAAGCCAATATAGATAACTCAACAACCTTTTGTTTCAATGTCTCAAAACTCTTATCATCTCCATATGTCCACTTGAACTCCTTTTTATCTCCTCTCATTGTCTCAATCATAGCATTACAGACAACACTAATTTTTTTTATAAACTTCCTCTAGAAACTAGCCAAACCATGAAATTATTTTACCTCACCCACATTCTTACATATAGGTCATTCCAAAATTACTTTAACCTTCTCAGGATCCATTATCAAACCATCAACTGAAATCACAAATCCCAAATACACAATCTCCTCTTGCATAAAAGAACACATTTTCAAGTTAATCATCAACTTATCCTCTTTCAATCTCTACAATACTTATCTAACATGCTCAAGATATTATTCCTTAGTCCTAATAAATATCAAAATATCATCAAAATAAATAATTACAAACTTACCCAAAAATCTCTTCAAAACTTCATTCATCAATCTTATGAAAGTACTAGGTGCATTAGTCAAACCAAAAGGCATAACCAACCATCTTTTGTCTTGAAAGTATTCTTCCATTCATCAACTTCTCTAATTATAATATGATGATATCCACTCTTAAAATCAACCTTGGTAAAATACTTTTCTCCACTAAAATAATCCATCATGTTATCCATCCTCGGCATAGGAAACCTATATTTCACTGCGATCTTCTTACTAGCTCTAGAATCAGTACACATCCTCCATCCTCCATCATTTTTAGGTGCTAATACAATAGGTACAACATGTGGACTCAAAATTTCTCTAATTAAACTTTTTTGTAACAATTCATGCACTTGTCTATTAAGTTCTTCATTCTTTCAAGATGTCACTCTATATGGTGCTTTGTTCGGCAAACTAGCTCCAATAATCATATCCATACAATGACTTATACATCTTACTAGTGGTAAACCATCAAGACTATCCTCTAAAATAATATCTTTATACTCATTTAGAAAACTTTCAATTTCTACTAGTAGTTGATCATTTTCAGCTTCTATCGCTTGGTCAATACTACCAAAACTCGATCCTCTAGGTTATGGCCAAATATATAGCAAGTAATAGTTCTGTAAGATCCCTCAAGATCCAATCCATACCCTAGCTAGTCCAAATCCACACTATGGTAGAAACCTCCAAGGAAGATCCAAGCAAGTAATCATAAGCCCACCAAGTAATCTCATTGTTTCCCAAGCCTCAGCTACTAGCCCTTCTCAAAAATTCACCCCTCTACCACCTCCTCTTCTCCAAGATGGATGAATAATCACAATCCTGCTATAAACTACCTCACATTTAGCACTTTGTCCATAGACTCAAGTAAAATTATCTCTCTAGCTACTCTCCACACTCACTCCTCCTCCAAATGAATGAGTAATGACTAAAGACTTCACCAAAATCTCTACTTATCCCAACCTAAGCCACAAGTCAGCCCAATAAGCTACAAACTAAATATCCCTTATATTAACTACTTGAAGAGCCACAAGTTGGCCTCCAAGAGAAATTAAATAATAAATGCCTTTAAAGGCTCACAATACTTATTAAATACATCAAAATTAATTACCCAAGACCCAAATAGGTCCACTCAACTCCACAAAAATCCCTTAATCATGCAAGAAAGCCAACTACCCCAGGATGCTCCTGCACCAAACTCCCCAAGTGCAAAAAGAAAAGTGTGTCCTACACTTTGAGGCTCGATGAAAAATTCATAACCATCTTCATCTTCACCAAAGGCTTCTATTCAAACTGGGACAAGAAAACCAACATGCAAATCATCCATATCTACATTATTCCGTCAAACTCTAGAATCTCAACCATCCAATCAGCATGCTCACTCCTAGCAATAAATTGAACATAATACTTCATCAAAAAATCATCATCCACATCAACAACTAGTGAATCCACACCAACAACAACAAACTCCATATCAGTAGCAATTATAGATCTCCATGAATATATTCCAAGCTCATAACACCAGTCATCTTATTGCTCACAACAAGATGCTATGCAACATATAAGTCACCACCAATAGAAACTAGATCATCCATGACCAAGTGCTCTAAAATCTCTATGTCAAACTCAACCAACTAATCATGAAAACCAATCTCCATCCCATCATCAACAAGGTTAGGAATATCCTCAGCAACAACCTCTAATTGCTTAGAAGGTTTTATGTCACACTCCACAAACTGATCAAAAAAACCAATCTCTTCCACCTCGACCTTTTTATGTTATCTTCTCTCTTAGACAAGTCTCTTAACTAGCCAAACAACTCTCTTCTGAATCAGTAGACTCTAGCTCCACAAAAATCCATACAATGCCTTCCTTACCCCATCCTTAACTCAATTAGCCAAGCTAGCTTTAAACTAAGAAGACATCTTAGAAAACCTCTTTTCCACCACATCATAGAGATTCAAAATCATCTTAGGGTCCAATCCTCTCAGAGCCATTTCCAAGATTTTTGCAAACCCTCTACAAAAAATCACCAAAAAATTAATCTTCCTAAACAAGATCAACCTTCCATTTTTGCAACCATAGATTGATCTGAATGTCCTCCCAAGGTCCTAATGCAAATTACATCAACTTTGGTACTCGATCTACACATTTAGAAACAATCTTAGATACAACACTAAATTAAATATCCATACATAAATTAAATGCCAAAAGTTGACTTATAGACAACTTGACACCAATGAAAACCAAGACCAAGTCAAGTGTTAGTAAAACCAAGCTTAGCACCAGTAAATTCCCAAGCATTTATGAGTTACAGAGACCATGCTGAGTAACCAAAGACCATGCTAAGCAATATAGTGTATGCCAAGAAACATAGTGTATACTGAGCAACATAGTGTATGTCAAGCTCCTAGAGTATGCGAAGCTCCTAGGCATAATCTGTGCCCAATAGTGACTAAGCACCACTCCTTTGACCAAGTACTTGTCCAAGAACCATCCAAAGAAACTACTAAGCCTCCTCCCATGAACTCCAAAGTAGTCACCGAGAAAACCCAAGATGCTCTTGCATCGCCAATCCTCTCGAAACCATCTTCCAAGATTTTCGCAAACCCTCTACAACAAATTCTTCCCACACTCCTTGGGATAAACCCAAATTGTTTGCAAGTCAAACCACAACCTACCACTTTGCATGAAAATTCAAGAACCAAATCACAAGTCTAGGAACATGGATGTACAATACACAAACTCTCTATGATCATGCCTCAACAAGATCAATCTTCCATCTTTGCATCCATTAATCCATCTGCAAGCCCTCTACAATTTGCAAGTCAAAACCATAATTTCCCACCTCACGACCAAGAGATCTAAGACTCTTGAAAGAAAAATCCACCACTAGATCAAGATCTTCTCATATCAACTTCTCCAGCCCAAGATCCTGGTGTAACCTGCCTCAACTTTGGTGATTGATTCACACACTTAGGAAAACCATCTCTCTGATACTACATGGTGCAAGGAGGGACAAAATAATTAGGGCCAAGGGCACACCCAACTATCTAAACCACCTTTCAAAGTAAACATAGTAGAAGAAAACACACAAAGAGAAATAAAAATGAGGTAGTCAAGCTACCCAATAGAGGTCAAGATCTTTCATAACTTGTTTCTCTTATGCTTCCAACTCTCCTATATGATCCTTAATGTATATTATCACATTTGACATATAATTCTCCCTCATCATTGTCATCTCCCACAATAGAAACATGATGGATCTCAATTAGTGTATAACATCAAAATGTCAATTCTCAACATTTAAATCTATGCTTTGACATATCTCATGAGCATATTAACTTTGCTAGAAGATGTTGAATTCCAAGGAGGAGGTCAACTTGCACCTTGAGGTATAGGTCGACCTCCTAGAAATAGGTCAATCTCGGGAATTTCCTTACCTAACTATCAAAAATCACTTTGTACAATATGAAAAACAACTTCCTAAATCTACAAAAAAAGCACAAAATTGGAAGGAAAACACAAGGAAATGGCCATAAGCATCAAGACCTACCTCTTCTAGCTTTGTATTATTCACCACTAGTTGTCAAAGAACCTCCATTCACATTGGTGATAGATTCTCCTTCCCTAACATATATCTCCTTCTTCCTCTCCACCTTCAACCAAATGCTACAAGTGAGATTTAGTAAAGGTGAAATTTATATATGAAATCAGCTAGGTCACTTTTTGAATTTGTTTTCAAAAGTTACTTTATCTTAATAAATGTTTATACCTTTCTTTACTCTTTTGATCACATCTCGAGATGGGTAGCTCCAATTTGGATGCCATTATAGATGTCAAAATCTTGATTTAGTTACCTTTCTTTCCAAGTACCTTTGACAATATTTAGGAATAATCTTGAATGGTTTTGAAGACTACTTTTCATCATATCCCATGTTCAATTTGATGTGGTAAACATGATTCCTTGTTTTACCTTTTTTGAATGAGCAAGCCAAAATAGGGGGCATATAGCTACTTGTGAACTTCACCATCTTTCTTTAGAAAGAACTAGATTATTTTAATTATCACTAACCTATGGTTTTGCAAGATGTAATAACTAATATTTTCTTGTGGGAACTGTGCATGCAGACTTAGCCGTATCCTTTTTAATTTAGATATGTTTTTCCTGCTTTAGCTTGTATATGTACAAATAGTTGTATACCACTAAAGTGGGGGATAAATATACCATCTTAAATTGGATGCACTTTAATTTATGACCTTTTAGCTCCTCTCTAGCATGTTTGTATTGCATAATTGCACTTGAAGCACACAAAATCTCTCTCTCACTCTCTCTCTCTCTCTCTCTCTCTCTCTCTCTCTCTCTCTCATAGGTGAAATTAAGGTAGGACCTAGTACATCATCCTTGATTTTCATTGTTATTTCTCATGGGCCAAGGTAAGATCTAATTTCTATACATCCTCCTCTTTTTAGGCCCCATTTCTTGAATCTAACCTTAGCTTATCAATCCTCACACATTACATCTAGACACTCTGTAGTCCCAAAAGTTTGGGTTACAAACCCAAGAACTTGGCCTCCTAGGAATAGGTTGACCCAGGTTGACCTATTCTAGAACAAGTTGACCCAAGTAGACCTATTCTCTAGGGGTTAGGTAGTTTTGGTCCCGATCCTATTTCAAGTTTCAATTGATCCCTACTCATTGTAGTTGACTCCAACATGGGTGATTTAAAAAAATTCACTAGAAAAAAAAATCAAATACCTCATTTGCACATGACAGAAGCAAGGGAAAAGTTCCTATAGACACCCCAATTTGACATAAATAAATTACAAGGTGGAAGCTAATGGTTGAATCTAATTCCTTCATTGCAAAGTGAGGTATTTGTCAACATTTCTTCAATTCAAGAATTCAATCAATGCATGACACCATGAAGATTCAAGGGGATAATGAAGATGGATACAATAATTTAGCCTTAGGGAATTGATATGCTTTCCATGTTATGTTCAAATCTTATCTTTGTCTCTTTTTATTTTGCACACACTTACATGCTTGGGTTTCACTCATCGAGTATATTCTTAGCATTTTATAGCTCTTTTACATTTTGGATCACATGAGCACTACATACACACATGAAATTATTTCTAATAACTATTCATAGAGATGGAAATCACCAAAATGGGGGGTTGACTAAGAAAAAACCCTTTGTAGTCACCCATACACATTGATTCTGTATTAGACTTGTATACTATCAACTTGGTGACCACAAATTTGGAAACTACTATCTGAGACCTTTCTAAAGAAGTTGGGTTGACCTTGTTGTGGTTTCCCTAAGAATATGCCCACATTAATGTAAAGTGTTTGATCACTTTACCTCCAGGTTGACATCTTCCTATCGGCCTGAGAAAAAGAACATTTTTTGGGCTTTCTCTTGTGATTGTAGATTCGTAGTTGAAGTTTAGACACAGTCTCAAATCTTTAACTTTGAGAGAAAAAATAAACATTCCTTTAACATTTTGAGGTAAATACTTTATCATTTAGTTCACCTATTAGAGTAGACCTATTTCCACATCTTAATTGATTGATTACATACATTTGATACCTAGACCTATCTTACACTTCTAACTTAATCACTTAGCTCAAATTTGTATTTACATTGAATATGTCTTATCAAATTAAATTTTATGAAAGAGGCATTGCTTATTTACTTCATTTGTATAACTTGGGTTGAGTATTGACATCCCTTTATCATACTTGGGTTTTTCTAATCTAACCTAGGTCATATGGAGAGTTATGCTTGGAAGCCCCTCATTCTCTTGTATTGAATGACTTAGGGAGAAAGCGTTAAACATATCTTATATAGTTTGCATTATTAGACTTATTGATGTCATTTTCCCTCTAAACATAGACCAAGGGTGCACTACTTGGATTTTATTATTAAAATTTTAAAAGCCTTTAAAGAGAAGCTATTTTGAGCCTATCCTAGAATCATGAAACAAACCTTGTAGCTTTTATGGTAATTGTAGGACCAATATTTTTTAAGTGTCCTTTAAGAAAGTTTATGTACTATTCTTGGACATCCAAAACATAGTTCCAAAGCTTCCATTTTGTGACAGACTGGAAGGATGATGAAAAAGGTTGTTGAATACTTTTCATTTGCATTTTCTTGAAAGCTCTCCAAAATCCATAAGAAATATGTGTTTTGAGAATATCGAGCAATCAGGCATGTCCATGTGATGTGTTTTTGTAGAGGTTTCAAAATATTTTTTAATAAAATCAATTTCATATGTATCATACAATCATCATAGTCTAGGAGACTGTGTTCTTGTGAGGCAGATAATGTAGTGTCATCACAAGTGCACACAAGGATGGGGATAAGTTTCTCTTTGGGTTTTTAAAAATTTCTTATCTACAATTAGTGATGATTTTGAATGCTATATTTCTATTTTTTTTTTGTAATGGGGTTAGGAAAATAACATATTGTGAATATGTTCAAAGACAATACAAGCATAATGTGCTTGAATTCAACAAGAGTACATGTATAAGATTCTAATAGGTTTTCTATGAAATATTAGAGATATTTTATGTAATTGTAGACTTTTCTATATACATATTTTTTAGCTCTAATAAATAGTAGGTTCTTCTGACAAATAGTGTCAAATATTCATTCAAGTTGGAGGTTCTATCCCAAACAAATATCTCCAAAAGTACTTGAAGGAAACTATAACATTGAAATTTTTTCTTATGAGTTGAATGTATGTGGTACAGAGGACCAAGATGAATGCAATGCACAATGTATTATATTCCCTAGTTTCATCTATTCATCTTGGAGGAGTGCTCCAATATGCGCACAATTTCCTCATTCCTTGGATGACTTTTTTCAATGTCATTTTCTTACACATTTAAAGAATCCACTTGTATATTTCAACAACTTTAAACTTGTAGAAAATGGAATTGGTGTTCTTCACAAAGATGGACCTCTTGTTTTGAAAAAATAAGGCTCCAAGATGGCACAAATAGTCACAGTGTTGGTGCCTTAATTTCAAAGTGCAACTCACAATAGCATCTATGAATTTTTTTTAGCTTGTTAATATTGTCAAACCTTCATAGAATATTACATGGGTTGTTCAAGACAAATTCATTCTTCAAATAGGGAAGATTGACAAATCCATATTTACCACGGACTATTGTTAACCCCCGAGCTCTCCAACCCTTTGATATATGCCTAAGCAACATTAAAACAGAAGTAGCTTGTGAATGATATTATTTTTCTATCTTAATACATGGTTAATTAATCCAACGAAGACATATTCCCTAAGGTATTACTCAATGACATTTTGAAAGTCTTGTTTTTATTAAATTGTGAACTTCACTAGTTAGTTTAGCTTTGTTAAATTCTACTATCTATTAAAAGTTTCCTTATTTAGGCGGATACTAGATTGATGGGTTTCAATTTGGCAAAATTAGAGCTATTTAATTGTTGGGTTTAGAATTCTTAACACTCTTTTTCTTTTGTTTCCTATAGTTTTTGGGTAGAAATTTCAAGGCATTTTGTCATTTTGTAGGATTATATCAAGTTACATATGCCCATGTTGCATGTGCATCACACTTTTATTGAATTGCTTTGGAATTGATTAAATTTCCCTTCCATGAAATGGAGTGGTTCACATCACAAATACCCTACTAAGAAAATAATTTTTTTTTCCACATTGTTCAAAGTTTCTTTTGTAAAATGGGGTGTATGATAGGTTGGGATCTGGAGGTTATCCATTGATAGATTTTTAACAGCAATTTTCACAAAATTCAAGGCTATTTGAGGTCCACCAGTGCCAATATTAAGGTTTGATTTTAGTACTAACCTTCCTTTAAATAAAAAAAATTAAATTTAGCATTTAACTCTTGAAAGTTATTGGTTTATGGGCTTATAATTTATGTGTAGCAAGTTTATATGATCAATTTTGGTATTCCTTGTTTGATTTTGGTACTAAATTTGTGCCCCTTTATTGATTTTGTGTCTTATATTTGAAATATTTTTGTCACACAAAGACAATAAGCTAGATTACATATTATTTGTGCACTCATTTTGATGATCCTACAAGTTTTTGTTATTGGCTTATTTGATTATATTTTTAGTCAAAAGAAAGAAGCAGGTAATCTATAATTGCTCTCACAATACATCCAAAGAGGACCAAATACAAAGTCATAACGAGACAAATAACCTCTCCCTTAATACTATCAATTGAAAAAAAACCCCACACAAAGTCATACAAGAGACAAAGAACTTCTCCCATAATATTACACATTAAGGAGACCCCACATGAAGTTATGAATTAAAGAAGTTGCCTCCCTACTTCTTTCCTACAATTTTCCCCCATGAAATAATATCTACGCATTCTCTCTCCGCATTTCTCTTGATACTTTCCTCTTTGTTTTCATATAACTCCGCCTTCAAGAGGACCCACACAAAGTCATAAAGAGACAAATATCCTCTCCCTTAATACTATCTATTGAAAAGAACCCCACAAAAAGTCATGTAAGAGACAATGAACTTCTCCTATAATATTACACATTAAGGGGACCCCACATGAAGTTATGAAACAAAGAAGTGCCTCCCTACTTATTTCGTGTACTTTTCCCCCATGAAATAATATCTAATCATTCTCTCTTTGCATTTCTCTAGATATTTTACTCTTTGTTTTTATAAAACTCTGTCTCAAGAGGACCTCATACAAAGTCATAAAGAGACAAATAACCTCTTCCTTTTTACTATCTATTAAAAGAAGCCCACATAAAGTCATAAAGAGACAAATAACCTCTTCCTTGATACTATCTATTAAACATAACCCTACACAAAGTCATACAAGAGACAAAGAGCTTATCCCCATAATATTACACATTATTGATTTGGATCGTGGATTTGAGCAAGAATTAGTATTCAAAATCGTAAAAAATTCCCAATCCACTGTTTGGGTCTACAAAATAAGAATTGGAATTTGGGGAAATGTGGATTCGGTATCCCCATTTGACCCCCAAAATAGGAATTTTGTCTACCCTTAAAATACTTGTTATTTTGATTTCCTATTTTAATTTCCATTTTTTGAAAATGAGGATTTCAACTAAAGTGAAATTTAATTTGGTTTGACATCCAGATGCCCATTTGGGAGGCACATCTTTTTGCACATCTTTTTAAAATTTAATTGAGTTATAATCGAGAGAGTGAGGCGTTTCAAGAAATGATACCCTTTGCATCTACTTTAGGCACCCTTTGAATGTTATTTTGTAAACATTAACAGATAAGGCTTGAAGAAATTGGAAAGATTATTGGAAAAAATTGTACAAACTCAATTTTTTTAATTAAGGGAAAATTTTTGGCTATTGTTGCACATTATATGTTTGGATTAAATAAAATAACTAGTACCACACATATCTAATTTCTTTCGTCTTCTTTTAACTTTTTCTTGGATTTTTATGTTGCAATGAACATCAACATTTTTGGTATGTGTGGAGTTGGAAGCACCAAGAACGTATCTTTGAACAAATTGGAGATATGAATTTCCTTTTTCACTGTAACATTTATATTCATTTTTTGAACCATATATTTGTATTTTGAACTTAACAAGCTTGGAATAACAAATTCTAAATATCAAATATTTTTGAGTTTGAACCAACAGTCCCTAAATAAATTCTAGAAATCGTAATATGAATTTCAAGTTCCAAAATCCCAAATTAAGAATTTTTTATTCCAATTCCTATATCATATTCTAGCAACCAAATGTGCCCTAAAAAGACCCACATGAAACAAAGAACCTGCCTCCCTACTTCTTTCCTACACTTTTCTCTCGAAAATGTTATCCACTCACTCTCTATGCTCTTTATTTTCATATAACTCGACTTTACTTGCATGCTTTCCTACCCTCTTCCCCACCCCTCATCCCCGGACAAATGTTGTCCAACCATTCTCTCCTATGCCTTTTTCTTGCTATTTTCCTCTCTATTTTTACATATTTCCATCTGGGTTGTATCAATACCACTATAGGACTACCATTCCATTGGATTTGCCTATTGTTTTTCAGCTATTTGTACATTAAGCCAGATATATTTGTTCTCTTGGTTTCTGTTGGCCTCAATTTATATAGCAAACCTTAAGCTCTAGATTGTCAAGCATTTCACATACCCAACCTCTTTTTTTGACATATTTATTGTATCAATTTGTATATAATCATCATAATGGTAGCCCCTTTCGATGGTCTAATAATTGTGAATACTCCAATTGAATCCTCCTCCTCACAAGTGTCGTATGATGTCTTCATAAATCATCATGGAGGTGATGTGAAACATGATTTGGCCACCACTATTTATAGTAAATTAAATCCCACTAGACTCAGAGTCTTTCTGGGCAAAGATGAACTCAAGATTAGGGATTTCTTCCCTAGAAACCCAGAAGAAACAATGTGTAATGCTTCGCTTATCATAGCTATTTTCTCTATAAATTATGCACAATCCCCCTAGTGTTTGGCTAAGTTGGAATTTATACTGTGACTACCCCAAATCAAAATTTTCCCCATTTTCTACCATGTTGAGCCCTCTGATCTAAGATGGGTGATTGAAGGAAAAGGAATTTATGCAAAT